>CM055265.1:146780413-147380413 GCA_029237695.1 Conchocele bisecta | reverse complement strand
AAGAAAGCTTGCTGCTAGCACCGCGTGTTTCAAGTCTCCGCCCCCCTCCCTACTGCCACCCGGCGTGGGACCCAGCCTGGGCCAACCACCTTGGACTGCCCTACAGACACTACTACCCTCAAGCTTGGAGCAGATATCGACCAGCTCGGGGATGGCTCAAGGCTCAAGAGCAGATGATGGAAACCATAGAAACTGCAGAGCTGTCTCCCGCTGCTGGATCGTTGTTAATCAACAAGCGCATTCTCGCCAGGAGTGTTGATGATGGCTACTTCTACATGGGCACTGTTAAGAGTCAGGTAAGAATGTATTTAGCCCTTTCAACCATAAATAACTAGAATGGACTGTGGTATGTTAATGTCACGGTATGTAACTGTGTATTCGTGCCCGGCTAGCTCAGTCGGTTAGAGCGATGGTACGGTAAACCAGAGGACCCCGGTTCGAGCCTGGGGTTGGATATATATCTTTCTCACCATGTGACATTTGGCACCCAATGTGGGGCTGTGACGGATATATATACTCCGAGATTGTCCGACAATTTGACGGGGGAGTTTGTCACGGTACGGATCTAGTAACTCAGGAGAGGAGATATCTATCTGTGCCCGGTTAGCTCAGTCGGTAGAGCGACTGCCTTGTAAGCGGGAGGTGCCGGGATACGAGTCCCGGGTTGGGTTCATATTTTCTTTTACACAACGAGGGAACGTGACGGATAAATACTGCCCAAATTGTACCAAAAATATGGAATTCAGATGCGTTACAAATTAAATACAGAATTCTGGGACGAATTTCAATTTGGCCGGGAAGTATGTCACAGTATGTAACTCACTATGGGGAGAAGATGTGTATTCGCGCCCGGCTACCTCAGTTGGTTAGAGCGATGGTACGGTAAACCAGAGGTCCCCGGTTCGAGCCTCTGGTTGGATATGCATCTTTCTCTCCATGTGACATTTGGCACCCAACGTGGGGCCGTGACTGATATATAGACTCTGAGATTGTCCGACAGATAATCACTAAACCCAAAAAATATGAAAACATCTTGAAAATTCAAGAAAAGATCTCGAAAATTCAAGAAAAGATAAAAAAAAGTGAAATGGCCCTAATGGGCTTCCGTAGAATACACCTTTTTTTTAATATTTTATTTTTTTTATTTCTCAATGAACGTATTTGTTGTGACCATTCATTTGAGCCGTCTGGTCGAGACAGTTCAAATGGTGGTCACAACATATATTTTTGAGCTAATATAAAGAAAATATTTAGGATTTTCCACAAACAAAAATGGCATATCATCAGCATAAAATGGTTAAGGGAAGTGACTTATGATTTCCCAAGTTCATTAGCCTACGGTATAAATAGACTCAATTACTGGTTTATATGGTTAGTCTCGTATAAAATTACAGGGGAACCTTTCTAAACTGGATATCCTATGAGATCGATATATTCTTTACAGTTGCAAAATACATCAGGGTTCAAACTAGCCCTTCAAAATAGGGAGAAGTTTTACAAAGCAAAATTGAGTAATTATACCATTTCTTTCTCTCAAAATTTCTGTTTTATCTAGTTAAAAACTTCTCCCTCAACTCAAAATAGGAAGTCAGACAATTTAGGGAGAGTACTTCGCCCTGTAAACTGATCCCTGTACATATGGAATATATAGTGCTTCATGTCCAGAAATGTTTTAGGTGCAAAAACATTCTTTGGTGAACATTTTTGTACACCTGTATTAAAAATAGGGAAGTATTACCTATTAAGGTATACCTCTGTTCATCCATCCATCCAATTTGAGTTAAAGTGTTCAAGTACCTGGGCCCCGTTTCACTAAACTTCTTACGACTAAATGTTCGTAAGTGCAAATTTAAGATCGTCTGTAAATTTCAATTGATGGATTTACATTTATTGAGCATAGGCTGCATATGCAGCCTATGCTCAATAAATGTAAATCCATTAATTATTTACAAGAAAACATTGTTAATGAGAAATTTACAGACTATTATAAGTTTGCACTTACGAACATTTTAGTCGTACGAAGTTTAGTGAAACGGTCCCCTGGTCTCTGTGCAACCCTGAAACTGATTGAATTGATCTTTTATAATTATACTGGTTCATCACCATCCATATTTTCATTCCATATATACCGGTAATATATATATAATATTATATAGTCTACTCATACGGCCCCCATTGCCCAAGGTCATATGCAGCTCTAATTTGTGGTCAAGTTTTTATATACTATATATCTAGGTACTTAGTTTAAGTTCAAAAGTTCATTATGCTTCTTTTTTTATCATCCATGTTTTCCTTCCAACCTACCCATGTGGCCCTACATTTGCAAAAGATCAAGGTAAAAATGACTGAAATTTGCTTTAGGATTTTGTAAATTTTGCCACTTCTCATCTCTCTTCAAAAGGCCAATATAGCGCCTTTGACACTCTTTTTAGCAGAAATACAGGATGTGCGTAAGAATGCATTATAACCTGCACATCAGTTTTACAGCATATATTGTTGCAATGTCCGTCTCTTTATCTGTCTATCTGAGATTTGAGTTGTTTTCGGCTATCAACTATCTCTGTTGCCGTAAGTCTGATTCGTTGGAACTTTCATATATACATGTAGTGTACTTATCTTTCATCATTATACCAACTTTTTATACCCCCGGCATACTGAACAGAACAGAACATATCATTTATTAAAAGCAAAGTCACCTCTGGCCACATGCAAGTGGCATATGAGAACATGCTGCTTCATTAATATAGACAAGGTAATGTACAATGTACGGATGGTAAGATAATCTGATGTAGCAGTTGTGGCAGGGAGGATACAGCATAAATACCTATAAATACTGTTTGTGGACCACTTGTTGTTCATTTTATTTACTCCCTAAAATGATGCTGTGTATATAATTAAAACCGCTGATCTATGTTTTAAATTTTTCAGTTATAAGTTTAACAAAAATACATAGTTTAGACAATACTATTGTACTTTTTGATTGCATCAGTTGCTGAAATTTAGGTATACATTTGGATGACTAGTATTTCCTATGGATGTATAATTCACGCTCATTACTAAAGTATGGACATTCCAGGAGATAATAAAATTCATCACCTACCGGTATTGTATTTAAGTTACATATTAAACATTTCCTTTCAGATACTTCTATGCCGTTCCATCTTCCAGTTTCAATGGGCAATCTGTGGTTGCTTGTTCGGAATTTGATTAGCGGAATATATTTTGTGTCGTACAAAGTGTTGAGGAGTATATATTTTTTTGTAATTCAGTCCGTCCACGTTAAAGTTTTTTGGTACCCACTATCTCTGCAATGGTAAGTCTGATTGACTTCAAACTTCATACACTTGCTTATCATCATCCATATTTTCATTCCATATCACACCCATGCGGCCTTCATGTCCAAGGTCAAATTACTTAGAAATTTGTGGCCGTAAGATTTGTGTTCGGGTACACATAATTGCATTATCTCTGCAACGGTAAGTTTGATTGACTTCAAACTTCATATACCAGTACTGCCTTATTTACTCATCCATAATTTTCATTTCATACCACACCCATGTGGCCTTCATGTCCAAGGTCAAGGTCAAATTACTTAGAAATTTACATCCATATCATTTGCGTTAAATTACATAGAAATTTGCATTAAAGTTTTATAATTCCAGCACAAAAATATTTACACAATTCCCTGACATTTGAATGGCCCGTAGCAAGTCTCTGCCCAAAATTTATATCCCAGTAAACTCCCACGCCAAACTACTTTCCGTAACCGTGAGGCGCCGTTAAAATAATTCTTAAGAAAACGGAAAATAAACACATTTCCTTGATGAATTTATTTAAAATGCTGGAATTATAAGGAAAAGTCGCGGGAATACTGGACGAGGCCTTCCAGCCTTCGTCCAGTATTCCCGCGACTTTTCCAAGTTTATACCCCGATAAATTCCACAAAAAGGCAATTCATTCCTATATAAAATATTTGCGTTAAAATTTTATTTGTCGGTCCAGGCGGCAGCCGGGGGTATACATGAGCCCCTGGTCACTTTCTCTAGTTGAAAATAAAAATGGGTATTTTGCTTTCGGGTGTCCGTCTGTTTGTCTGTAACGGTGCAAGCTACACTTACACCCTGTTCTAGCTTCGTATAATCCCATACAGCTCAACTTATCCAACTTATGTTTTGCCCTACTTTCTAAGCCAATCACTGGCCAGTATCGTACTCCACTTATTTGACATATTGCAAGATTGATCCCCAATAAGTTACAGAGTATGGTATCACAGGGTCTATTGTTTACACTGGATTAATGGTGGCGCCAATGAGATGTTTGGTAAATCTTATTTTTAATCAATATGACTGCGGTTTCTTCCTTTTAATGATGACAATGTTACAGCCGTTAACATTACGAGTCCGCCAATACCAAATTCAGCAGCATTACGTATGTAGTTTGTCTGAACATTCTGCAGAGAAATTTGAATCGGACGAATTAAATCAAACGTTGTTTAAACTTGGTCCGAATCAAATTTCCTCGCATTTATTTCCTTGAAAATCCAATATGTGAACAAGAACTTATATTATAAATACATCTTTGGCATGGTATGTGAAAGAAAATAACAACCCACTGTGGGTAATTTATAAAGCAGGTCATTATTTATTGTTCCTTATCTGCTTGATGAAGTGGCAGTAGTAACACTTAGTGGCTTATTCGTGTAAATTTACATTTACATTGACTTGTAAACTATTTACAAGTGCATTAACCCTTTCCCTGTTTTGCGATATTTCGACTCTTCCAAATCGAAAACATCTGAATAAAAGAATCAAATGCTGGGTCAAATGATGGTTAAATTATCTGATAGAGTAGAAAACATTGTGGGAAAAGGAGAAATTGCTTGTTACAAGCAATTTCTCCTTTTCCCACAATGTTTTCAAAAGACATCTTCTGCAGAGGCGTGAAAAGTCGTTTCTATCAGGGAAAGGGTTAAGTTGTCAAGATTGTATTTTCTATAAACTCAGTCCAGTGACATCTAAGTCCAGTTACATATATATTTGTTATCAACACATTCATTCAGATCCTTAATTTTCTTATTTCGACATGAAAGTATTATATTTGGCGACCACCAGTTTGATTGGTGAGTTCAATAACTGACAACAGATATTATATTTGTAATGCAGCTAGTGTAGCCCCAGATCAGCCTGCATGTATGCACCGAGTCTTAAACTGATTGTGTCTCAGATGATGTCTCGGATATACAATATTTGATTTTTCGCTTCATGTACAGTAAGTAATAGTTATATATAGTTCACATATTGAATTTTTAATAAATTAGTTTATTAAAAAAATCAGAATATGAACTATAACTTACTTATTGTTTACACAGCCAGTCGTGAAGCTCCGACCATAAACGTGATTTCAAATCGCTATACTAGTATGTGATTGGCGGTGTGACAGAAAGTGAGCGCGTGTGTACGGTAATATGTTTTGCGTCTAGTGAACTGATGACAAAAAGGTATAAAATCAGTTTTAAATATAGCGCTGAACATTTAATGATTTATTTAATACATGTTGGCGAAAGCGTCGCCATATGCAATTAATTGAGACGAAATGCCCGTTCTTTCATTGGTCGAGAAACTATACTACAATGCTGTAGATTTTCAAATTCACATTAGGTTTCTTGCCTTGGTGACAGCTTCACATTTCTGCATCTTCGCTTTCTGGCCCATATTCGACGGGCTTATTTTGTGACTTCAGTATTATAAACATATTTTTACCAATCCCAATTACAAACGATGTATTATGTACAATTGGGGTGAGAAATTGGATACAATATACATTTAAACTATTTTTACCTAATCTGTTTCGTCACTTTCTATGCCTATCTGGGAACCTGGGGCCCGTTTCACTAAACTTCGTACGACTAAAATCTTTGTAAGTGCAAAATTATGATAGTCTGTAAATTTCACATTAACAATGTTTTCTTGTAAACAATTATTGGATTTACATTTATTGAGCATAGGCTGCAAATGCAGCATATGCTCAATAAATGTAAATCTATCAATTGAGATTTCCAGATGATCCTAAATTTGCACTTACAAACATTTGAGTCGTTCGAAGTTTGGTGTGCACTACATTGTACATTCCATACTTTATCCACAGCGATGTTAACTTAGACCGCTACACACAACAATTGTCGTCTGCTGTTGCGTTTATATCTTGCCTTATTTTTCAATAAATACATGGTTTGACAGCACTTCAGAATCATTTCAGAGCATGTTATAAATTATTCTAAAGTGCTGTAAAAGCATGTTTTTGATGATAAAAATGGAAAATAGAAAATAAATAGCAGACGACAAACAAATTGAGATAGCGATGTAAGGGTTAACACATCTACACATATGCACTATAGGACTCCACTTAAGGAATTGGACATGGATATTGTTACTCTATCAGTTCTCTAATAATTGGTGTTTTCAAAATTGTAATCGAGTACCGGCACATTAAAAACTTCACCGCCACATTTCCAGATCAATTGGGTATTTTCAGAATTTTCCTATACAATAGGATCACGAACATACAACAAGTAGCTTTATAGTGCATTACGGCAAAAGTTTGTGCAAGTTTATTCATCGTGATTTAACTTCAATATTACTTGAAGAATTGCTTGAATATTTGGACACCAGTAGCCTATTTCATCAACATTGCAAAGTATACTTTAGTAGCAAAGTATACTTTGAGGGAGAAATTTCAATTTTATGATAAATTTATTAATTTTTATTATACTGAATTTATTACATTATCACAGCCATTATGGCTGTGATAATGTAATAAATTCAGTATAATAATTCTGCATACTTTTAATCATGAAATACATGCATTTGTTAGTTCTATATGAAATAATGCATTTCAGGAAAAATAAATGATTACTCCCTCAAAGTATACTTTGCTAGTAAAGTATACTTTGCAATGTTGATGAAATAGGCTACAGGTGCATGTGAGCGTTTGGGATGCACCCATGCCACAACTAATATGATCTTGGCCTTTCAACGTATTTCTCCTGGAAATTGTGAAGTAGTCTGGGCCTTCTAATTTGTAAACGACTTTGTCAATACAGCCTTGCTGGCTGTCATGACAAAGTCATTTACAAATGTGACATTTACAAATGTGAAGGTCCAGGGGGCCGTTTCACTAAACTTTGTACGACTAAAATGTTCGTAAGTACAAATTTAGGATAGTCTGGAAATTTCAATTGATAGATTTACATTTATTGAGCATAGGCTGCATATGCAGCCTATGCTCAATGAATGTAAATCCAATAATTGATTACAGGAAAACATTGTTAATGTGAAATTTACAGACTATCATAATTTTGCACTTACAAACATTTTAAGTTTAGTGAAACGGCCTCCAGACGCCCTACTAGTTTTCCGTGATATACTTTCATATATTCCATATGTTAACTAAGGTTAACTAAGAGCGATGAAAGCACACACCAAATGTATTAACCTCTAAGATTAATTTTCAGATTTTGTCTGACAAGTTCCTCGTGGCATTTGGTCCGACGAAGCATGGCAAGTTCAAGGAGGTGGCCTACCAGGACACGTTGGTGTACGACATCATTGATCTGGATGACGCGAAACGACACACGATCCTCACAGGGGACAAGGTCCTGGCCCCGTGGGAACCAGAAGGGGACCGGTACGGACCGGGAAACGTCATCGAGGGACATGAGAAGAGGCAAGCCGAAGGTACGATAATAATACACCATGATGTTGTTTGCATTTGTTCATTGATACATTTGGTTGTGACTTGAGAAATTGGACTTATGGGTTCTGCGACCAGTGTAGATCCAGATCAGCCTGTGCATCTGCACAGTCTGATCAGGATCTGCACTGTTCGCCATTCCATCAAAGAAGCACCCGTCATGCTTCCAACCAGCAAAATAGATCGCAAAACCCATAAACCCCATTTCTCTAACAATAATTGACCATCCAAGACATTGCATACAAGGAACATGTTTTAGTCAATTTCAAACTGTCCAGTTGACATATTACTTAATATCTTGAAATATTCTGAACATATTTATCATGCCACACATACTATTCCAGACTTTCCTCATGACTATAAAATTAAATCTCCTGGACAGAAATAATATGTTTCACTTTCAGGATCTATTTCGAAGTGAAAGATCAACAAAAGTTTACATTAGTCCCCTTACAAATATGTTCGCAAGCGGGGACATATTGCTTTGCCCTTGAAGTTTTGCTTGTACACATGTACATCCATTTACTAAATTGTTTTCATCATTTACAAGATAACATTACATTTTCTGTAAGCACAGTATCACAGTAAAAACGGAGATTTATTCAGATTTGACATTTGTGAATCATATTGGTGACTGGAGAAATGAGGCTTATGGGATTTCTGACCAGTGTAGATCCATATCATACGGCACGCTCCTGTTGCCAGATCACGATCTATATTCCTTGTCAGAAGCATGGCGGGTGTTTCATTGGTGGAATTGTGAACAGTGCAGATCCTGATCAGACTGTGCGAATGCACAGGCTGGTCTGGATCTACACTGGCCGCAAAATCCATAAGCCCCATTTCTCGAGTCACATCCGCATTTGTAAAAGACAATTAATTTAAGATGAATATCTTGTTAGCTGCAGAAGAAGAATCAGAGGGTATGCGTTATCACTTGCTTCCAGTAGACACATTGGTCATGTTGGTCAGAGCTCCAGTAGACACATTGGTCATGTTGGTGGTCATGTTGGTCAGAGCTCCAGTAGACACATTGGTCATGTTGGTCAGAGCTCCAGTTGGGGTGAAATTTTGTTATATCTTCATAAAAAAATGGCAAGTTGGGAGTCCTTTAGAATCGTCTCAGATTCTAAAGCACTCCCAACTTGCCATTTTTGATGAAGAAATAATTTACCTCCAAATTACGCACCTGAATTGGAGCTCTGGTTGGTACTTTAGAATAGCGTCCTGCCATGTGATTTTGTACCTAAGAACATGTGCAACATTTCATGAAGTACATTTACAGAAATTGTCGAAATACGTCGAAATATAACAAAATTTTCATAGCAAAGGTGGAATTCAATTCCGCAATTGCTAAGTAAATTTCGTCAACATTTGACGTCATTCACGGAAACTATCGTACATTTTGTAAATATTTTTTTATGAAATATCGCACAAAATCCCATGGTGTGTCTCGTATATTATTATAATTATTGTAATGTCAAACTATACGTACCATAAGCATTATAGTGTATTATTATATGACTAAGTATTTCAGTCATTCGCATTAGCCGAAACACGGCCACGTGACTATCTACAAATTGAATGTAGACCTCTGAACGGTTTGTTTACATGAATAAGCACTCTCGGACCGCGAGATCGGTCCGAGATGTGTTTATTCATGTAAACAAACCTGTTGTTCACCTCCTTAGAGCGCATGCGTAAATCTGACACATGTAAATGATATTTTGTTTACACTGTTAGTGACTATTCCTGGTTATATGAATATTCATGGTATGGGTCATATAATAAAACAATTATAGTCTTTTGAGTCAGTGTACATGAGATTTACGGACCTGAGAAAAATGATGTTCACCTCCGCCTTCGGCGTCGGTGAACGTCACTTTTCTCAGGTCCGTAAATCTCATGTACACCGACTCAAAAGACAATAATTGTATAATGTCGCTTGTACAAATGCTTTACATTCTATCGGCTTCCACATGTTTATGTACGTCACACACTGACACAGGTTTAAGTTTTGTATTCTTCTATTTTCAATAATAAATAGTTGTACAACCACCATACTTCATCAATTGCATACACCATCAATCACCACCTGTGTCAACATAAGACCATCAGCTAATATTTCACTTGATTTTCGTAGACTTGCTCATTTTTCATGGTTTAATTTTTCGTAACTAAAATTCTGACAATCGTCAAGCTATTCTGTTTCACAAAAGCCCATGTGTTCCGTATTCATTATTAAAAATGTGAGATATTTTATTTCAAAATCCTTATTGGTGAAAAATGGCAATTCGACTGCAGGGATTGCTAGAATATTGTCAGAACTTTAGTAATGGTTACTATGTTTAAAGGCAAATCCAAGAAAATTAAGAAATTGCAGAGCCTGGCCCTTATATGACTTAACATGATATGTATTCATGTACATGTAGTTGTGCACAGTGATAATTAGCCCACTACATTCTGCGCATACACCATTTTACTGTAGGAAAATTGTAAGTATTTTTTTATTTCAATCAGAAGTATATGTTGTGACCACCATTTGAACCATCTCGTCGAGACGGTTCAAATGAGTGGTCACAACATATACTTTCGTTGAGAAATAAGGAAAATAGTAAACTAATATTTCCTATTTCATATACACATAAAAGTACATTCCGAATGTGGTGGGCTAGTGTGCGCAGTTTCTTGCTGATTCTGCATAATTGATTTTGCTGCCCTTTCAGATCGATATTGTGTTGCTATAGCTCAGGGTAAACATATTTTTTGTCCCCCTTATCTCTATAGTCTGACCAACACAGAATTATATGTTTTGTCGCTTATTGCTATGTGTGCTTATTTATTGCTCAGATATGTTGGCGGGGTGGGGTGGGGTTTGGGGGGGAGGGTTTACACAACTTTCGGCAACCTCATCTGGGGGGGTGGGGGGTGGGGTTTACACAACTTTCGGCAACCTCATCTACATAGACTTTGACAGTGATCACAATGTTGTCTGTATGTCTGACTTTAGCCATGGCCCTCTTGTCACAAATCATTTCCATTATAGTATGTAAGCTTTCCACAATAATACGATATGTTGAACAATTCTGCAATTTTCTGAGCATATAAAAATCCATCCAGTTACTTAGGCGTGAAAGGGTTACCGTAATGGGTTTCACTGTTATTTGTCTCTGGCGGTAATGTCTGTTCACAATTACAACATGTAGAACAGCTCTTGCAATGTCAGACTGCATGGCTTACAGGAGAATCTCTAAACATATATATATACATGTATATATATATCCTTATGAAGGATTCGTAACCTTAACAGTGAATGTTGCTGGGCTTCACACATTTGTCTAAGTGATCTTTCGTTGTAAGGGTGCCAAGCACTAGATGTTCAGTGCTGAAGGTTTTATTGTAATTTCAATGCGGAATATATGGTAGTTTCCCCAAACAGGTGCATTCCCGTCTGTATATGACGTTGTTGAATAGACGTAAAATCCCAATAAATCAGTCTAGACCGGACACCATATGAAGGTTCCAATGTACTACCGGTATTTGTATCTCAGTTTGTACCTTGGGACCTTAACCCTGAAGTGTTTGATAAATGCTTAATATCCATTTTCTTTATGTCTTCTCAGAAGTATATGATGTTACCACTCATATGAACCGTCAATGAGACGGTTCAAATGAGTGGTAAAATCATATACTTTTATGGAGAAGTAATAAACATTTTTATGCCCCCGCTACCGAATGGTGAGGGGGGCATATAGTGTTACCGGCGTCCGTACGTACGTACGTACGGACGACGTCCCGAAACCTTAACGCTGGGTAAATGGCTTATAATTTCTGTTTCCTTGCTCGCATCTGCTTCACATTTCACACACGCATTGCTCCAATGGTCCTCTACCGCCTTGTGACAAATCCACATTCGTTCTGCCCCCGCTAAGCCCAGGGTCAAGGTCACAGACTTGGTGCTTTTGAAACCTTAACGCTGGGTAAATGGCTTATAATTTCTGTTTCCTTGCTCGGATATGCTTCACATTTCACACACGCATTGCTCCAATGGTCCTCTACCACCCTGTGACAAATTCACATTCGTCCCACCCCCGCTAAGCCCAGGGTCAAGGTCACAGACTTGGTGTGTTCGAAACCTTAACGCTCGGGTAAATGGCTTATAATTTCTGTTTCCTTGCTCGGATCTGCTTCACATTTCACACACACATTGCTCCAATGGTCCGCTACCGCCCGGTGACAAATTCACATTCGTCCCGCCTCCGCTAAGCCCAGGGTCAAGGTCACAGACTTGGTGCGTTCCAAACATTAATGCTCGGGTAAATGGCTTGTAATTTCTGTGTCCTTGCTCGGATCTGCGTCACATTTCTCACACGCATTGCTCCAATGGTCCTCTACCACCCTGTGACAAATCCACATTCGTCCTGCCCCCACTAAGCCCAGGGTCAAGGTCACAGACTTGGTGCTTTTGAAACCTTAACTCTGGGTAAATGGCTTATAATTTCTGTTTCCTTGCTCGGATCTGCTTCACATTTCACATATGCATTGCTCCAATGGTCCTCTACTGCTCTGTGACAAATCCACATTCGTCCTGCCCCCACTAAGCACAGGGTCAAGGTCCCAGACTTGGTGCGTTTGAAACCTTAACGCTTGGGTAAATGGCTTGTAATTTCTGTTTCCTTGCTCAGATCTGCTTCACATTTCAATTACGCATTGCTCCAATGCTCCTCTACCGCCCTGTGACAAATCCACATTCGTCCCACCCCCGCTAAGCCCAGGGTCAAGGTCACAGACTTGGTGCGTTCGAAACCTTAACGCTCGGGTAAATGACTTATAATCAAATATGCCTCATTTTCTTTGGCTGCCAACGGGGGCATTCGTGTGCCGACAGGCCACATTTCTAGTTTTTAATTGTTTTTCAACCAAAAATTGTGTTTCCTTTAACAACAAAGGGTTAACTGGCACATGTACTGGGACCTTGGTTGAAGTTGTAGCCTAGCACAGTGTTGAACTCCTGGTGAACCCACTTCAAAGTCACTTCCAAGCCTACTTATATTTATTTTTCCTGAACCTGTCGTAAGTATAGTACTTAATCAGTTAAACTATCCAATCACCATCACTTACATTAAATGTCTCTGTTTTATGCCGCGCCACCAATTTAGTTTATCCTTTTCCCTCCTTTGCATCTGTCCATCACGCAACCATTGTTTGGACATTAATTATATATTTTCGTGATATTTCATACATTGCACCGACACTGACAAACTAAATGTGTGTCTTTGCTAGAAAAAATGACTGTACGAGTGTGGGTCAATAAGTAGTGTCACTCGACCGTTATCTTTCTAACAACTCATCCAACTTGATTAAAATTTGGCACTTGCATTCATTACCGTTATTCACATTTACATAACGCTCATGCCGTTGATACAGTACATCATCATTTATGACGTCTTGTCTGGCACCGCGGTCAGAATCATTAACTAAAAACAAATTCGCAGATATTTAAATAGAAGGAATAAGTAGGAAAGCAACCGCAGAAATGCACCATATGCGGGAGCACGTTTATAGGAAGCCAGTGCTACTTTACCAGCCAGTCAGAAAATGTGTGGCTTCTTTCAGTGCCAGACGGGAGACTACAAAATATGGGAACTGCTGATTTCAATTACAGGCGCAGATAATGTTGAGTAAATTATACAAATAAATTTATAAATTATAATTTATAAATATATTATTCATGCATACACCATATCTCCATCATATTTTATACAATTTTAACAAAGTGTTTGAAAATGAGAACAATTAATTTCCGCAAGGTGGGTGGCTGATAATCTTCGTTTAGAGAAAAAAGAGTGCTATTTTCAAATAGCCAAGAAATCGCACAAACTACATCGTAATGAAGAAGCATAACTATGTAGTTATCAAACAGAATTAACAAGCCAGTCTAAGGAATGCGACAATTTGAAGCCTCACTGACAAGTAAAATTCTGGCAGAAACAGGAAAAAATATAAATTTCTGACATGGTTTTCGTATATAGTGCGTTGGTGTTAAAATCATAAGCTATCAACAAAGAATATCAGAAAACATTTTTATTCCGAGCTGTGAAGCATACACTTTCCAGAAAGGGCCTAAAAGAACTGGACGTGGGACCCATAATTTTACAAAATGACATGTTGTGCCACCACGCACGACTCGTGTGCAGGATTAGGACATTCTACCATATCCTGCCCATTCTTTCAGCGGACAAAAACTACACAAACATAGCTGTATTCCATTATTTGAAAACTACACTAAATGTACAAAGTATTCGCTATAGTAACTTATATGACATTCAGTCAGACGTGACCACAAGTGTTGAATGTATCAATGCCGGTTGCTTAGCAACGAATATTGCGGCACAGCGACAATGGGAATATTCTGTCATAGACCTCACAAAAGACTACCCTGACGGAATGATGAGTGTAGTTTTAGACATACATGTACTTTTATGTATCATGTGACACTACTTATTGACCCACCCTATTTTTGGTGATATTTACCTTAGAAATAATAATTACAAATGAATGTATTACCTTTGAACGTATTACCTTTGAACTTAATTCCCTTTTGAAGCAAAATACTCCATACTTGGTATGTATATTTCTTATGGTATAATTGGCAAATTGCATTTCGACTTTTTCCCAATGGTTTTTCTACGAGCTCTCAGTCAGTTGATAGCTGTTACTCTCTAATGGTTATTTTTCCAATGTCCTGTCGCAGCTTGTTGCAGGTTAATGGTGCATTCAGTGAAGATTAGAACCCATGATCATAAAATATTTGAGTATGTACTCAAAATTCATGCTCAAATGCAAGTACAATAAAACCTCTCTAAACTGGACACCCAGAAAAAGTAAATTTGTAACGATATTTTTTCCTGATTGTTCACCAATTTTATGACACATGAAAACCTTGTTATGACATTCTGTAACACCTGCAGTGAATTTGATTGGCTGGCTGCATCACCCAAATTACATATTCATATTGTGCGCTAACGTTACGTCAAACGAATTTAACGAAGGCGTTCCAAATGACGTCCTTAATGGCGCGAACAAGCAGCGATGTTTTGACGTTAACATCATCCTATTTTAAACGTCATTAGAAGCTTTCTTTATAGGAATGAATGGCCTTTTTGTGGAATTTATCGGGGTATAAACTTGGAAAAGTCGCGGGAATACTGGATAAATTCCGCAAAAAGGCCATTCATTCCTTATAATTCCAGCATTTGAAATAAATTCATCAAGAAAATGTGTTTATTTTCCGTTTTCTTAAGAATTATTTTAACTGCGCCTCACGGTTACAGAAAGTAGTTTGGCGTGCAAGTTTACTGGGATATAAATTTTGGACAGAGACTTGCTACGGACCAATCAAATGTTAGGGAATTGTGTAAATATTTTTGAGCTGGAATTATGAAGTATAATCACTACAATTCTTAAAATACGCTCCCGTTTGGTAATAGTATTTACAAAGAACTGGAACTTGCTATGGCACATTTATACTATATTTGTTGCTAGTATTAAAATAATTTTTCTCGGTGGAGATTTTCGACTCGATACGAAAATAGTCAATGACATCTTCTCACTGAAATGTATTGGATGTCTCCCAAGTTTTCTGCTCTTTAGGGTGTGCAGTCATGTGATAAACAGAATCTCATTTCCATTTAATATGAGATTTATGAAACTCTTCAGCAAGTTTATGCATAGAGGCTTGGTGCATAAATTGTGCGTGACTCGTTTCATAAATCTCATATCAAATAGGAACTTGTTTGAGATCCTCTATAAATTCGAACTACGCTTTCATGTGTTTGCAAATTTTCAAATATTTTATTTTCTAGATTTTTTATTTCTTAACGAAAGTATTTGTTGTGACCACTCATTTGAACTGTCTTGACGAGACGGTTCAAATGGTGGTCGCGACATATACTTCTGAGTGCATAGAAGAAAACTGTTTAGGATTTCCGCAAACACTATGGCGTGCACATGACAGCAGACGACAAAAGATTTAAGATAGCGGTCTAAGGGTTAATAGTGTATAATGGGTTAAGCACACAGTATTGTCCTGCGGTGGTCATATACCAAATTAACAGTGGAATCTGTCTAAACCAGACAGCCTGGGGACTGTTCCACTGTACATGTATTTTAGTAGGTTGAAATTTAGCTACACAGCCAATCAAACGCTTAACTCATTTCATGCTGATGATATGCCATTTGATTGGGGAAAATCATAAATATTTTCTTTAAATGTGCTTAGAAGTATATGTCGCAACCACCATTTGAACCGTCTCAATGAGAATTGAGTGGTCGCAACATATACTTTCATTCAGAAATAACAAAAACAAATATAAAAAAATCATCCGTAGAGGTGCGTTCTGCATCTAACGGGTTCTGTCTTTATCAAACTTTGAATACATACTCAGAAACTTATAATAACGGGCAACTAGGTCGCTATAATCAGGGTAGCTTTTGTACCAGTTGATGGTGTCGGTTACTTAAATATTGTTTGAGTAATATTTATTTAATACATGTAGTTTAGTATAGGCCTAGTGCTTCCATTAATTTTAGATGCAATTCTTCAACTATTTCATACTTGACACATTATTATGATGACTATACAGAACTCCAGATAAGCTGCATATTTGCTTATTTAAATACCCAATTAAAATTAGCAAAAGCCCAATTGAAATCAGAAGTAGCGAGTATCAAAAAGCAATAACAATTTTGTGGTGCCTTTATCATGCTGCATAAAACAATAAACAGACGACAAATATAGCATATGTTTCTTATTTTTCATGAAAACACATCTTGTAATTTCATTAGAATTGTCTCCAAGGAGACGATTCTAATGAAATGCCAAGACATGTGTTCATTTCGAAGCAAACTATTCAATAATTGCTGTCTGTTGTTGTGTAAACAGTAGTGTGATTTTATTTTACCCAATTAAATTTTTTAAATAACCAATTGCTCAGAAGTGATTGAGTGAAAATACTCAATTACTAATTCCTTATCTGGAGCCATGTCATACATGTTATGCCCCCGCCACCAAATGGTGAGGGGTCATATAGTGTTAGCGGCGTCCGTACGTCCCTAAACCTTAACACTCAGGTAAATTCCTTAAAATTTCTGTTTCCTACACGGATCTGCTTGATATTTCAAATACGCATTTCTCTAATAGTCCTCTACTACCCGGCGACAAATCCATGATCGTCCCGCCCCTGTTAAGCCCAGGGTCAAGGTCACATATACTTGGTGCATTTGAAACCATAACACTCAGGTAAACGTCTCATACTTTCTGTTTCCTTGCACAGATCTGCTTGATATTTCACACACGCATTGCTCTAATGGTCCTCTACCACCCTGTGACAAATCCACGATGGTCCTGCCCCCGCTAAGCCCAGGATGAAGGTTACATAGTTGGTGCGTTCAAAATCTAAAGGCTTTCATGCTGTGACAAATCCACACTTCTCTGGCCCTCTGTGTTTTCAAATGTGCCTCGCTTTCTTTGGCTACCAGGGGGCATTCGTGTGCTGATAGGCCACATTTCTAGTATATACCTGTACCAGTACATTGTCGCCATACATGTAGTTGTTTGGACAGGCATGATTTTGAAACCCAGCTTTTCTTTGATTCTTTACATAACATTATTATTACTGTCTTGACAGAGATCTTGTTTAAAATGTTTAAGAGCAATTTCCTTTATTTACCATATATTACTTTATAAGCATTGAAGAGAAGACATGACTTAAATTTTATTTAAAGTTCATTAGTAAATTTGTCATAGCTGTTAGTGTTAGAACCTGATTTGACACCAGTTTGGGGATTTACTCCCAGCACAGTAGGTGAGATATGGAATTCGAACCCTTAACTCTTTGCATGCTAGCTGCGAAAATATCCGCCAAACAAATTAGGACTATATGTTTTATTTCTCTCTGTAAATATGTCTTGGAATTTCATTAGAATTTTTCCTCTGGACGCAATTCTAATGAAATTCCAAGACATATTCATGATATTTATAGAGAGAAATAAATTAAAATACAATGAATTCTCGTCTGCTATTTTTGAACTATTTATAGCCCACAAATTTCCCAGCATGCAAAGAGTTAAACCAGCCTAAATTGACGTTACCTGTTGACAGACCATTAAATCAAATAAAATCAACCATTCTGTCAGCCTTTAACCCTTAGACCGCTACACACAACAATTGTCGTCTGCTGTTGCTTTTATATCTTGCCTTATTTCTCAATAAAAACATGTTTTGACAGCACTTCAGAATCATTTCCAATGGAAATGATTCTGAAGTGCTGTCAAAGCATGTTGTAAATTATTCTAAAGTGCTGTCAAAGCATGTTTTTGATGATAAAAATGGAAAATAGAAAATAAACAGCAGACGACAAAAAATTAAGATAGCGATGTAAGGGTTATGGTAATGCATGTTTTTTAGCTGCATGTACCATTAAATAAATAGGTCAATTGTTTGACACCTGGGTGATATAGGTTAAGGTCATGTCTTGAATAATGGTGACAAATACTGCAGATCCTGATGAGACGGCTCGTTACGAGCAGACTCATCTGGATCTACTGTGTTTGCACATGTTGGTTTTATGGTCCATCGGGTTGAAAGGATTAATATTTCAACCATTTAATAGTACATATCCCGGCCACTGTATTTTATTTAAATAACTTTATGTTTATTCAGACAATTTGAATAAATAGCAACTGGTTTATTTATACATGCACAAAAAACACACCCCAAATCGATCTAACAGTGCAACACAAATATAATTTACCTGTATGTTCTATTTTGTCTCTCGTCTTTTGAAAATATCCTATCCTGAGCATTAGATTTTAAATATTTCTTGTGTGCTTTTTGTCCTCGGATTTCTGCCTTATAAATGGATTTGACTGAATATAAATGGGACATTGACTGAAAAAAGGGCCCTAATGGCATGTACGACCAGCATATTCCCAGATCAGTCTGCACATCCTCACAGTCTGATCAGGGCTTGTAACGGACTATCTCATCAGGATCTGCCAGTATTTATTCAGGGGTGAGTGGTTAACCCTTTCACCCCTGAATATATAGCGGCAGATCCTGATGAGATGGTTCGTTAAGCCTTTCCGCCCTGCATACTATAATACTAATACCAACATATGCAAACACTGTTGTTCCAGATGAGTCTTATCAAGACCTTCAGTATTTGTCAGTATTTTTTGCAGATTTTTAAACAATATTCCTCTTATGATTAATAAACTAGTCCGAAAATTACCATGAATCATGTCATTTATTTGATGGTGAAAGGGTTAACCCTAGAATGCGGAAAACAAAAAAATGTGTCATATTTTGTATGTTTTGTCAATAAAACCATGGCGTGGCTTATGAATCATTTCCTTTTGGAAATGATTCAAAAGTGCTCCCAAACTATATGTATGCTTTTGTTGATAAAAATTGAAAACAAAAAATAATCAGCAGACGGCAAAATTTAATTGAGCATTGTAAGAGTTCATGCTTTCTTAGTGTCCGTTTCATCAATGTTTCACTGCACATGATCGTGTATATTTCTAGATGTTCGTTCAATCACGGATTCATTGTTCATGATCCTGTATATTTCTAGATGTCCGTTCAATCACGGATTCATTGTTCATGATCCTGTATATTTCTAGATGTCCGTTTAATCAAGAATTCACTGTACGTGATCCTGTATATTTTCCCCAGGTCCGGATGACAAGCATCTCGCAGTGAGCTTCTCCAATGGGAAGGTAGAGAAGGTGGCCCTCGACACGGCCGTCTGGATGCCCACCGACGTGTACGAGCGGCTTGCTCTCGAACTCAAGATGCCCAGGGAGGCCCGCGAGTCTCTCGCCTCGGAGGACAGCTACCCCAAGGCTACATTACAAGGTAAGGATGTATCAGATCTGGATGATGATTTGGTTACATCAGTTGTTAACCTTAGAATTCTTGAAAATTGTCGTCTGCTGTTGTTTGATATTTTGTCTTCTTTCTCTATAAAAACATGATTTGGCAGCACTTTAGAATCATTTCCAACGGAAATGATTCTAAGGTGCTGTCAATCCATGTTATAAATTACCCCCAATTTCCTATATAAGTTGATCTTGAATATTCACTGGATTCTGACATGTCTGGGAAAAAGTTACACGAGCGGCTGACTCTCGAACTCAGGAGGCCTGCTCTGCCTTCCCAAGTCAAACTGCAGTATCTGTTAAACTGCAGTATCTGCACTATGATGCTATGCTGACCCTGTGCAATCATCCCAAGTCAAACTGCAGTATCGTTAAACTGCAGTATCTGCACTATGATGCTATGCTGACCCTGTGCAATCATCCCCACCTGGGGATGATTGCACAGGGTCAGCATAGCATCATAGTGCAGATACTGCAGTTTAACAGATACTGCAGTTTGACTTCGGAGGGCAGTGCTAGTCTCTCACTTCAGAGGACAGTTACCATGGTTACCCCAATGATACGTTACAAGGCATTAGATCTGATCACAGGCGGCCGGCTTGGTGATAGGATGGTATAATATACTGTTTTAGGCATGTCGGAAACAGACATTTGTAGTCCATGGCATAGTTTATAAATATTTGTCTAAATTATTTGTAAATACATGTACAACTGTGACTTAAGTTGAAAACAATATATTATACCCAGAAGAAGCTCATTTTGATGTGTATCCCTGTAGTTTCTCTGCAATATGTTCATAATTTAAAAACACAAAGTATGACATGACTTAAATTTGCTTATAAAGATTGAATTTCAGTGGAATCTCTCTCAGGGTGTCCGGTTTAGAATGGTTCCACTGTGTGATGTTTTCCTGTGACTACACAAATTACACACTGACGAAAGAGCTTGCAACATTTGTGGCCAGTCTAGCTCCAGTAGCCTATTTCATCAACATTGCAAAGTATACTTTAGTAGCAAAGTATACTTTGAGGGAGAAATTTTCAATTTTATGATAAATTTATTAATTTTTATTATACTGAATTTATTACATTATCACAGCCAATTTGGCTGTGATAATGTAATAAATTCAGTATAATAATTCTGCATACTTTTAATCATGAAATATATGCATTTGTTAGTTCTATATGAAATAATGCATTTCAGGAAAAATAATTGATTACTCCCTCAAAGTATACTTTGCTAGTAAAGTATACTTTGCAATGTTGATGAAATAGGCTACTGATCTAAATTTCAGTTGTTGTGTTTTCTGTATCAGGTTACCCGACGTCTGGCCCCGTAGCCTACCCTGGGGAATATGACCTCGCTGATCCCATCTACTTCGACGCTGACCCCTTGGTGGTGGACGGGCGACCTTGGAGACACCCCTACCACCCCGCCTACCCAATCATCTTCAAGCGGGGTGAGGCAGATCGAGTATCAAGCGCCAAGTCTGAGGTGACGAGTGCAGATATGAATAAGTTGATCCCAGGTGAGGGTAATATGTGGAATATAGAATTAAAAATAATTACCAAAATCATGCTCCAGATAAGCTGTGTATTTGCTTAAATAGCCAATTAAAATTGCCAAAAACCCAATTGAAATCAGAAGTAGCGAGTATTAAAAAGCAATAACAATTGTATGCTACCTTTATCATGCTGCAGAAAACAACGAACAGACCCACAAATATAGCATATTTTTCTTATTTTCCATGAAAACACATCTTTGATTTCATTAGAATTGACTCCTTGGCGACAATTCTAATGAAATGCCAAACATGTGTTCATTTCGAAGCAAACTATTCAATAAGTGCTGTCTGTTGATGTGTAAACAGTAGTGCGATTTTATTTTACCCAATTAAAATTTTGAAATACCCTATTTCTTCAGAAATGATGGAGTAACAATACTCAATTACTAATTCCTTATCTGGAGCCCTGCAAAATTGTGAAAATTTGCAATAATATACATTGAAAATCAAATAATTAACATGGTAACACTAAAAAGTCACTAAATTAAATGGATTATAGCAACTTTCAATTGTGATTGAACAATTGAATACGGATGGTGGTGCATGTTTTTTTTGCCTCAATTGTGAAAAAGCATCATATTTCCAATTGTGAAGCCATCAAATCGCAGTCCCTATTATTATTATTAAAAGGTGTTGCTTTATATGACTAAGAAGTTTGTATGTGCAAACTTGAAATTTACGTTACCAATTGCACTTAGTCAAATTTGGCAAATCGTTAGTGGGTTTGTTCACGTTTGTGGCTGTGACTGGAGAAATCGGATTTATGGGATTTCTGACGAGTGTAGCTCCTGATCAAATAGCACACTCCCGTAGCCGATACCGATCTATATTCTTGATGGAATGGCAAACAATCCTGATCAGACTGTACGGATGCACAGGCTGATTTGGATCTACACTGGTTGTAAAAACCATAAGCCCCATTTCTCCAGTCACAGCGCCATCTAATGATGAGTACATGTATGTGGTAAATGCTAGCATTGGTGAAGTGTGTTAATGTTAGAAGCAAGTTCTCAAAAATCTTTGTATAAACTTTTTTTATTGTACTAAGTTTAGCAAAATGGGACCCAGAGATCTACTCTATCATGTGTCTCATGCGGTTTGGTTTCGCCAGTTTTTCAGAAGGACCTCATGGATTTCAAATCAGCATACAACAAGGTACCCATCGGGCCGTAAAGTTGAGGAAATGTGTTTTATCCTTGCAAGTTGGGTGTCGTGGGACCTCCTGGTTTAGAGAGGTACCACTGTTGGACACCCTGGGGACCTCCCAGGGTGTCAGGTTTAGAGGTACCACTGTTGGACACCCTGGGGACCTCCCAGGGTGTCAGGTTTAGAGGTACCACTGTCGGACACCCTGGGGTACCACTGTCGGATACCCTGGGGTACCACTGTCGGACACCCTGGGTTTAGAGAGATACCATTGTCAGATTCACAAAATCATTTCAGGCACAAATCTAACTCACAAGGAGCTTGATGATCGGATTGTTTCCCAGCTCATGGAGCACAAGCTGCTGCTGGATGAGAAGGAGACCGAGAAGGGAACCAATAAGGAGGACAAGGATGTGGATGAATCTCTGCCCAGGGAGATGGAGCTAGCCTTGGAAAAACAGCTGGAACGTCGTCGTCGCGAATGGGAAATGGAACAGGAGGTAGCCCAATTGATTTACAATCGGATTTCAGAATTGATTGGTATTGATCGGAGGGGACAAAGCTTTTTTATGAAACCCACTTGCGGAAAGTGAGTCATTGTGATCATAATGACGTTTGTAATGTAACTGTGCAGTTTTAAAGTCGCCATCTGTAATTACTGCATTTTATAATTGCTAGTAGACACAAATTTCCAGCAATAATTTTACATGTAATTGACTTTCAACATCAATTTATCGGGTAACAAAATTTGCATTGGCTGAATGCATACCTACCTGATAAACATAATACCAGGTGTCTTTTGATATCCAGTTTACCAGTCTCGGCTTTGTCAGCTGAACAATTCCTACCGTTTTCATAGCCAAACCTGGTAAACTTGATATATGAGGAAAAAACGCAAGCCTCTCTATAATTGTAATTGTAACTACAGGTATTACAGCGGGAGATTGAGAGAGAACGGCTACTGAAGAAGAGGGACACACAAGAGGAGAATACATTACGGAAGTCGGTCAGCTTTAAGGAGGACAACATAGGCGATGTGAAGGTGGGTGGTGGCAATTGTGATGTGAAGGTGGGTGGTGGGAATTGTGGTGTGATGTGAAGGTGGGTGGTGAGAATTGTGATGTGGTGATGTGAAGGTGGGTGGTGGGAATTGTGGTGTGGTGATGTGAAGGTGGGTGGTGGGAATTGTGGTGTGGTGATGTGAAGGTGGGTGGTGGGAATTGTGGTATAGTGATATGAAGGTGGGTTGTGGGAATTGTGGTGTGATGATGTGAAGGTGGGTGGTGAGAATTGTGGTGTAGTGATGTGAAGGTGGGTTGTAGGAATTGTGGTGTGGTGATGTGAAGGTGGGTTGTGGGAATTGTGGTGTGATGATATGAAGGTGGTGGGTGGTGGGAATTGTGGTGTAGTGATGTGAAGGTGGGTTGTAGGAATTGTGGTGAGGTCATGTGAAGATGAGTGGTGTGAATTGTGGTGTAGTAATGTGAAGGTGGGTTGTAGGAATTGTGGTGATGTCATGTGAAGATGAGTGGTGGGAATTGTGATGTGGTGATGTGAAGGTGGTGGTGGGAATTGTGGTGTAGTGATGTGAAGGTGGGTGGTGGGAATTGTGGTGTAGTGATGTGAAGGTGTGTGGTGGGAATTGTGGTGTAGTGATGTGAAGGTAGGTGGTGGGAATTGTTATGTAATGATGTGAAGGTGGGTCGTGGGAATTGTGGTGAGGTGATGTGAAGGTGGGTGATGGGAATTGCGGCATGTCATGAGTATAATGAGGTAATTTGTCCTGTTCGGTATGGCGGTGGGGGCCGGCTACCAAGAAAAGTGAAATAAAAGTTGCAAATAACAATTGACAAAAAAGGTTGTGGACCAAATACATTTGCAACAAGGTTATTTCCACAATCAGATTGCAGTAAAATCATAATACACTAATGAATAATAAATACACAAATAAGACCATAACAAACAACAAACTAGCTGATCAGTTCAACTTCAATGAAACATGCTACACTTGTACAATAAATATAGTAGGACATTTCTTAAACTTGTTTCCTTTTTTCATAAGAAACTTGACATAGGCTCATTTCTTATGAAATCAGTAAACATAATAAATATCAAATGTGTGGCCATGACTGGATTAACGGAATTTGTGACCAGTCTAGCTCCTGATCAAATAACTCACTCCTGTAGCCTGATAATGATCTACAGTAGGCACTCATTACCTCAATCTCTCTTGAGTCAAACTACTGACAACTCAAAATCAACGTCTTGGTCCCAAGTACATGTTATCCTATACAGTCGCACCTGTACTAACGGCCACCTGTATTAAGCATCTCCCTCCGTTAAGCGACCATTTTATTTCCCCCCAATGAAAATTACTCTAAAATGCACCTGTATTAAGCGTGAACCTGTCTAACGCGGCCAACGGCCAGGCAAAATCGTCCATTTTGACTCGAAATCCTCATTTTAGCGACCATTCTCGGCAAAATATCGGAAATTCTAAAAAAAAGCTGGAACCAAATTCGTTCAGGTAATCCCCATTTCCCACCCAGTGACCTAAATCTCGCTAATTGCAGGCCTGCCAAACTGTTTACAATACCATTTCAATTTGTTTTATGACACCCGATTGTTTGACCAAATTTTCATCAGATCATTACGCGATTCACTAAAATCATGCCTACCCGCTGTGACAATAAAAGTAATGGGTCGATAGTTTCAATAATCCCCTAGCCAAACATTGCTTCTGGCTACTATAATTGTCAGTTCAAAACACGTGTTATTCTCGTGGCCAAGTTATTTATACAGTACAGCCAATCGCTGGTAAGTAAAGGCAGCCCTTAGTGGCATGATTGACAGGTTACTGTGGCGAAAGACGTCGGTAATATATCTATCAGCGATTGATCATGAACCCGGTATAGTTAACTCCCTCCGAATACTCTCAACCAGACAAACAAACACATGCAAACACGCGTTTAACGGGTGCCAGATGCGAGTTGTTTCTGGCTAGTAAAAATAATAAGCTGGGTCGCCCGGTGGCGAATGAATTTCGTAGTTGTCTACACACATTTTTGTCAGCTTATGACGCTTTGTGGGATACCATTTCCGAAATAAAAATAGCATCCAATCGTTAGCTACGATTGTGGGTATACCCACTCGAGGCACCACCTGACGAACCGAGTCGTGACAAACACAGCGGAAGCCCATGATTGCAACTTTCTTTTTCGCCGAAAAGTGTGAAAGAATTAAATACAAAATCAATATATTCTAATGAAATCCTTTGAGGCCAAAAACAAATATTGTTTATTACATTACTAACTGTTTATTTCAACCAAATATGGCTAACTGTATTGTCAGAAAACATGAAAAAGTCTGTAAATATCACTGACAATTTCGGCGATTTCGTACCTACGTAGTTTCGTCCTTTTGCAACTTTTTCCAATCGATGTTAACGTAACCCGATTTTTATGATAATTCAGTTTGGTATTAACTAAATATACAGAATTTATGCACATCCAAGTTCATAAATGATATTTTAAGTGAATTTAAACGGATTAATTTGCTATTCGTCTAAAGTATTTACATAAATGCTGTTTCATTAGAGGTTCAAATGGGTGGTAACACCATATACTTTCGAGATGAAATAAACAACAGCCCTTCAGCTTTTACAACGGCCCTTCCACATATGCATGCATCATAATGTGCAAGTTATAGCGAGCATGGCATGGGGACTGCTGTTATGACCCGAGCTATGCTGACCGTGGCCTGACTACTTATATTTATCTGTTCAAAAAATGTACATATGAACTTAAGACAAGTTTGACTGTACATTAATTGTACATATAAATCTCTATGGAACAAGTTATAAGTCGGTCCAAGATGAACCTCCATTTAGCACCCACCTGTGTTAAGCAAGCAATTTTGGACTTTCCCATGGCCGCTTGCTTAAGACAAGTTTGACTGTATAATATTAAACTCTTGTTAACTGAATTTTTTGTCAATAAAGTATTTTCCTCTGTCCCCTGAACTTTGTGTAAATGAGTGTAGACTGTATATTTCTTGTTAGAAGCATGACAGCTATTTCATCGATGGAATGGCGAACAGTGCAGATCCTGATCAGACTGTGCGGATGCACAGGCTGATCTGGATCTACACTGGTCGCAAAACCCATAAGCCCAATTGCTACAGTCACAGCCACATCACTCATGTAAGATCCTTTGCAAGTCTTGCTTCTACAGATCGTGTCTGATTTTGCTTCAGGCTGAAGACTTGGAGATATCTCGGGCAGACAGTGGTATAGGCACCAAGGAATCTTCAACTCGTTATCAGGTTGATGAATTTGGTAAGGATGAAATTTGAACTACCATAAAGCGTTACTTGGTACACAGAATACCATGCTCGACACTTCTGATGTCAATTTTATCAGTTAAGGCTCAGAAATTGTAGGAATTCCTCGGCAAGCCTCGGAATTCTTACACATTTCCTAACCTTATCTGATGAAATTGTGTATGGTATTCTCTTATTGTGTATTTTATCATATTATGCAAGCTCTGATATGGATGAAGATATTCTTGTGTCCATTTAAATACGCCATTTTGTGAATTATTAATATCGGAGGCCATCAAAAACCTATCTGGTGTTTTTATTGCCTCATAATGGAAAACTCATAATTGGTGTCAAGTCCTGTGACATCAGATCGTAGTAATACACAGCTTTAATTTTCTTATTTATCTGCAAGATAATTTATGGGAATCATGCGATCAAGAATTATTGTCGTCAAACACTCAAAACCTAAAAAGTTATTTTATTTTCCAAAATCCAAAAATTGACTGTGACTGGAAAAAATAGGTTTATGGGATTTGTGACCATTTTAGCTCCTGATCAAATAGCACACTCCATTAGACTGACAATATAATTATATTGCTTGTTAGAAGCACGACTGGTGTTTCATTGATGGAATGACGAACTGTGCAGATCCTAATCAGAGTGTGTGGATGCACATGCTGATCTGGATCTACATTCGTCACAAATTCCTATAAACCCATTTCTCCAGTCACAGCCAAATATCACGACCATCCACTACTAACCTGGGGGCCGTTTCACTAAACTTTGTACGACTAAAATGTTCGTAAGTGCAAAATTATGATTATCTGTAAATTGCACATTAACAATGTTTTCTTGTAAACAATTATTGGATATGCATATGCAGCCTATGCTCAATAAATGTAAATCCATCAATTGAATGTTACAGACGATCCTAAATTTGCACTTACGAACATTTTAGTCGTACAAAGTTTAGTAAAATGGCCCCTGGAGCATTACACTATTTTGGGATAAATATCTGCTTTCCATACATTTACAGATGAGTACTTCAGCGACCCTGAAGAAATGACAAAATCGCGTAATTTTGGAGTGAACACTGACTCGGAACTGTTGTACCGACGTCCAACAAAGCTGGTTAGCAGACAGCGACGACCCCGTTGGAAGAACTACTGGCGAGCTGACCCTGGCATGCCCGTTACAAAGAGTGTCCATGGCGGACCGTTTCGGGAAACGATGCTTCAGACCCCGTTTGAAGCGAAGAGCCAGAGATGCGATCCATATATAAGTATGTTACAATTTTATATATTCAATTTTATTGGTGAAAATATGTTTTGACAGCAAATGAGAATCGTCTCCATTAGAGACGATTCTCGTTTGCTGCCAACACATGACGTTAAACCCATTCACTTTCACTTTCTCCAATATGCCACTGGGTGGCTTTCATGTGCCGATGGGCCACATGTTCATATATTTCTCGCAAATTACATCATAAAAACTCGAATGCCAGTAAAACCAGAATTGTTTAGAGTTGAAATTGTTTAAAAGTTTTGTTTAATAATGATAATGGCAATAATGGTGTAATAATAAATAAATTGTAAAACCATCAATATAGGGCATGACGTGGCGCCATGCTAAAATATGCTGTGGGAAACACTAGAAACATTAGATGCAGCTTTGACTGGAGAACTGGGGCTTATGGGGTTTGTGGCTAGTGTAGCTCCTGATCAAATAGCACACTCGTATAGCTAATAATGATCTATATTTCTTGTTAGAAGCATGAAAGGTGTTTCATTGATGGAATGACAAACAGTGCAGATCCTGGTCAGACTGTGTGGACACTGGTCACAAAATCCATAAGCCCCATTTCTCCAGTCAGAGCCACATATTTAATTATGACAGCAGCACCCAGGCACAATTTATTATGGCAGTCCAATGAAACTTGATTTGTTTTCATTCTGTAAGTTTTGTAAGTGGTGAAGGTGTTTTCTGTATTATATTCTGTATTATTATTCTGTATTACATACATCTGTTTCATACATCTGTCTAATGTCCATAACAAGCACTATCTGGCGCTCTTCAGACAAACTTTCTCTTTGTCGTTGTAGCGGAGTGGACAAGTCCTGCATACAAGTATGTAGACCCCTCTGCCAAGCATGACTACAGTAACTCGGTGAACCAGCTGCTGCGAGCGCCACAACCCCCGACAGAAAATCGCCCCATGCCGCGCCCAGAGCTAGTGCGACCAATGTCGGCCGATGCTAAGGAGGCAGCCCGGCGATACTTCAAGTTAGTTTACGGTCATTAACATGGCAAAGGACTACAAAATGAGCCATCTGTGAACCCAGCAAAGAGCTAAAAAAAATGGACCGCCAAAAAGGATATTTTCAACATTTGTAAATCAGAATCATTGGACATATCATTGGATATATATATATGTATTAAGGTTTACATTATTAAATAAGTCATGAAACCTGTAACTTAGAGTTATTACTTTCTTATATTTGTCAAAACGCAGATAAATTTATTTGATTGGTCAGCTTGACGTATAATATGAGCCCATATTACCTGTCAAGCCCGGCAATATTGGCTCAAATCAAAATGGCGGCAGTTCATGGAGGGGTCAAAAACAAATTATTTTGGAAATCACTACCAAAACATAGTCATATGGATCGGTAATCACCTAACTAAGATAACAAAAGTTAGATTTTGAAAATCGGTCCAGAAATTGCCATGTTTCTACTTGTTTATGTCGGGATGACGTCGGGTAATATTTGTAACGTCACGACGTCGTGTCATTTGGCGCCATATTTCTATGACGTTAAGCATGTACTAATACACTTATAAAACTAAATTTTGGAGAAATATAAAGAATCTGCGGTATGTGGTATGACACATACGTTATTGTGATTCTACAAAGTCAGTATGGTGTCATATTGCCCGTCTGCGCCTCGGGTGAATATAGATTCAAATGGGCAATAGGACACCATATTGACTGTAGAATCACAATAACTTATAATAATTCCAGCACAAAAATATTTGCACAATTCCCTAACATTTGATTGGCCCGTAGCAAGTCTCTGTCCAAAATTTATATCCCAGTAAACTTCCACGCGGAACTACTTTTCGTAACCGTGAGGCGCAGTTAAAATAATTCTTAAGAAAACGGAAAATAAACACATTTACTTGATGAATGTATTTCAAATGCTGGAATTATAAGGAATGAATGGCCTTTTTGTGGAATTTGTCGGGGGATATAAACTTGGAAAAGTCACGGGAATACTGGACGAGGCCTTAAAAAATTCCAATTTTCGAAAAAAAATAAAACAAAAAATATATATACAGTATATTATTTTTTTTTCGAAAATTGGAATTTTTGTCGCGCCCGCTTGCGGAAAGCGCGATATAGTCGGCACTTTGGCGTACGTAAACGTACGTAAACGTACGTACGTACTACGCCAAAGTGCCGACTATATCGCGCTTTCCGGTTAAAGTTTTTGCTTAAGTTGTTTGGTTAAGTTTTTTGGTTAAAGTTTTTGGTTAAGTTCTTTGGTTAAAGTTTTTGGTTAAGTTTTTTGGTTAGAGTTTTTTGGTTAAAGTTTTTGGAAATTAAAGTTTTCTGTTATACTATATGTCTGCAACTGCTTTGCCCATTTACCTGAAACTTCACAATGGGTGTTTATCATCATCTATATTTCATTCTACCCCCTCCCGTGCGGCCCCTGTGCCCAATGTCAAGGTCAAATTACTTTGAAGTTTTTGGTTAAGTTTTTTGGTTAAAGTTTTTGGTTAAGTTTTTTGGTTAAGTTTTTTTTGGTTAAGTTTTTTTTGTTAAGTTATTAAGTTTTTGGTTAAGTTGTTTGGTTAAAGTTTTTCGTTATACTATATCTCTGCAACTGCTTTGCCCATTACCTTGAAACTTCACATGGGTGTTTATCATCATCTATATTTTCATTCTACCCCCCTCCCGTGTGGCCCCTGTGCCCAATGTCAAGGTCAAATTACTTTGAAGTTTTTGGTTAAAGTTTTTTTCGCGCCCGCTTGCGGAAAGCGCGATATAGTTGGCACTTTGGCGTACGTACGTATGTACGTGTGTCCGGTTAAAGTTTTTGGTTAAGTTTTTGGTTAAGGTTATACTATATCTTTTTTTTTAGTGTCCATGCCATGCCACAAGGCGCGACATGCAGGCCGCGGCCATCTAGTTTATCACTTCGTCCAGTATTCCCGCGACTTTTCCACGTTTATACCCCGATAAATTCCATTCATTCCTGTAATAGATATCAAGTATTATGAGGCTTGGCTGAGCAAGCCTCCAAATTCCTACCTGTTTCCTAGCCTTACATAATAAACTCAGTATGAAACTTAGACTGATATCATCCTCTCTACCTATCTTCAGACAGCGAAAGGTGGTGGAGCGTGACGCGGCCTGGAAGTTCCGGACAGACCAGGAGAGCCAGATGTCGGGCCTGATGCAGGACCAGCACCGGGAACGGATCCAGGCTCAGATCGGCCGCGAGAAGGAACGGCAGCAGCACGAGCAGCGCATGCTCGAACAGTCCAGGCAGGTGAGCATTGGTATATGCAAATGCTTCACGCAATGATAAGCAAAGGCAGGTAAATTGTTTTCTTGCATCATGTACATAGAGAATACCAGGCTAGTGTCTTTTGATGTCAAGTTTATCAGGCAAGGCTAGGAAACACATCCGTTTCCGAGACGAACCTGATAAACTTGATAACAAATGATACTAGCATGGTATTCTATTTATCAAGTAACGGTTTTGGCTACATAATGAGCTCAATTATGACATTGTTTTCGTTGAAAAGAACTTATTTCCGCGACGTCATTCCACTGATGTACCCGAGACGTCGTTCGACCAATGAAACGTTAGTTTTCCAATTTTTGTAACGCGGATATTCGTATCGGGTCAATGCCTGATACAGCAATATGTTATCAGTCTGTATGTATTCGGTCAATTCAAAGCTTGTTACCTGATAAATTTCAGCCAGTAGTTTACACAAATGTAATGATGAATTACATCACTCGGTTCTGTAAAGCGGTTGTAGTTTACACCACTCTTGTATTTCCTATATGTATATGGCAAAATGAGGTCAGTAATGTCACAATGACGTGTTTCCTTCGACCAATCAAATGTCATTTTTCTGACACACCCTCTGAATCGTGAGACAGACACTTTCACTATGGCTTGCCACCAGAAATATTTTATGTTTGTTTTGCATTGTTTTTTTTATAAACTATCATGTGTGAAATGTAAGAAAATGTTTATTTAACCTGGTGAGTTGATTGTTGTGAAAAAAATGCACTCGTGATTGGGTCCTATCGCTAAACAAACTCAGTTTGCTACGTTCACTCATTTATTTAGTGGAAGAATCCAACCACTCGCGCATTATTTGACCTGGTTGAATAAACAGTATTTCATACACAGAGTCTGATCATGGCAAAGTATACTTATCTTGCTATTTAAAGTACACTTTGAGGGAGAAATTTTCAATTTAAGGATAAATTTATGAATTTTTAGCCAGTTTTTTTGAGAAAAAAATCCAGGCTATTGGATTGGCGAAAGCCGGGCGGGCGGGCGGGCGGCGGGCGGCGGGCGGCGGGCGGCGTCCACAATCAATGTTAAGTTTTCGTGTTTGAGTCCATTTCTTTGTTACTGTACCACCTAGGACCACCAAACTTTCACAGCTTCATAATCAAGGGGTGCCCACCACATATTACTATCCAACATGTTACTTTTTTTTTAACTTGACCCATTTTTTCCGCGCAGTCGACTTAGCCATTTTCAATGTTAAGTTTTCGCGTTTTCAATGTTATGTTTTCGTGTTTAAGTCCATTTCTTTGGTACTGTACCACCTAGGACCACCAAACTTTCACAGCTTCATAATCAAGGGGTGCCCACCACATATCACTATCCAACATGTTACTTTTTTTTTTAACTTCACCCATTTTTTCCGCGCAATCGACTTAGCCATTTTCAATGTTAAGTTTTCGCGTTTTCAATGTTAAGTTTTCGTGTTTAAGTCCATTTCTTTGGTACTGTACCACCTAGGACCACCAAACTTTCACAGCTTCATAATCAAGGGGTGCCCACTACATATCACTATCCAACATGTTACTTTTTTTTTAACTTGACCCATTTTTTCCGCGCAGTCGACTTAGCCATTTTCAATGTTAACTTTTCGCGTTTACAATGTTAAGTTTTCGTGTTTAAGTCCATTTCTTTGGTACTGTACCACCTAGGACCACCAAACTTTCACAGCTTCATAACCAAGGGGTGCCTACCACATACAACTATCCAACATGTGACCATTTTTAGCCAGGTTTTTTGGAAAAAAATCCAGGCTATTGGATTGGCGAAAGCCGGGCGGCGGGCGGGCGGGCGGGCGGCGGGCGGTGAGTGGCGGGCGGGCGGCGTCCACAATCAATGTTAAGTTTTCGTGTTTGAGTCCATTTCTTTGTTACTGTACCACCTAGGACCACCAAACTTTCTTTCAGCTTCATAATCAAGGGTGCCCACCACATATCACTATCCAACATGTTCCTTTTTTTTTTTTTTTTTTTAACTTGACCCATTTTTTCCGCGTAGTCGACTTAGCCATTTTCAATGTTAAGTTTTTGCGTTTACAATGTTAAGTTTTTTTTCGTGTTTAAGTCCATTTCTTTGGTACTGTACCACCTAGGACCACCAAACTTTCACAGCTTCATAATCAAGGGGTACCCACCACATATCACTATCCAACATGTTACTTTTTTTTTTAACTTCACCCATTTTTTCCGCGCAGTCGACTTAGCCATTTTCAATGTTAAGTTTTCGCGTTTACAATGTTAAGTTTTCGTGTTTAAGTCCATTTCTTTGGTACTGTACCACCTAGTACAACTAGGACCACCAAACTTTCACAGCTTCATAACCAAGGGGTGCCTACCACATAAAACTATCCAACATGTGACCATTTTTTTACCTTCACCTATTATTTCTATGTAATTGACTTCGCCATTTTCAACGTTAACTTTTTAACGTACGTCTGCTTAGAGTTTTTTGGTTAAAACTTTTTCGTTATACTATATCTCTGCAACTGCTTCGCCCATTACCTTGAAACTTCACATCGGTGTTTATCATCATCCATATTTTCATTCTAACCCCAACCGTGCGGCCCCTGTGCCCAATGTCAAGGTCAAATTACTTTGAATTTTTTTGTTAAAGTTTTTTCGTGTACTATATCTCTGCAACTGCTTCACCCAATACCTTGATACTTCACATGGGTTTTTATCATCATTGTCGCACCTGCTTGCGGAAAGCGCGATCCTGTGCCCAATGTCAAGGTCAAATTACTTTGAATTTTTTTGTTAAACTCTTTTCGTGTACTATATCTCTGCAACTGCTTCACCCAATACCTTGATACTTCACATGGGTTTTTATCATCATTGTCGCACCTGCTTGCGGAAAGCGCGATCCTGTGCCCAATGTCAAGGTCAAATTACTTTGAAGTTTTTTGTTAAAGTTTTTTTCGTGTACTATATCTCTGCAACTGCTTCACCCAATACCTTGATACTTCACATGGGTGTTTATCATCATTGTCGCACCTGCTTGCGGAAAGCGCGATCCTGTGCCCTATGTCAAGTTCAAATTACTTTGAATTTTTTTGTTAAAGTTTTTTTCGTGTACTATATCTCTGCAACTGCTTCACCCAATACTTTGATACTTCACATGGGTGTTTATCATCATTGTCACACCTGCTTGCGGAAAGCACGATATCGTCGGCATTTTGGCATACGTCCGTCCGTTCGTCCGTGTGTCCGGTTAAAGTTTTTTGGTTAAAGTTTTTCCATCTACTATATCTGTTTTTTTAGTGTCCATGCCTCGCCCCAAGGCGCGACATGCAGGCCACGGCCATCTAGTCTACAAAAAGTGGGTATAATTATGTTATCCAAGTGTCTATGCTTGGAAAAACCCTGGCCTTCGTGGCTTTGCCTCGTTTCTTGTTTTACCTTCATCTATTATTTCTACGTAATTGACTTAGCCATTTTCAACGTTAACTTTTTAACGTACGTCTGGTTAAATTTTTTGGTTAAAACTTTTTTGTTATACTATATCTCTGCAACTGCTTCGCCCATTACCTTGAAACTTCACATGGGTGTTTATCATCGTCCATATTTTCACTCTAACCCCCAACCGTGCGGCCCCTGTGCGCAATGTCAAGGTCAAATTACTTTGAATTTATTTGTTAAACTTTTTTCGTGTACTATATCTCTGCAACTGCTTCACCCATTACCTTGATACTTCACATGGGTGTTTATCATCATTGTCGCACCCGCTTGCGGAAAGCGCGATATCGTCCGCATTTTGGCATACGTCCGTCCGTACGTCCGTGTGTCCGGTTAAAGTTTTTTCGTTAAAGTTTTTCCATCTACTATATCTATTTTTTTAGTGTCCATGCCTCGCCCCAAGGCGCGACATGCAGGCCACGGCCATCTAGTCTACAAAAAGTGGGTATAATTATGTTATCCAAGTGTCTATGCTTGGAAAAAACCTGGCCTTCGTGGCTTTGCCTCGTTTCTTGTTATTATACTGAATTTATTGCATTATCACAGCCATTTTGGCTGTGATAATGTAATAAATTCAGTATAATAATTATGCATACTTTTAATTATCAAATATATCCAGTCATTAGTTCTATATGAAATAATGCATTTCGGGAAAAATAAATGATTACTCACTCAAAGTAATACTTTGCTAGGTAAGTATATGCTTTGCAAATTTGGTGAAATCGCCTAGAGATCTTTACCCAGTTGGACTCCATACATCCTACAGAACAAGGCATAGTGTAAAAGGTGGAGTGGAGGACTAAAGTGGATTCTGAGTGGAGTCTTGTGAGTGGAATCATGGAGTGAAATATTGGAGTGACCTCATGCGGTGTGCATAGGAGTCAACAACATCAATATTGGAGTTCATGTGTTGAATGACAGACTTTATCCGAACAATACAGTGTTATTACTGGCCTAGAACCAAGACAAAATGGCATCTATGCACAAGACTCCACTCCAAAACTTCACTCCACGTTTTACACTCTGCCACAGAACAAGCGGTACGTGAGCAAGGAGATCCGACAGCGTGTGGAAGCGGATAAGAAGCGGGACGTAGACCGCGAGGAAGTTAGGATCCGGGCGATGCAGCAGCGTCGTGAACACCGCGAGGACATCACCCGGCAACGTGAGAAACAGATCGAGGACACGACGAAGCTCAGAGAAGTATGTAGGACTTACTGCATGACAGGGGTGCCGGAAGCATCATAAGATTAGTCCGGCGAATCGACTGGGTGGCCTCGCTAACCACCCAAAGTGTATGTTGTCCCCACTCAGTTGAACCGTCTCGCCGAGACAGTTCGACTGAGTGGTAACAACATACACTTTTGATGAGAAATGAGAAAAATATTTACAAATATGTCAAAATTATTGATCCGGCAGTGGCTGGACCTGCCGGACGTGTTCCGACACACCTGCATGAATGTACGTAATAGCGTGGTGTATCAAAAATCATAATGCACTAGTGTAGTAAATGTGTAAATGAGACAAATAACACATTATTAAACTGGTACAGCTTCAGTGTATACTGTAGTGCTTATGCAATACATAGAATATACAATTTGTGATGGTTTAATATGGTATTTATTAAACTCATTGACTGATTTCATTAGACATTCTGCATATCCGTCAGTCCACTTTGTTATTTCGAAATACACAAATGTTCACCATAATGTGCCGGCATGTAGAACACAAGACTAACTTCGTACGACTAAAATGTTCGTAAGTGCAAAATTATGATAGTCTGTGAATTTCACATTAACAATGTTTTCTTGTAAACAATTATTGGATTTACATTTATTGAGCATAGGCTGTGTATGCTGTGAGTGAGCCTATGCTCATAAATGTAAATCCATCCATTGAAATTTCCAGACGACCCTAAATTTGCACTTAGGAACATTTTAGTCGTATGAAGTTTAGTGAAACGGCCCCCAGATCTGTAGCTCAGTCACACATATAGGTCATAGGTAAAAAATGGGATCATAAAAAGTTCATCATGATGAAACTGCGTGCCTTTAGTATATTTACTTTTACAGAGTTTCATGTTTTGCAACGTGATGTCCAACCGACAAATTCCGGCAATTCCAACATAAAAAAAATCCAGAAGTTGTTCAAAGGGAAGTTCTCAGTATTCAAGTTTTTCCATGTGCGGTAACTTATCTATAAGACTGGTCTATAATGCGGTACAGTGAAACCTCTCTAAACCGGACACGCTGGGAGGGGACCTCCCATGGTGTCCGGTTTAGAGAGGTTTCACTGTAAATCAGGCATTTGAAAATTCTGAGCCATAGCCGTGTGCTATGTGATCATGAACAGACATTATCACCTGAGATAAATGACCAAGAAACTCATCAAACACAAGATCACAGGTGTTTTCTTGGTGTCCGGTTTAGAGAGGTTCCACTGTACTATTGCAGGAAGTAAAACAGCAGCGGTCGCAGGAGCGTTGGAACGACACACAGCGACGTCTGGACCAGGAGGAGACGGAGGGTGTGCGGAAATCACAGCAGTTCCAAGCGGCCAAGCTCAACCGCATCCAGCACTTCCAGGCCCTAGAGGAGCATGGGCAACGAATGAAGGACGTCCGTATTGGCGTGTCCGATAGACATTTGTCCATGTTCTCGTCAGCTGTTCCTATGTAACTGATGAATCGGTAAACTGGGTCTATGTGACATTTGCGACCACCGTAGTCGTGGATCAGTCCATATCGGTGTGTCCGATAGACAGTTTTTCCATGTTGTCGTCAGATGTTCCTATAGATGTAGCTGATGAATGAGTACCTTGGGTCCCTGTTTAAACTTTTTGAGCACCGTAGTCCTAGATCTGTCAGTATCGGTGTGTCTGATAGACGTTTGTCCATGTTCTCGTCAGACAGGGCTCCAGATAAGGAATTAGTAATTGAGTATTGTCACTCCATCATTTCTGAAGGAATTGGGTATTTCAAAATTTTAATTGGGTAAAATAAAATCACACTACTGTTTACACATCAGCAGACCGCAATTATTGAATAGTTTGCTTCTAAATTAAAACATGTCTTGGCATTTCATTAGAATTGTCTCCTTGGAGACAATTCTAATGAAATACCAAGATGTGTTTTCATGGAAAAATAAGATAAATATGCTATATTGGTGGTCTGTTTTTTGTTTTCTGCAGCATGATAAAGGTACCACAATTGTTCTCATTGGTTTTTGATACTCACTACTTCTGATTTCAATTGGGTTTTTGGCAATTTTAATTGCATATTTACGCAAATACGCAGCTTATCAGGAGCACTGTCAAATATTCCTATGTAGCAGATGAACGAGTAAAATGGGTACCTTGGGTCCCGGTCTAAACTTTGCAACCAGCATAGTCCTAGATCAGTCCATATTGGCGTATCCGATAGACATTTGAGACACGCCATGTGATTTTGTACCTTGAACTTTGTGCTGGTACATGTTGTGAACATAGTGTAATCACCGACATCACATTATACAGATATATGGCTCTGACTGGAGAAATCGGGGTTGTGTGCTTTGTGACCAGTGTAGTTCCTAATCAAGTAGCAACCACCTGTAGCCCGATAATGATCTGTATTGCTTATTACAAGCACAACAGTTGTTTCATTGGTGAAATGACAAACAGTGCAGATCAAGATCAGGACTGTGCAGATGCACAGGTATCTACACCGGTCGCACAATTCATAAGACCCATTACTCCAGCCACAGCCACATATAGGACTTACAAAAAGGGACTTCTTCAGTTAGCGACCAGGTGGCCGTGTCACTAAACTTCGTACGACTAAAATTTTCGCTAGTGAAAAATGATGATAGTCTGTAAATTTCACATTAACGTTTTCTTGTAAATAATTATTGGATTTACATTTATTGAGCATAGGCTGCATATGCAGCCTATGCTCAATAAATGTTAATCCATCAATTGAAATTTCCAGACGATCCTAAATTTGCACTTACGAACATTTTAGTCTTACGAAGTTTAGTGAAATGGGCCCCAGTAGTCCCAGCTGAGCCTGCACACAGGTGTGGTCTGATCATGGACTAACACACAGTAACCATATTATGGCCTTCGTCCAGTATTCCCGCGACTTTTCCAAGTTTATACCCCGATAAATTCCACAAAAAGGCCATTCATTCCTTATAATTCCAGCATTTGAAATAAATTCATCAAGAAAATGTGTTTATTTTGACAGACGGCAGCCATTTGTTTACATTGACAGCACTGACAGCGCACCTGTTGAAAGTAGTTCGGCGTGGGAGTTTACTGGGATATAAATTTTGGACAGAGACTGTCAAATGTTAGGGAATTGTGTAAATATTTTTGTGCTGGAATTATATGTGCATTAGTAATACCTTTCATTTCTTCATAATTTATGAACAATTTCACCAATTTTAATAATATTTCCACAATGTGCTTTTTTCCGTTACATCTAAACACTCATGGTCATTACGGACATTTTATTATCAAGGCTGCCAGCGAGGGGATTAGCTTAGTATAACGAGTCATTGTTCTTTTTGTGGTGAATCAGTGTCGCACCAATCATTTAGTCATCAATTTATTTATTCACACCTGTATAATGAGAGAAAACGGAGTATGATCTCTGGGTTTAGTTTGTATAATTGTCAATTTGAATATTGTGTCAAATATGTGTTTAACTGAACAGTTAAATTACTGTGGTATATATTGTTATAGATATGTTTGTATAGTATCACTATGTGGTGTATACACTGTATAGACACAAGCCTTATTGTATCTAAATGTCGTTATTCAACTCAACATCTCTGTATTTTGTTGGTGGAATGTTGGTAAACACAAGCCTTATATTCTATTTCTGTCGTTATTCAACTCAACATCTCACTGTGTTTGGTCACGTTTGTTGGTGGAATGTTGGTAAACACAAGCCTTATTCTACATGTTCTATTTCTATGTTGTTATTCATGAATTCAACATTTCTCTGTTTTGTTGGTGGAATGTTGGTAAAGTTTGCTGTGATACCAATTGTCGTTTTCAGTCCGAGCACTGTTTTTGTAAACTTGATAGTTGTCTAAAAAAGAACAAATCTTGATGTGCTGCACTGCATTCAGCGTTTGCTCAAATGTGGCTGTAACTGGAGAAATAGACTTACAACCTTTGCAACCAGCTAGTATAGCTCCTTATTATGCTGCAGGAATATGCTAGCAGATCTGGAGCAGATTTCACCAACATTGCATACTTATAAGTATACTGATCTTGCTCAGTACACTGTGAGGGAGAAATTTAAAATTTTAGGATAAATTTATTAATTTTTATTATACTGAATTTATTACAGTATCACAGCCATTTTGGCTGCGATAATGTAATAAATTCAGTATAATAATTCTGCATACTTTTAATCATCAAATACATGCAGTCATTAGTTCTATATGAAATAATGCATTTCAGGAAAAATTAATAATTCAAATAATACTTAGCTAGATAAGTATGCTTAGCAATTATGGTGAAATAGGCTACAGGAGCTAGACTAACCAGAAAGTCTGTAAGCCAATATTCTCTGGGCACAGCCACAATTAGTTACCATAGGAACTAACCCGCCTCGTCTATGAGATGGTATACCTTACTGCACATGGGCCAGGTTTTATAATAAGCCCTCGTCTCATCGCCATGAACGGATGGTCTAAAACTTGCGAGGGGTAAATTTTATGATGTGATTCATCCTTACTGGGATCCCAATATTCCTGATTTGGCCCTCGGGTACATTTTTGGCTTCTTGTTACTCGAGAGTTGAATCTGATTATAACCATTATAAAAGTAGTAAGATTAGTACTAATACTATTGCTTTTGGGAAGTGGGGTTAACTGATTAAGGTGTGGTGAGGACCTGGCACCAGATCAGGATATTCTAATTTCAGGGATGAATCTATTTTTTTCTGTAAATATTCAGTTCTGATTTTGGGATCTCCCCTTCCACCTCTATGCATACAAGTGAAATAAGGGATTCAATCCCGTTAACCTGGCCTAAAATGACCTCAGCTGTTGATAGGTCATTAAACACCATTAAACAAATTGTCGCATTGATGCTTTTTCACTAATGCTGTAAATCTGTATGGGAAAATATTGCTTTTCATCTGTATTTATATCGGCGTAAAACAGCTATGTGATAAAGCAGATAATCCGAGACATGGGCACATAAGAAAAACGATGTAACAAAAGACGGTGAAAAATTTAAGAGATGCAGCAGAATTAACATTGTTTCCAATTTTGTTATCAGAAACCTTTATATACACTGGTGCTGCACTGCGCACTGGCGTAAAATGTTTCACGTCGAAATAGACACCGGGGGGCCGTTCACTAAACTTCGTACGACTAAAATGTTCGTAAGTGAAAATTTAGGATCGTCTGGAAATTTCAATTGATGGGTTTACATTTATTGAGCATAGGCTGCATATGCAGCCTATGCTCAATAAATGTAAATCCATTAATTGTTTACAAGAAACATTGTTAATGTGAAATTTACACACTATCATAATTTTGCACTTACCAAACAAACATTTTAGTCGTATAAAGTTTAGTGAAACGGACCCCGGATTCCTGACAAATTCCCATTCAGTTATCTGCAGAATATACTACCGGTACTATGAACACATATTCATCTTGTAACCGGTGCCAGCAATTTGTGCGGTTTACTAGATGAAGACATGCATTTAAGCGATAACTCTAAGTACAGCCAAGTGGTATCTCGTCAGGAAACTGGTGCATTTTGCGACGCGAAACATTTTATGATGGCGAGGAGTGCAGACATCATTTATAAACAGCTAATGAAAATGAATTTCAATGAATAAAATCTATGTATTAGTTTGATTTTCACAATATAAATCAAATCTCAACATTTACAATTTCTATTATGTATAAATCATGATAATAATTACATGTATTTTGATAAATATTTTTGAATTTATACATACACGTATAAGCATCGTGAACATATTGTTATGTGTATACCGGTATTTGTTGTAATGGAGTATACAAGAATAGGTGTAAAATGGGCGGCCAGCATAGTCCCAGATCAGAATTCACCCTCATGTAATCTGTAGCCTATTTCACCAACATTGCAAAGTATACTTTTGTAACAAAGTATACTTTGAGGGAGTAATCATCTATTTTTTCTGAAATGCATTATTTCGTATAGAACTAACGACTGCATATATTTGATGATTAAAAGCATGCAGAATTATTATACTGAATTTATTACATTATCACAGCCAAAATGGCTGTGATAATGTAATAAATTCAGTATAATAAAAATTAATAAATTTATCCTAAAATTGAAAATTTCTCCCTCAAAGTATACTTTGCTAGAAAAGTATACTTTGCAATGTTGGTGAAATAGGCTACAGATCTAAAGATATTTGTTGTTTTGTGACTGCAAAATATTGTGTTTTTACAATCGCACTGTTATATGTTGATGTTTGATACATATTTATACAATAGGGATATATATATTTTATATTTGCAGTGACAATAGCACTCATCTGTGCAATGTGATGGGCCATGAGAAGAAGTGAAATATTGCCCCTGTCACCTGTGTCGCCCTCATCAGTAGCCGATTTCACCAACATTGCTAAGCATACTTATCTAGCTAAGTATACTTTGAGGGAGTAGTCGTTTATTTTTCCCGAAATGTATTATTTCATATAGAACTAACAACGCATATAGTTTATGATTAAAAGAATGCAGAATTATTATACTGAATTTATTACATTATCACAGCCATTTTGGCTGTGATAATGTAATAAATTCAGTATAATAAAATTTACTAAATTTATCCTTAAATTGAAAATTTCTCACTCAAAGTGTACTTTATATCAAGATAAGTATACATTGCAATTTTGGTGAAATCGGCTACTGGTTCACTTGGCATCTGTTCACGATTTAGTTGTATGTGCTATGTGATTGGTCATGAGAAGACAGGAAATAGTGCCCATGTGACCAGTGTAGCGCCTGATCAGATGGCATCTGTTCAGTGTATTGAAGTGTACAAGCTGATTCGGAGCTATTCTGGTCAAATACTGGTCAATTAGGGATATCTGTCATTAACATATCATGATGACGTCCATGTTGGTTTACCAGGGTACTTTTGTATGTGTATTAACCCTTTCAACCCTAAATACATGTAACTGGAATGGATGCACAAAATGATTTTCAGACTAGTCCATTTATAAAAAGGGTGTGTTTTTTCTCTGTAAAAGACCTGAAAATTATTTGAAAAAGTGCAGGTCCTGATGAGATGGCAAATACTACTATAGAGGTCTGTAGTGTTGAAAGGGTTAATAGTTTCACTGACTTCTCTTCTTCAACAATTTGGTCCGGTTTTGACTTTGATCAGTGTAGAACCAGATTAGACTGCATTTTCTTATCACAAACAACACTGCCAGGTTATGTTTGGGGCATAGGTAGGTTAATATAACGCATAATTAAACCAATATTGGTTGTACTTTGTTCATATAATTTATATAAACTAGTAAGACTTGACTACCAATAATAATGGCATTGGCAAGCCTTTATTCGATTGTTTTCATTGTTTTTCATACATGTTGTATGTTATTGCTATATCTTTCATCTTCATAATTAGTTATTTTTTAACCAGATCTGATATAAATACACCGGTCAGATTGCTTTTGTCAAATAAAAGTTTTTGTACATTTTAGCTCGCCAGAGACAAATGCTCCTGTATTGCTATTGCTTTTCATCCATCTGTAATCAATTGAAGGGGTCAGTGGAAGAAGGGGGCTAACTCCATGAGGGAGTTAGCCCCTTACTCCAATGACCCCTTCAATTTAAAATACCTTCTCAGCAACTACTGAGCCTATAGCTACCAAATCTTGCAGACATTTCTTTTAGCTTTATATATTTAAGGGTGGGAATTGGCTCGTAGACCTTCCATACTCGCAGGAATGGTCCTATGTAGCGTTATATTTGTGGCCCTGACTGGCGAAATGGGGCTTATGGTATTTCTGGTCAATCTAGACCACGATCTTGCACATTCCTGCAGTCTGATATGGATATACAGTAAAACCTCTCTAAACCGGACACCCTGGGAGGCCCCCAGGGTGTCCGGCTTAGAGAGGTTTCACTGTAAATCAGGCATTTGATCATTCTGAGCCATAGTTATGTGCTATGCGATCATGAACAGACATTATCACCCGAGATAAATTGGTTTCCGGTTTAGAGCGTTTCCACTGTACACTATTTATTGACGCGGGACAAGTGATTTACTGACTGCATGGCAACAGCGACACATTCACAGTCTGATCTGTAGCCGCGGTCCCTCAAAGTATACTTTGCTAGAAAGTATACATTGCAATGTTGGTGAAATAGCTATTTCACCAACATTGCAAAGTATACTTTTCTAGCAAAGTATACTTTGAGGGAGAAATTTTCAATTTTAGGATAAATTTATTAATTTTTATTATACTGAATTTATTACATTATCACAGCCATTTTGGCTGTGATAATGTAATACATTCAGTATAATAATTCTGCATACTTTTAATCATCAAATATATGCAGTCGTTAGTTCTATATTAAATAATGCATTTCAGGAAAAATAAATGATTACTCCCTCAAAGTATACTTTGCTACAAATGTATACTTTGCAATGTTGGTGAAATCGGCTACTGGGGCCGCACTAGTCGCATAACCCATAAACCCCATTTCTTAAGTCATAACCACATTTCCGCAATAGAGAAAGTTAATTCTTCAAATGATATCTATATGACCCGACAGCCGAACATCAGGTGCATATAATTCCAGCACAAAAATATTTACACAATTCCCTAACATTTGATTGGCCCGTAGCAAGTCTCTGTCCAAAATTTATATCCCAGTAAACTCCCATGCCGAACTACTTTCCGTAACCGTGATGCGCAGTTAAAATAATTCTTAAGAAAACGGAAAATAAACACATTTTCTTGATGAATTTATTTCAAATGCTGGAATTATAAGGAATGAATGGCCTTTTTGTGGAATTTATCGGGGATATAAACTTGGAAAAGTCGCGGGAATACTGGACGAGGCCTTCCGGCCTTCGTCCAGTATTCCAGCGACTTTTCCAAGTTTATACCCCGATAAATTCCACGAAAAGGCAATTCATTCCTATAATATATTGTTTTATGATTTGTTGCACCACCAATGCCCTCTACTGTTTAGGTGACAATCAAGTTGATTAAGTGTTTGGCCCAATTCAGCAAAAGACTGTACGAGTGAAGAAAATCTCAAAATTGTATTGGTAAATGTAAATGCTTTGATTTAATGACGGCACTGGCTCGATGACCTTGCATGTCGGGACCGACTATTTAAGTCCCCATCCGATAGGACTAGGCTAGCACGAAGTTCGAAGTTGTCTTGTCCAAGGACACGCCAAATCGACCATTCGCAGTGGCAGAGGTTGGAATCGAACCCGGGGTCTCCTGATTCGCAGTCCGACGCTCTACCTACTGAGCTAATCAGGCCGCACTCAAATTGTATTGATAACTTCATATTGATTATATACATGTAGTTGTTCTTGGCCAAGTTATATAAGAATCTCTAGTGAGTGATACATACATTCAAATCTAGGTTTATTTTTATCATATCTGGTCTTCAATGTACATAAATTCTAATACACACGTGTTTTGGTTGTGGGAGATTTACGCAGCTAGAATCTCATAGTTAGCTTTAGTTGCGGCCGTCCAAGCCAGATAGATGTACCTGTATACCAGCCAGCACTCAACTTAGCCATTCAGCTTCGTTACTAGTGAATGCACTTGTTTTACACTTATATGTGGCTGTGACTGGAGAAATGGGGCTTATGGGATGCGTGACCAGTGTAGCTCCTGATCATACAGCACACTCATGTAACCTGATAACAGTCTATATTCCTTGTTAGAAGCATGACCCGTGTTTTCTTGATAGAATGGCGAACAGTGCAGATCCTGATCAGACTGTGCGGATGCAGTCTGATCTGGATCTACACTGGTCGCACAAGCTATAAACCCAATTTCTCCAGTCACAGCATCTAGTTCATGAAAAATATTTACAGAAACCGATATTTTTTGTAAACGATGTCAAAACTTATCCAAACAAGTGTGGAATTCTATTCTGGATTTCGCTCCAAATATTTCGTCCACTTACGACGTCATTTACGGAAAATATCATAATTATTTTTCATGAGATATTGCACATCTTCTTAGGCACAAAATCACATGGCTTGTCTCAATTATACCGTCATGTGTTAGGTTTTGTCATTTTGTATAATGTAATTTTCTTGTTCCGTCCCATTTATAAATACATGCATTGGCATTCAATACATCATTAATTCATCTACAAAAATATATTTTATATTGTGGTAAGTGGGTGGAAGGTGGGAGAATGCGATGGGTAATTTAACGATCAGGGTTCCAGGCACCGGGGCGGGATCAACTGATCCTGAGAATAGTGCTGCAGTAGCCATTGCTTGTCGTGTAAAAGGCGACTAAACTGGCTTAACGATTGGGTTCATACTTTCCGGAACCCACTATACCGGATTTGGCCCTCATGTGCATTTTTGGCTTTCTTGTATGTGAGAGTTGAGTCGGGCTATGCCCCATATATAAAAGTAAGATTAGCGCTAATCCTATTACTTTTAGGGGATGGGATAAATGATACTGGTGTGGCGAGGGCCTGGCACCAGATCAGGTTGTTCTAATTTCAGGACTGAATATATATTTTGATTGTAAATATTGAGTTCTGAAGTTGGGATTTACCCCCCTTGGACAGGTGGATACGGGACTCGACCCCGTTGACCCGTCTGCGTGTAGACTCCCTGAGGCTTGTACCTCTATGTCAGAAAAGCGGACGTTAAACCCTATTCACTCACTCACTCACTCACTCACTCACTCACTCACTCATCCTTTCCGGAATCCCGACTGGAGACCTGGTTTGACCCTCACATACATATGTCTTTGGCATTTTGAATCTGCTTATACCCTGATGCGAGTATTACGATTATTCGTAATCCTATTTTAGGGGAAGGGGCCAAGTGACTTTGGTGTGGTATGGACCTGGCACCAGGTCCGGTTATTCTAATTTGAAGGCAGAATATATTTTTTCTCGATGTAAATACATGTATTCCGTTCTGGTTTTGGGATTTTCCCCATTACAGCAGGTTAAAACGGGATCAAACCTGATTGCCCGGCCTTACATGACCTTAGCTGTTGATAGGCCGTTAAACATCAATAAACAAACAAACAAATTTAAATTGCGTTATATTTCAACAATATTTACCACTGCATTTGAGGTCAATATATAAAAGTTAAAACCATTGTGTTATAACTGAATACATGAACCAACATATATATTAAATAACATGGAAATCCATAACTTCGCATGCATAATGCACACATGTTTAGCCTTGCACGAGAATAAATGTTGTGCACACAATTATACATACAGTAGTCACTTAAAAACGATGGGTTTCATCCACATCGGAATCCCGACATCCCTGTAGCCTATTTCATCAACATTGCAAAGTATACTTTCCTAGCAAAGTATACTTTGAGGGAGAAATTTTAAATTTTAGGATAAATTTATTAATTTTTATTAATACTGAATTTATTACATTATCACAGCCAAAATGGCTGTGATAATGTAATAAATTCAGTATAATAATTCTGCATACTTTTAATCATCAAATATATGAAGCTGTTAGTTCTATATGAAATAATGCATTTCAGGAAAAATAAATGATTACTCCCTCAAAGTATACTTTGCTAGAAAAGTATACTTTGCAATGTTGATGAAATCGGCTACTGGTTTGGCCCTTATGTACATTTTTGGCTTTCTGGTACGCAAGAGTTGAATATGGTTACCAAGTAATAAGATTAGTACTAATCAAATTACATTTAGGGAGTGCGGCCATGTCATGTTATTCTAATATTAGGGCTAAATTATAGTATTTCTGTATTAAAATACACCGTTTTGATTTTGGGATTTTCCCGCCATCACAACAGGTTAAATATGGGATTCTACCCTGTTAACCTGGCCTAAAATGATCTTAGCTGTTGACAGGCCGTTAAACACTATTAAATAAATTAAATACGTCTGTGGCTAGAGTTCTGAGTTGACACTATCCATTTTGCATAATATGTACCAATAGCTTACACATTACGCTAGAATCCTTTAGAGAATCAATGCAAACATATAGCACTGCAACATATCATAATTTGCACACCCGGGGCCCGTTTCACTAAACTTCATACAACTAAAATGTTCGTAAATGCAAATTTAGAATCGGCTGTAAATTTCAATTGATGGATTTACATTTATTGAGCATAGGCTGTAATGCGAAAATTACAGACTATCCTAATTTTGCATGTACAAACATTTTATTCGTACAAGGTTTAGTGAAACGCCCCCCAGGGCTAACTAAACCTACACTGGTTCCTTTAACCATTTCACCCCTTAGTAACTGGATTGGATCTTGATATGATAATTTTGCAACCAATTCAACCGTCACAAAATGATTTTCAGACTAGTCCATTTACGAAAAGGGGGCGTCTTCGTTCTTTAAAATATGAAAATTACTTGCAAAAAGTGCAGATCCTGATGAGACGGCTCGTCACGAGCCGGCTCATCTGGATCTACACTTTTTGCCAATACCACTATACAGGCCTGTGGTGTTAAAAGGGTTAATGGTGATTGTGCATTTTTATGCCCACCACAATAGTAGAGAGACATTTAGTGTTACCATTATCTGTCTGTCCCATCTGTCCATTACAAGGTTAAAGTAAATGTATGAGGTTGTGTCTTCAATAGCACACTAGCATAAGCCATTGATGTGCACCACGACTCGCTGTGAATCAAATGACCTTTGTGTGACCTTGGCCTACGACTGCAATATTTACATAGATATTTTCCTTGGTTAAAGTTTGTGTTTATGCTTGTTGACTATCAAAGCGGTAGGTGCGGCATCCATGTTCTATGAACACATTTTCTTGTTCATAAAGAAATATTCACGTGTCCATGGAAGTTATGTTTTCCCTTTGAAGGGATCACTGGCAGAAGGGTGGGTGGCAGGTGGAAGCATGCGATGGATAATTTAACGATTGGAGGACCTGGTTTGGCCCTCATATACATAATTGGCATTTTGTATGTGATAGTTAAATCTGGATATATCCCATATTATGTGAGTATTACGATTATTTGTTATCATATTTTAGGGAAAGGGGTCAAGTGACTTTGATGTGGTATGGACCTGGCACCAGGTCGGGTTATTCAGTTCGGATCAAACCCGTTGGCCCGACCTTACATGACCTTAGCTGTTGATAGTGCATTAAACACCAATAAACAAACAAACACTGAGCTCTAAAATTAATTTTAACTTTTGTAAATGAGTAACATTCAGATCACACATGGAATTAAATTATGTGCGTGCCCTAAATCTTTTGTCAATATTCAACATCATTTCTCGAATTGTCGTATTTTTCGAAATCGATATTGACAAACTTTTGAGACGTAAAAAGGCAGAAAATGTGATACACTGGGATCATATAATATAGTCACAGCAAGAGAGTTGTTGAATTGTTTAACCCTTACAATGTTGAATTACAGTTTGTCGTCTGCTGTTTATTTTTTTAGTTCCTGTTAAACATGGTTTGGCAGCAATTTAGAATCATTGGAAATGATTCTAAAGTGCTGTCAATCCATGTTTTTCTTGAGAAAATATGACACAACAGCAGGCATTTTCAGCTCCCGCCTTTTAAGGCTCAAGACAAACTAAAATAACGTAGTACTGGCTCATTAGCATACACTATACATTCCTGGATAAATAATCTACAAAATAAAACGTGTTCAGTAGCTAAATGTCATGAAGGGGAGCAACCGTTATTGTCTGTGATATTTGTTATCTCCGTTTATAATGATCACCATTTTACTCTTCTTGAATGTGTACATGTAGTTGTTTTATTCTGTATTTTTTCCTATTCGTATGTAACTAGTTGCAATAAAATAATAAAAAAAAAAAAGTACATGTATTTACTTCACATCCCGTTTTATTTACCCTTATGATTCTGGATTTACCTGTTACGATTGGAGACGATTCTCATGTGCTGTCAAAAACATTTATTTTTTTTGTTAAGAATTAAAGCAAAAATGAAACACAGCACACGGCAATTTCCGTCTCGCGCGTAGTGAGGGCTAAAAACACGGGAAATTTATAGATTTATGGGATATTACAATAGCAGGTCATATAGACGGAATTCGGTGATAGTACACCAGGGATTCCGCCGAGGAAAATAAAAAAATCCCCACTTCAAAAAAAATCAAACAATTGGCGATAAAAAATGATAATTTTCGAAAAAAATAATAATCAAATGGCGATAAAAAATGACAATTTTTCGAAAATTGTAATTTTTTATCGCCAATTGTTTATTTTTATCGCCAATTGCGAAACTGGCGATCGCCAGCGGTATCCCTGGTACACACTGTAAAAAGTCGAGAAATGAGACCAGTGTAGACCCAGATCAGCCTAATATGGACCTATGTCATTATTTCAACAGACTGACCAGAATTTTGATAAGCCCCATTTCTCCAGCAAAAGGACATCACATGTTTTACTGATGGAGTGACAAACAGTGCAAAGCCAACTCCTCATCTGTAGCCGATTTCACCAAAATTGCAAAGTATACTTACCTAGCAATGTGTACTTTGAGGGAGTAATCATTTATGTTTCCCGAAATGCATTATTTCATATAGAACTAACGACTGCATATATTTGATGATTAAAAGTATGCAGATTGATAAATGTATCCTTAAATTGAAAATTTCTCCCTCAAAGTATACTTTGCTAGATAAGTATACTTTGCAATGTTGATGAAATAGGCTACAGATGACAGATGAACCAGCTGATCTGCGTCTACACTAGTATGGTACTCGGGACTAACCCAGATTACATAAATCGAGGATCGTACACGAGTGATGATTTATAGTAAAGCCCCGCGGGTTCCATTTATTCACGGTAAACATTATTTCTATTGCTTGTCATGCAATTACTTAGTATGGTTCTGCAAAGCCTTCTGAGTGCATGCTCCGGGTGCATGCTCGGGGTTGGCAATTTCGAGCAGACGAAGCTGAGCATAGCTCAGCTTTGGACGGTCGAACTTGCTGATGTCGATCGTGGGAACGGACCGTGTGCTCGGAGAGCTGGATATCACGGTAACTGCATGGTATTCACATCGTGGGCCAAAGTATAATGCAAATGCATTATAGTTTGGCACGCATGATGAATATGCATGTATTTACTAGTGAATCAATACATACTTCACCACTGTTTGTCGTCTTGTGATAAATATTTTGTTGTATTATATTGTATGCTCAAGGGCCAGTAGGCCTATTGCTGAATAAACATTACATTACATCAAATAAGTGTTCTAATGTGGGATTATAAAGCACACATTTTTTTATGATTTCAAAAATTTAACCGATATGTTTCCGTTTTAAATAATTAAAATGTACATCACTTGATTTGTTCCAATTTTCAAGATATTTCCCACTGTGCACACGTTTCCTTTTCAAGTTTTGTTACCCTGAACACATTTGGCACACGTGTAGCCAACCATAGTACGTCCAAGGTTCCAGCCAGTTTTGTGCTGTGCATTCAACATTTTTTTATATTAAAATATGTAAATCACATGTGAAAGTCAGAAACAAAAGACTAGTTTTCAGAATTTGTGTTTAATTTCATATATAATTGATATTCGAAGCACTAGTACCGTGGGTATATGGACCTGCTGTATGATATTTAGTATACTTGTGAAGAAATGTGTTAAAATTTAAAAACAACAGACAACACTAATCGGTTCTGATCTCTCAAGGGTTAAACAGTATTTTGTTTCAAATAGAATACAGACAGATCATACACGAGTGATGATTTAATATGATATTTATTGAACAAGTTTACTGATTTCATAAGAAACGAGGCTATGCCTCGTTTCTTATGAAGTCAGTGAACTCGTGTAATAAATATCATATTAAATCAACCCAATTGTCTGATTTTATTTATTACACAAGCACAATATCATACATTGAAGATGTAATGATAACAGTACGTGTTTTCTGTCGTGGTCTCATTTGAATATTGTATTACGCAGGTGTGTTATGATTTTAATGCACTATGGTATTACACAGCTAGTTTAATAAATCTCATATTATATCAACATAGATGTTAGATTCTATTTATTGCATAAGAACAGCACAAATAATTGAAGCAGTAATGATCACCTACTGTCTGTTTCACGAAAGCTGCCCAAATTTTTCGGCCATATAAACAATTCAAAAACAATATTTTTTTCGATACTATTAAATTAAAGGAAAATTTAAGAATGAGCCTTCTTTTTATTTCGTGAAATTTGGTCAAATATTGATTTTATTGCGAAAACAAAATTTCCCCATGTTAAATCCCCATAGACATCTTCATGGAGTGAAGATGTCTATGGGGATTTAACATGGGGAAATTTTTCAGAATTTCAGAAATACTGGACCGATTTTTAAAATTTAACTTTTGTTTTCTTAGTTAGATCATTTCCAAGCTATCTAGCTAGGTTTCGGAGTAAATTTCCAAATTTTTTCGTTTTTTGACTCCTCCCACAACTCGTCTACCTTTTTCCCCCATGTTAAATTCCCATAGACAAATCAATTTTTCGTAATAAAATCAATATTTGACCAAATTTCACGAAATAAAAAGAAGGCTCATTCTTAATTTTTCCTTTAATTTAATATTATCAAAATAAATCTTGTTTTTGAATTGATTATATAGCTGTAAAATTTGGGCAGCTTTCGTGAAACAGACAGTAGAGTGTTTTCTATAGCGACCTCATTTGCATATTTATACCCCTAGTGCATTATGATTTTAATACACCGTGTTACTGCACTGTTACTGCACCTATTTTATGCAATAAATCTTGTTTATTGCATAAAATGGGCTTTTCCAGTGTATTATAAAACCACATCAATACACTAATGTAATACATATGCATAGACTGCTACAGAAAACATGCTAGGTGATCAGTACAGCTTCAATGTATGAAACTATGCATATGCAGTAAATAGAATCTACCATTTGTGTTTACTCATTATATTTATTATAATTGTGGACCGATTTCATAATTGCGATACAATTACACTAGTATGAAATGTTTGATAAAAACTTACATATTTTCTTTATTTTCTCAAAAGTACATGTGGTTACCACTAATATGAAGCTTCTCGACAAGACGATTCCAGCGAGTGGTAATATCATGTACTTACATTTATCAGGTAACCTGCCCTGTATTGACCGAATACTTACTGACTGATAACATATTGTTGTATCAGGCATTGACCTGATATCAACATCCGGGTTACAAGAAAGTGAAAACTGACGTTCCATTGGTCGGATGACGTCACGTGACGTTACCGAATGACGTCAGTGTAATGACGCAACGTAAACAAGTCCGCGTTCTGTCCATAGAATACGTCATTTAATGTCATTTTCGAGCATAAAACGTTACCTGATAAATAGAATACCAGGCTAGTGTATTTTGATATCAAGTTCATCAGGCTCGGCTCGGAAACGGTAGGAATTCATCGGCAAGCCTCGGAATTCCTACGTGTTTCCTAGCCTCGCCTGATAAACTTGATATCAAAAGACACTAGCCTGGTATTCTCTATGTACTTGTATGGAGAAAGATTTTTTTTCAAAAAAGATGTGTATATCCTTATAACAGCTGCATCTCGTTATCTCGATATCGTTTATCTCGATATACCTGCTTATCTCGATACACGTCCGAGGCCCCAGCAGAATTCCCTATATAGATCATATATTTTACTCCTGATAACTCGATATTGGATATGTCGATATATCGGTTTAGTCGAAGTGGAAATCGAGTCCCGATAGTATGTTTCCTTCACATTTGTATTCTGATATGTCGATGCGAAAATTAAGCGCCCGGCGCCACCAAGTCTGAATCAGCGATATTATCTCAGGTAAGTTTTCACACGTCTATAGAAACCAAAGACACCGCCGCCGCTAAGATGCGTTTACAGTTGCAGGACTAGTTAAAGCAGTTCACTTAAAACCATAATTAATCAATTAAACTTAATGTGATATCAAATATCTTTTAACAGAAAAATGAATTAAACGGTGTAGCAATAAGTAAATCGTCTGTTAATTACGAAAACATCTTAGAATAAACTCGAGCCGCGCTTTATGAAAACAACGGAAATAAAGTAAAGAGGCATTTCTGCAGTGATTTTGTTCCGGTTTTGTTCTGAAGTGATTTGGCGAATTGTTATCTCGAAGTTCGGATATGTCGATATATTTTCATCAGTCCATTCGACTTCGAATTACCTGTATTTCAAATTAAAAGCGTATTTTATTTTCACAAATGGATTATTGATTTTCTTCATTACGAAATAGAGAACAAATGATCAACACATAAAACAAATTTAAACATTCACTTATTTGAGTGTATTATTACTTATTCTCTTATTTATACTGTAATAAAGTTGAAAATGTACTTAGTTGAGCTGCAAAAAGTGTAAATTTTCAACTTTATTACAGTATTTCCACTACTCATTTTGAAAATCAATGCATATTTTCACATTGCTGTGAGTATCTTGTACTCCCATTGTTGATAATCAATGCATATTCAGCTAAAATGAGCGTAATATGCCAATACGTATATTAACTGGAGATCTGGCTGCAATATCTTCTATTTCTGCAGTCATAGACACTGTATAATTCAGGCATGGGAGTGGAACACTATCCCCAATGATTTGAGCAGCGGATTGCGCTGCGAATTGCTAGGGGGGTCTGGGGGCATGCCCCCCCATAATTTTGTAAATAACAATTTTTTCCCAAAAATTGTAATGTTTTATCGCCGTTCTGAACGGATTTACAAGATTCACAAAAGTGGTCCCTGGAACCTCAAATCCGGATTTCCGGATTAATCCGGAAATTTCCCATGCCTGACAATTTGACAGTTTAATTACTTGCTGAATTGTGGCATGGAGTTATAACCAGTCCAGCTCCTCGTGGCTGTAATGGGAGAATTGGGGCTTATGGGTTTTGCGACCAGTGTAGATCCATATCAGCCTGTGAACCCTTGTTGAAAACCAGGCAGATACATATATGTAGTTTGGAAATGATCCAATTAAAATACAAATGGACATTGATTCACTATCTCCGAAAAGACGGATTTTGTCAGATTGTTGGCACTATACATTTAGAAATTTACTATTACCGGTAAAACCACAGGTGGAAGACTTGGACCTGTGACACCAAAAATGCCCATTACAAAAAATCCATTACCTCACCCAGTTGGTCTCATACAGTACTACCTTCTATTATAAACAAAAAATGCCCATTACAAAAAATCCATTACCCCACCCACTTGGTCTCATACAGTACTATCTTCTATAATAGAATATAGTACTGTATGAGACCAAGTGGGTGGGGGTAATGCATTTTTTGTAATGGGCATTTTTTGTGTCACAGGTCCGAGTCTTCCACCTGTGGGTAAAACAATATCATATCAGACCAAACTTTCAAAAGCAGAAATGGCTACATTGATATCTGTTTGTAGAAGCCCATAATAAAACCTTGCCTGATCTTGAATATCTGGATTTAGGTCATTAGAACAGCATTCTAGTATTTCTCCCAAGATACCCTGGCATTCCGAGGGCCGTTTGGAGAATAATCGCAGTGCTGTTATTAGGAGCTGACTTTTCACATTCAAGTCTGTTTCATCAAATAGTTCAATATAGTCTTCTAATATGTATATACTCTCAGCGATGTTTCCTCCATATCGACCAATCAGATTTAAAACCGCACATTTTCCATTTTCATCAGACACACATTTACTTATGCTGCAAAGTTGATGAACTAATGTATCTGTGTCGGTCAAAAGCTCATGTTTCAGAGAAACAAGCACCTGCAGGGTATTTGACACAATAGTTCTGTTATCTGATTCCAAAAGCTTTTTAAACGTCTTGACAACAGCATCAGTGAGATCCGGGAACAAACCGGCCAGCTTCCCCAGAGCCTGAATTGCACAAAGCGACACATCTTTACTCTTATCAGTGCAGTTCATTTTAATCTCTTCAAAAATGTCCTGAACATTTTCTTCACCAACAATTGCCACCAAGAATGCAATCTTCTGCTCCTTGAGGTATCCCGGCTCTTTAACACGGCAGAAGAAAACCTTACTGTGGTTTGTGAGTGTTTTCTTCATCTCGCTGGAATGTTTGTGAAGATATTCCACGACGACTGCCATCATCTCGACATTACCGGAGGCGAGGAGGCCTAGGACCGAGTCTGTACACCTCTGGTACACCTCCGACTGCAGGTGCGGCAGCTCCCTGGTCAGGTGCAGGAACAGCTCCAGAGCTTGTATCACCACACTACAGCTATTGTGCTGAAAATATCCATCTAAAATATTCATAATATCAAATATCTCGTCCTCTGATTTTGGTTTATACTTCTTTAGAATAGTCAAGATATAGACCACTCCCCCAGCTGTGTAGCTCTCGAGTCTATTCAACAGAAAGCGCACCATGCTTTTCCCCAACACAATGCCACCCTCGCGTTGCAGAATCTCTTCCACGGCTACCAGACAGTTCACCGACACTACAGGGTCTGTGTCCCTGATTAGCGAATACAGTTTATCAATTACACCTGCTTCAAGCAGGCTTTCACTCCCGTTAACAACACTTAAAGATAAACAAGCCAAAACTGCTACCCTCCGCACATACGCACTTCTGTCATCTAATCCAATTTGGATGCACCTTAATCGGTGCTCGGAAAACGCCTCGTGCCTGATACCACATATTGTCCGTAACGCCAACCCACGCACCATTGGATTGCTTTCAGAGAAGTCCTTCAGCAGGGTGTTGACGGCGAGTAACATGAATTCCGACTGCCACTGTGACGTCTGGGTGAGGAAGTGGCACGCGATCTTCTTGATGGTGAGGTCCGAATTGGCGAGTAGGTTCATCATCTGGGGGCAGGAAATGAAATGAATTGGGTTTACTGTCTCAGTAACAGCTAAGGTTGTATGGGGACAGGACCACAGTTTAAAGTCTCATCCGACCAGTGGGCAGGTAATACATGTAGTATGAAAATGTTTTCATGAAACGGGTTAAAAGTCTCATCTGACAGACCAGTGGAATGGAAATAATATGCAAGTACCGTACATTTCACGCCTAGGGTGAGGATTGAACTCACAAACGCCGGTATTGAAGTCCAATGCCATCTCCCCTAGGTCACGGCCCATCCCTGACATATAGAATAACTGCTAGCCATTGTTTGATACTGAATATATTCATGTCATGTTGACTCGTTAGTCAACTTAATTACGTGGCCTGGCTGTTCAGTGAAATATAATCAGTATCCAACAAGGCACGGACATATGCATGTGACATTGACCATGATTTAACAATTGTAACCATTTTGTGTGTTACATGTAAATTATTTCCTAAGCCACTATACCATTATTTGGCAACATTTAACTGAGCTGTATTGCCTTGTTTCTTGTATATTCGTGAGAATACATTCAGATATTGTTTACATTCAACCCATTCTCGTCTCAGTACTTTCAGCACTTTGATCTAAGTATGTTACAGTAAACGCCTTTGTTCTCATTTTAGACTACAATCTGTTGCAAAATTGTTACAACTGACAGCGCATTGCAAAACTCCTTACTGAAATCAACCAATCGGAGTCGAGCATGTTGGGAGACCTTATTGAAAATATTCCTTAAATGTCATTGTCTAATTTCAGCGTATGTCGCGTTCTTCATTCCAATTATCACTAAGTATTAAATTTAAATACTCATTTGTTACAATAAATAGTATATATAGCAGCTCTAGTGATTATGCTTTGCAAAAAAATCTGCCGACTTTAGGAGAATTTGGATATGTAAGAATACACCATGTGGTGAAATCATTTTGTCTTGATTTGGATGGAGATCTGTGTACCGGAATGTCTTGATTTGGATGGAGATCTGCGTACTGGAATGCCGACTTACATGGTTTGACCCTCATGTACATGTTCGGTCTTTTGATACCCGAGAGCTAAATCCTGCTATACAGTAGCGCTTTTCTGCAGGTCAACTCATACAGCGCTGCAGGTCACTACGACTATACATACTATACCAATACGATATGTTTTCTATACGATATGCATATAGTATAAACGTACGGTATGTTTGTACCGTACATACCAACCAATATCGTATAGATATACCATTCAAATCGTACGTTTATACGATTTTTATACATGTGTATAATTCTGTATCGTACAAACATACTAGATTATCGTATATTCATACCATATTCGTACGGATATATCGTATATACGAACGGATATCGTATGTTTGTATAATATTCGTATGGTACGTTTGTACTATACGATGATACGGTACAAACATACCAATACTATACGATTACGATATGTATACGATATTAGTATATACAAATAGGTAAGGAGCATAAAAGCGCTACTGTACCTCATTAAAAAGTAATAAGATTAGTGATGATCATATTACTTTTGGGGTTGGAGCTAAGTGACTCTGGTGTGGAATGGACACGGCACTAGGTCAGGATATTCTAATTTCATGGTTGAATATATATTTTTCTGTAAATATTCAGTTCTGATTTTGGGAATTTCCCTCATTATGTATAGGTCAAGTATGTGATAGTCCAACCCATTGGCCAGGCCTTAAATCACCTTAGCTGTTGATAGGCCATTAAACACCAACACTCAATCAATCAATCAACCAGATCAGCATCAACGCAGTCTGATCAGGGTCTGCACTGTTCATGGTTCAGTCAGTGAACCATGCTTATAACGGACAGTATAGATCCATAGCAGGCTGCAGAAGTGTGCCAACAGATCAGGGGCTAGACTGGCCATAAATACAATAAGCCCCATTTCTCTAGTCACAATTAGAGTCAGTTAACCCTTTCAACACTACGGACCTCTTTAGCAGTGTTTGCAAACAGTGTAGATCCAGATGAGCCGGATCGTAACGATCCGTCTCATCTGGATCTGCCATTCTTGCAAGTAATTTTCAGATAAATTAGGAGGAAAAACAACACTCCTTCAAAGTGGATTGGTCCTTAAATTAACAAATCACCGTCAGTTATATGTATTCACATCAAATACTCACATTTTTTGGATTTGACACACCAAAATTTAGAAACTTTATTACTATTTTTCCATAGTATAACACACCATTTTTTCAGAAGAAACCAATTTGACACACTAGCTCAAAATGGTAGATAAAACACTGCACAGTCCATTCCTGTTATTTAGGGTAGAATGGGTTAAACAATTGTACCATCTCTGCTACGCAATATTCACCTGTGGCAGGAGCGGAGCCAGGTCACTGTGGTCATCATTGCACATCATCATCACCTGAAAGTATCGCAAACTGAAGCTTAGATAATCTCAGCTATACAGATGTGCTTTACTATTTCATCTGTCTTCTATATTTACTGTATCCTTCTAGCTGAGACGCCTGCTGTGTATTTCTTTTGTCACAATAACAGCCCATTCTCAGTCACTCGCGTTTGCAAAACTTACTTGTCTGTTCCACGTTTTTCTGTTGACAAACTTTTGGCTATTAACCCTCACTACGCTGGAGACGGAAAATGTCGTCGGCTGTTTTTCATCTTTGCCTCAATTTTCATAAACAAACCTGTTTTGACAGCACATGAGAATCGTCTCCAGTGGAGACGATTCTCATGCGCTGTCAAAACAGATTTTTATCGAGATATATTGAAAATAAAACATTTCCAGCAGACGACACAATTTAATTCAGCGTAGTAAGGGTTAAACACATTAAATATAAAAAATATTTAAATGTAAGTACATATAATTCCAGCACAAAAATATTTACAAAATTCCCTAACATTTGATTGGCCCGTAGCAAGTCTCTGTCCAAAAATTTATATCCCAGTAAACTCCCACGCCAAACTATTTTCCGTAACCGTGAGGCGCAGTTAAAATAATTCTTAAGAAAACACACATTTTCTTGATGAATTTATTGCAAATGCTGGAATTATGACAAGTTGGCCACATATATTCTGCTAGCAAATGTAAATGCTTGGATTTAACGACAGCACTGGCTCGATGACCTTGCATGTCGTCTCCCAAGAAGAGGAGAAAGGAGATGGGAGAAAGACTGGCAGATGTCCTTCCACATAGACAAGTGCAAAGTCATTCACATCACCACTACTGTCTGTTTCACGAAAGCTGCCCAAATTTTACGGCCATATAAACAATTCAAAAACCATTTTTTTTTCCGATAATATTAAATTAAAGGAAAATTTAAGAATGAGCCTTCTTTTTATTTCATGAAATTTGGTCAAATATTGATTTTATTGCGAAAACAAAATTTCAGAAATACTGGACCGATTTTTAAAATTTAACTTGTTTTCTTAGTTAGATCATTTCCAAGCTATCTAGCTAGGTTTCAGAGTCAATTTCCAAAACTTTTCTTGTTTTGACTCCTCAAACAACTCCTCTACCTTTTCCCCCCCCCATGTTAAATTCCCATAGAGAAATCAATTTTTTGTAATAAAACCAATATTTGACCGAATTTCACGAAATAAAAAGAAGGCTCATTCTTAAATTTTCCTTTAATTTAATATTATCGAAAAAAAATATTGTTTTCAAATTGTTTATATGGGCGTAAAATTTGGGCAGCTTTCGTGAAACAGACTATAGGTAATCTCCTATCCTTCATAACTACTCTCTTCATGGTCATACACTCTCCTCAGTGCCCCAGATGAAGTATCTTGGTGTCAGTATTAGCCACAACTTGAAGTGGAACAAACATATCAATGCTATCTCCTCTAAAGCTAATCAGACATTAGGTTTCCTAAACATAACTAAGGATCAACTCTCCCTCTATTAAAGAAAGATCCTATAAAACTCTTGTCCGACCCAAACTGGAATACTGCTCTACTGTATGGGACCCTAAGTGCACCATTACGGACATAGAGGCTGACCATACAACACATAGATTAGTCCATCAACTGGAAATAGTTCAGAGGAGGCTGCAAGGTGGGTTTCCAATAGGTACCATAACACTTCTAGTGTGACCGACATGCTGCATAGTCTGGAATGGAGATCTCTTGAGCAAAGACATGTCGATGCCAGGCTATGTATGCTCTATAAAATAAGAAACTCTCTTGTAGCCATTGACAAAGATAATTACCTTATTAGAGGCACTGGCAGACTTCAACATCAATACCGCCAAATACGTGATGACAAGGACTACTCATTTTTCCCTCGGACCGTTATCCAGTGGAACCAGCTCCCGTCTCACACTTGCTTGGCAGAGTCGCTGGATTCATTCAAGACACAGGTCTTGAAGATCAAGCACTCTAGACTCAACTAAATTTTAACACTCTTCTTTCTCTGTATTCTTTTCCTTTCTTTACTTTCTTCTATCTTTCCTATCTCTTCTGCTCTATCTAATCTTTTTCATATTTCATTATTTCTTTTTCCTTCTAAGCACTCACTGGTGATAAGCCTCAGTATTGAGGGTATACCAGCATACTGGCAAAAGCAACAAGAGCTGTAGGAGAACAGCATAGCTCGACTACGAGGGTTGTCGATGTACACATAGCTTGACAAAGAAGGTGGCTGCGGCCTGCATAAAAACCTTAACCAAGGTTGACTAAAAACCTTAACCAAGGGAAATTAAGTAAGTAATTCAAGGTTAAATGTAGGTCAATGTCAGATATAGGTCAGGGGTTATTGATGTACATCACTAGGAGATGAAGTTTTCCAAGTATGGTTTCTGTAGGCCGAGGAGTATTCCATATACAAGCTTGACTAAAAAGCGTAACCAAGGGGAAATAACTAAGTAATCCAAGGATAAAAGTAGGTCAAGGTCAAATATAGGTCAGGGATTATTGATGTACATCACTAGGAGATGAAGGTGTTCAAGTATGGTTGATGTAGGCCCAGGAGTATTCCATATACAAGCTTGACTATAAACATTAACCAAGTAATTCAAGGTTAAATGTAGGTGAAGGTAAAATAAAGGTCAGGGGTTATTGATGTACATCCCTATGAGAAAAAGTTATCCAAGTATGGTGTTTGGATGCACAATAGTATTCCATGTACAAGCTTGATTAAAAACCTTAACCAAGGTTGACTAAAAACCTTAAACAAGGGGAATTAAGTAAGTAAATCAAGAGGAAATGTAGGTGAAGGTCAAATATAGGTCAAGGGTTATTGATGCACATCACTAGGAGATGAAGTTGCCCAAGTATGGTGGGTGTAGGGCCAGTAGTATTCCATATACAAGCTTGACTAAAAACCATAACCAAGGGGAAATTAACTAAGTAATTGAAGAGGAAATGTAGGTCAAGGTCAAATATAGATCAGGGGTTATTGATGTACATCCCTATGAGAAATGGTTGTCCAAGTATGGTGTCTGTATGCACAATAGTGTTCCATGTACAAGCTTGACTAAAAACCTTAACCAAGGTTGACCAAAAACCTTAACCAAGGGGAATTAACTAAGTAATTCAAAGTTAAATGTAGGTGAAGGTCAAATATAGATCAGGGGTTATTGATGTGCATCACTAGGAGATGAAGTTGTCCAAGTATGGTGGGTGTAGGGCCAGTAGTATTGCATATACAAGCTTGACTAAAAACCTTAACCAAGGTTGATTAAAAACCTTAACCAAGGGTAATTAACTAAGTAATTCAAGAGGAAATGTAGGTTAAGGTCAAATATAGATCAGGGGTTATTGATGTACATCACTAGGAGATGAAGTTGTCCAAGTATGGTGGGTGTAGGGCCAGTAGTATTCCATATACAAGGTTGACTAAAAACCTTAACTAAGACGTGACGGTGATGCCGACGCCGGGGTGACAACATAAGCTCTACTTATTCTTCGAATAGTCGAGCTAAAAAAGGAAGGAGGTGGATACAGAGGAAACCGGCCCCAGGGGGCCTAGCTCTTATTAGAATAATCCCCTCTGGTTCTTTATTTGTTTGTTTGTTTATTGGTGTTTAACGGCCTATCAACAGCTAAGGTCATGTAAGGCCGGGCAAACGGGTTCGATCCCGTTTTAACCTGCTGCATTGGGGGGAAAATTCCAAAATCAGAACTGAATATTTACATCGAGAAACAATATATTCAGCCCTGAAATTAGAATAACCGGACCTGGTGACAGGTCCATACCACACCAAAGTCACTTGGCCCCTTCCCCTAAAATAGGATTACGAACAATCGTAATACTCACACAAGGGGTATAACCAGATTCAACTGTCACATACAAAATGCCAAAGACGTATGTCAGGGCCAAACCAGGTCTCCAGTCGGAATTACGGTAAGGATGAACCCCGATCGTTAAATTACCCATCGCTTGCACCCACCTTCCACCCACCCTCTGGTTCTTTAACGTTCCCAAACTCTCCTTCAAATCTGATACACGAGGCCACCTTTTAAAGTCCCCACCCGAAAGGACTAGTAGAGCAGGAAATACAAAGTATCTCAGAAATACTGAAACCTGTGTAGTACGTGGGGAATGTGAAAAACATCTTGTTGGCAGCTGGGGTCGAACCCAGGGTGCCTGCGTGTGAGACAAACACTCTACCACGTCGCTATAAAAGCCGGCTTGTACCGCAAGGCAGTACAAATGTTTGATTATCCTACTATGGCCGTACTACTACATTCCTCCTTCCTACAAATAAGACATTTGTTTCTCAAATGTCTCCCTCCAGTTTCTTTCCTAGACTCCCTAGTTCATTCTGTACGGAAGACTTCATACGAGATATGACTTCGCCTATTGGCTCGAAGGCCGAAGGGTAATCTATCCTGGTCACGGCACCACTGTAGTAGGAGGGGAATGTGTATGAAGTGAAAAATATATTGTCGGCAGCTGGGGTCGAACCCAGGCTGCCTGCGTGAGAGACGAACACTCTACCACGTCGCTATAAAAGGCAGTACAAATGTTCGATTATCCTACTATGACAATACTACTACTACACCTGAATCGAACCCCGGGTCGTCAGCGTGGCAGTCAGACGGTGTTACCCCTCGGCCACGGTCTGCTAGCAACACCTGTGACCATTATGATAGCACCAGACCATAAAAACACAATATTCCTTTTTCAAGTTATTGTATGAAATACAGGCTAATTTTGAGTGATTTTCTGGAAAGGTAAAACTTATCAAATTTACAATTCAGTGCAACATATTTTCTGATCTAAAATAGTGAAAAAGTAATGTATAGTCAATATAACCTTTGAAAGAAGCATTCTGCAATGACATAAATCATTGAGCACAGCCGGATTAGCCAGTTTCTGTGAAATTGCTTCTGCAGAGTAAAGCTCCATTTCTATTCAACTTTCGGTTTTCCAGGTTGTTGTTGTTGTTGTATGTCTGTAATTCAGGCGCTTAGTTTTCGCCTCAATCTCTCTACAGCCACACAAATTGCGAGAACATTGTCCCGACACACCCCAGTTGACATGTACCTGGTCTAAAAACGACCAACATTCTGGCACATTCTGCAGTGGCTGCAGCCTGTTTTTATTGTGGAGGAAAAACGGAGATCCCCGACGTTGTTGGCGTTGAATGTGGATTATATCTGGATAGCCACTGACTTTTCGGATCAAACAAATGAAACAGTTACTACATATACCAACGTCTACAGCTGATCCTGTGCCTTATTGGCCATGGCTTATTACCTTGTGAAGTAGATCTACAAATACTAAGCAGTTTTAAACCGTAAACAACGGGGATAACAGCTGGTTCAATCACATTCTAGATCTGTGGTTCAATGAAGTGAGGAAAATCATAGCGTAATAGGAATTTACTACGGCTAATAATTTACTATAAAATCCACGTACAAAATATTTCTGGCAACCAAAAAAAGAAAAAAAAGTATGAACTCCACCTGGAAACGGAAACTTATAGATGTGAAATCCATTACTCGAAAATTTTAACTTTCAGCAATATACACCGGTGAAGTTTCACCCACTGATTCACACAATACCAGCATCCATTCGAATTCGTTATACAGTCAGACTAGCGGTGAAACTTGTCACAGGGACATAAACAAAATTATATTCTTCGGGCGAATTCGGTTAAATTCAACAAATCTGAAGCTGCATGACCCATATGTCGTCTCTGCGAAATCGGTATCGAATCAATGTCATTCTTTCTACTTGAATGTAGTAAACTAACCAGGCAGTCAATAGAGGATATTCATATGTTTGCAACGAATATGACATATATGTTCATCGAGTGGTGTGTAATGTCCATATTTCACGAGTGCCGTTACGTTAGGCACTCGTGAAATATGGACATTTCACACCACTCGATGAACATATATGTCATATTCGTTGCAGCAATATGAATATTCTACTTATTATTATACCGCTCCATGGAAATTAGCAGTGCGTACGCCCCTCTGCGTACGGGCCTGGACGATATTACCAATAAAACACCAAGATATCATCATACATAAACTTTTCTAACTATAATTATAACGTCACACTTGAATGACAAACAAAAACCTGAAACGGCAACCATGGAATTCCATACAAGCTGTTTCATATGGCACGCCGTTTTACTATTTATTCAGAGTAAAAGGTATCTCTTTGAGTCAATAAGATATCTCTTTCAATCAACAAGATATCTCTTTCAGTCAATAAGATATCTGTTTGTCAGAAAGAGATATCTTGTTTTTTGAAAGAGATATCTTCTTGAATGAAAGAGATATCTTATTGACTCAAAGAGATATCTGTACCTCTGAAATAGATATCTCTATGATAATAACTATATAGATATCTGTTTCAGAGTTACATATATCTCTTTCAGTCAATAAGATATCTCTTTGAGTCAATAAGATATCTCTTTCAGTCAATAAGATATCTATTTGAGTCAATAAGATATCTATTTCATTAATTAAGATATCTTCTTCCGTCAATAAGATATCTCTTTGACTGAGGAAGATATCTGTTACTTATAAAGATATCTTGTTCATGTACTAGATATCTTATTGTCTGAAAGAGATATCTTGTTGATTGAAAGAGATATCTTATTGACTCAAAGAGATATCTTTTACTCTGAATAAATAGTAAAACGGCGTGCCATAGTTTCAGTCTTGCGAATGCCGGAGTACAATACACATGTGTATATATTTACCTGATGAACATATGCTACAACTGTATATATATAGTTCGTAAGAATTGGTGGTGGACTGCTCTAAAAAGACCGTTACAACTCTACAAGAGGTTGCTCTACGAAGGGCGAACAGAAATCACAGATATACACGTGCAATGTTATTAGACCCAAAGTGCTATCATGTCGAAATAATATCTAAGGATAGACATATATTTACCTTTCAAGAAAATATAGTGACAGTTTGACACCCCACCCACCCATCGCCCCTTTCCCACTCCTGGGGGCCGTTTCACTAAACCACGTACGACTAAAATGTTCGTGTGCAAACTTATGATAGTCTGTAAATTTCATATTCATAATTATTATTGTAAACAATTATTGGATTTACATTTATTGAGCATATGCAACCTATGCTCAATAAATGTAAATTTATCAATTGAATTTTACAGAAGATCCTAAATTTGCACATACGAATATTTTAGTCGTACGAAGTTTAGTGAAACGGGTCCCTGGACCTTGCTCAAAAACATAAACAGTGTTACATTGTCTGTTTTTCAAGCAACGTACTCACTGGTGCTGAACTCCCCGCCGGCCTAAGATGTTTCACGTCGAAAAGGTCGCCGGATTCCATGAGGAATTCCCATTCAGCTACACGCAGAAGGTACTGCATAAACACATTTTCGTCTAGTAATCGGCGCAATAAAATTGCGCCAATTACTAGATGAAAAATGCGTTTAGGCGTTAGCGCTAAGTAGAGCTGAATGGCACTTGAATGGAAACCGGTATAGTATATTGTTCGACGTAGAGAACCTTTTATGCCGGCGCGGAGTACAGCACCAGTGGTAGTCGTATATTCTGATTATCTGAGGTTATAGAAAGCTCACAGCTCGCAAGAGGTTTTTCTTTTCTATTAATTACGTATAATTAAGATTTCTTTCATCAAACATATGCGGCAAACTGTAACAACTGCAGTGTATCCACAGAACATGTAGGCTTAGTGTATGTGCGATAACGCCATCTCAGCATTCGCGTCTGATTCAGGGCTACCTGATACTGAATCAGTCGATAACCTGTTCTTTAAAACATACAAATTTTACTCCGATATTAAATATCTAGAATGTAGAACAGAGGATTATTTACCTTGGGCCCGGCTCGCTAGTTCGGTAATTGTAACGCACACGAAGGCCGGGACCCTGCTGGGCCCAATGCACACTAGTACCAATGCCGTTGGTTGCAAAGATGGCAAGTGTCATACCTTCTAGATCTAGATTTGATATCGGAGTAACATTGGGTATTAGTAAAGAGCGTTTGGCCGTTCATACCATAAAGTGCCTGTGGTTCCAAATAGTATACCCCATAGTGACAGCGTAGGCCAGTAGCAGGCTCCAGTACTATGTTATCAAACCATGCACTATAATGTGGATGTGCCTGTAGAAATGGAACTTTTTGATTTTGCGACCAGTGTAGCCCCTGATCAAATAGCAAACTAGTGTAGCCTGGTAACGATCTGTATCACGTGTGGGAAGTTTGACAAGTGTTTCATTGTGGAATGGCGAACAGTACAGGTCCTGATCAGAATATGCGGATGTGCTGGATCTATTCTGGTCACAAAACCCATAATACCAATTTCTCCAATCACATCCGCATAATTATGTACTTGGGGAAAATGCATACCAAGTTACAGGTTTCTCAGTTCACGTGACATATTGCTGGGGAAATCTTCGCATACTTGTAAGTATTCACATTGCTCGTTATATTACGTTAACTATTGCATATGTATTTCACGCCAACTAGCAGGAATAGAAATGTTCATGCTATTTTATACCTTTCTATGGCTATTTCAACTTAAAGTGGGGTCCCATCTAGTAGGTAAAATTTTTCTAATGGAAATAAAATGAGTGTATAATTGTGTAACTATTCCACAAGTTTTAATATGTCTCTCTATATGAGACACGCCATGCGATTTTGTACCTTCTGAAATCTGCGTAATGTTATGAAATACGTTTACACATTTTACAATATTTTTCATTAAAAAAGTTGACAAAATTTTCAGAGTACATGCGGAATTAGATTAATTATATTCCGCATGCACTCTGAAGATTGTGTCAACTTTTGACGCCAATACGGAACATATTTTAAATTTTGTAAATGTATTTCATAAAATTACGCAGATGTCCGAAGGTACAAAATCCCATGGCGTGTCTCATATTATAACCTGACACATGGGACCTTACGTTTAACTTCTACTTGAAGGCACCGTGTATCAGATGCAGTCTCAGATATAATATACATTTTATTCGCGTTATTTTTGTAGATACCATCTGAGACACACCCATTTTAAGCGGCTGTGTCTCAGATGGTACATCCGAAGATACATTTCACAACACAGTTGACATATGTCAATCGAGTTTTCCTGGAGTTGATGTTTACGATGTCGGAAACTGCCTCATGCTAAATTGAACTTGATTGTAGGTATATTGCGTCACAAAGATATCGGAAAACCACGCGAGTAGTGACGTAATCCCATCTACCCACGGCACATATAGTCACAAATACGTGTCTATACCAAAATCCGTATGTGATAACCTATACGAGTCAATACGCGTATCCGTATTGCCAGAACATATACGACATCAATCCGGATATGCCGTATTGTTAGGAAATCCGATGCTGCGTATCGTTTGACAATAGAGCTTGCAATCCGATGTTGCTTATTGTTGCACAATACGAAGACAATACGATATTGTGTATTCTTCACTAATACTCATTTGATACAATGAGGCGGACTCGGGAAGAAAACGCTTCCAATCCGATTCTGTGCAAATATCTCCCGATATAATGTTTCTTTTTCTGCAAATTTTATTAGAAATACAATGTATATTAATCTGTCATCGACTTCCTATGACGTTAATGTCTCTTGAAGGAGTTCGGTATGTTATTTCCCCAAATCATAGTTTAGGACTTCAAAATTATTTTTGACGAGCTCTATACTTTGGGCTGCGTTATGACAAAGCCGCGCGTATTTCATTCATGACCATAGTAGATTCTGATTAGCAAATGTACTGTTGCAGCTTGATAGTAAAATAATTGTTAGTTGGATTAAAAGATAGGAACGGACTCGCTGGGTTCATATTAAATTAATAAATAATATCGAAATAACACGAACGCGGTAGATGACGTCGTGAAAAAAAACGATCAATGCCATTAGTATTCATGTTGCGTAACTGGCTTCAAATCGCCTGTAAGTCGCCATCTTGGATAGCCGTGACGTCACAGTGCGGCGCCGTGTACAAGCACATCACCTGATCGGTAAAATGGGAGCTGGTCAAAACGGGCCGGGTCAAAGCGATCCCCGGTAAAAGCGGCACCTATTTGACCAAAACATTCCCCAAGTTTTAATTAATATATAATCAGATTAATAAACTAACAAAATCGACCTCGTAATACGTATGTTGATAAAATCGAAATATTCCATTTCTGTATATCTTGTCCACAAGTCAACACTTGTCGTTCACACCTTTATACACTTGTTGTTCACACCTTTATCCAGACGCGTGTTACATGTCTACCATTATAGTTAATCTAAGTAAGCCATGCTTATTTGATCCCGGTAGCTGTTCGATCACAGCTCTTCACCTCTACACCGACGTATGTGAAGTTGTCATTACTTGCCGGAGGAGGTGGTTATCCCCGGGTACTCCGGTTTCCCCACCATTCATATCACGGAGTAATGTAGTTTAGACCGGAATTGGCCGCCCGCATTACTCTGATTAAAAATGATTGGCTGTAATCTGCATCGTCTGAAATCAAACTTTAAAATTTCGGACCATGACCGGCGGTATGGTACGTGACCATTTCCTTATCAATTTCACGAAACTATAAACTGGCAGAACGACTGTTTGCCTGATACTTGCACACAAACGCCACTCAATGATTAATATATAGGCAGTTACTATACCGCCGTGTATTATCTTCTCTTTTTCTGTCGTCTTCAGAATATGTGAAACACATTGTCGTCTAACCAAATAACAACATATAAACGCCACACCTGAACTCGAATACAAGCAACTCGTATATAATGATAAGCCGAGAAACGACAGCAGCTGGGCCCGAAAACTTATTGCATCATATTGCGTACCCCGGTATCGATCATACCCTGTCCGATATGACCAACCGTTAAATATCATCATCATATAGGATAACACTGTAATGGCCGAGTCTCCATATATCACATGCACTCACACTCAGCCTTTTTCACGGTCTTACATACCGGCTTCGTGCGATAGGAGAATGAACTAGCTAGGTTAAATTAACCGCCTCATTACCTCCTTCATTTAATGCACATATTTCGACTGTATGGCAGATATTAGTAAATTAGGAAACAAACGGGCCAACGGTCATTGGTCTGTCTTTTTTTTTGGACTTAAATGCCCGGGTTTGGAAGGTCCTCGTGCCAATTCTTACCCTTAAATATAAGATAAAAATAAAGCCATGCTTATTGTGCTTACAATCAGTGTAGACCCAGACTAGTCTGTACCCTGTGCTGTCTGATCAGCGTATGCACGGTTAGTCATCCGGTCAAACAATCATTACAATCTGCAGTATAGTACATTTCTCACGAATTGAAACAATCATACGGATGGTCTAATGCACTGGTGTGTTTTCTTATGTACCATACTGAAATTTTATTAACAATTTTTAGGGAGATTTCCACCTAAAAAAAATAATACCTATACTGTTTCATTACAAAACAGACAGGATCATGTTTGCATCCAGCAAAATACGAAGTCTACAGTACGATACCGTACCATACAATGTAAATTGAATGATGTAGTCCGTAATCAGATCTAATTTTATTTATTTGCTGAATATAACTGAAATTAAAGTAAAAATGAAATGATGCCAAACCCAGAAGCAGGATCTACCTAATGAAATATATAATTATTTTGACACAACACCAAGTGGTGTTTTCTCATATGCTATGTAAATATGTTTTACGACCAGCAGAAACATCACTGGGGCTAACCAGTGGACTACAATATCTTTGAAATTCAGATGGCAGTATACAGGCCCGTACGCAGAGGGGGTTGCGACGGGTGCGTACACCCCCCCCCCCATATCCCTTTCGACACCACAGGCCTATATAGTGGTACTGGCAAAAAGTGCAGATCCAGATGACGAGTCGTCTCATCAGGATCTGCACCTTTCGCAAGTAATTTTGAAAATTTGAGAGCAAATAACACCCTATGTTCATAAATGGACTGGTCTGAAAATCATTTTGTGATGATTGGATTGGGTTGCAAAGTTAACTTATCAAAATCCATTCCAGTTACTTAGGGGTGAAAGGGTTAATCTGCCGAGGTCTGTCCGTCGATGTGCAAAACAAGATGTTTAGCTCATTGCGCCGTCGATAACGCACAACCTCCCCCCCCCCGCCCCCCCCCCCCCTAAATTAAGTCCTGCGTACGGGTCTGGTATATGACACTCTTTGATGTGAAATATGGTTCACTATCTTACTAAACCTGGCATATTGTCTCTGTCATCAGTATATAGCTGGATCAGTTTTGTAAAGGCAGCAGTCTGATAATTGTATGCACAATTTGCACAGTCTGATCAGGATCTGGATTGTTTACCTTTCCATCAATGAAACACATGTCCTGCTTCTACACGTTCTAAGCAATATATATCGTTACCAGGCTACAGAAGTGTGATATTTGATCAGGAGCTATACTGCTTACAAATTCCAAAACCCTATTTCTCCAATCACAGCCACAAATGTGTAGTCCCCGTTAAACCTCGGGTGTCAGATACGCTTTACAACTATACTGAGCAAAACTAGAAACGTCCCTCCATGTTTAAGGAAAGATTCATCAAAAACCAAAAGGGTTACTTTTAAAAATCCAAATGGAAAAACAAGTTCATTCATTTCTGTATCAAAGCCAATAAATTGCATTTGGATATCTTGTTAAATATTCGAGAGATAACCGGCCAAGGGCGGTAGGGGTCAAAATCAAAAATCACAAAAACTCAGAAATGTGTTACTTAATGTTTAGAGATGGAATTTCAATAAGTAATGTGGCAATTTCAGTAAATCTCGTTAGTACCGAGTGTGGCCACCATTTGCATGAATGCATGCAATGATCCTACGCCGCATCGACGTGACGTAACGCAATACCAGTGCGTTGGGCAAATTCCTCCATTCCCGTTGTAACGCCCGTGTAAGATCGCGAACATTGTCAATCTGATGGTTAGCTCGTGCTTTGCGGCCCAGCTCATCCCATATGTGCTCAATGGGATTGAGATCCGGGGAGACCGCGGGCCATGGCATGACGTCGACGTTGTTTTGCTGTAAGTATTGAGTGGTGATCCTGGCTACGTGAGGGCGGGCATTGTCGTGCATCAATGTCACACCAGGACCATGCTGACGGATAAATGGTAAGGCATGTGCATTTAGCACATCTCCAACATAACGTTGTGCATTGATGTTGCCCTGTACAACAACCAAATCTGTCTTCCGGTTTCCCATGATCCCACCCCAGTCCATTACGCTCCCTCCCCCAAACCTGTTCTTCTCAACAATGCAACAATCGGTGAATCTTTCATTTTTACGCCTGTATACCCGTAATCTTCCGTCAGCATGACTAACTGTGAACCGAGATTCATCGGTGAACAAAACTCGGTTCCAGTCAGCCCTTCTCCAGTTCAGATGACGTCGCGCCATAACAGTCTGGCAGCACGGTGACGTTGGGTCATTATCTGACCAGTGTACGGGCGGCGTGCCCGGATTGGTTGGGCGTTACGACGTAACGTAAAACCGGTTGCGAATGGTCTGCCCTGAGACACCGTATCGTCTAGCAGTGACTGTGGCTGCCAATCGACGTTGACGTAAGTGCGTCAACGTAATGTAACGATCGGCTCTAGCCGTCGTTACACGAGGCCTACCAGGTCGCTGCCGGTCGTGAACAGCCCCAGTCTGCTGGTACCGGGCTGCAAGACGATCAATCGTCTTCCGACAGCAACCAAACCGAGGTGCGAACCGCCCTGGCGGCCATCCACCCGCAAGCATCCCAATTGCCTGATTTCGCTCGTTTTCGGAAAGCTGTGGCATATCGAAAACAGTGAAAAATTAAAAAAGTTTTTTAATTTTCCGAATAGCCCCTATCGCATGAATGGTACGACATGAACTGAATCACCTTATCGATGACAAGTATAGGGTGCACGTGCAAAAAGTGGAAATCAACGTTCCGGTCACTGGCCGCTATGTAAACCGTGTGTATCGGCTAAACTCTACACGATCGTATTCTGAACATCGCCACGGTTTAAAATACATGTACTTTGAACATGTGGTACATACATATACAGAGCTACACCGGCTATAAAACAGGGACGTTTCTAGTTTTGTTGAGTATACGTCACGGCGCGGTTGCGTATCACGTGATTTTAATGGAGGCAGCCTAAAATCCCCACGGAGTGGAGAGCGCATAAATAATGGAAATAAAATAAAAAATCTGTGGAATTATAATAAATACAAGTCAAGTAAAGCCACGATATGTCTTTAATATAGCTATATAATGCAATTGTATCGGTTTTGGGGAATGTGTTATTCTCCTTTAAATCATTGTTCTTTGATGGAATGGCGAACAGTTGACACCCAGATCAGACGGCATGGATGCGTGGTTTTAAAACCGCATAAAATAAAACAGAGAACTGAAAACCTAAGAAATTCAGCATAACTCTATAATAAATCCCCGTCAACGTGACGTGGTCAGATTTAATATATCCCCATAGGGGTAATAAAACTCATTACTGAATACCATTAAGAGATAGGGTGATTTCTTGAATTGCATGTTGTTTGAGAATATTGAAAAAAAAACACGTCTAATTCTAAGAATAATGTTGCGCAAACACATTTATCAATATTTGTGATGTCAACTTTTGGTGCCATTTACGGAAAATATCGTAAATTTTCGTATTTCATGAAATTACGCAGATGTCCGAAGGTGCAAAATCGCATGGCGCGTCTCATATATGCTATAGCTAGTAAACAGTGTGGATGCAGTGAGTCGGCTCAGCACGAGCCGTCTCATCGAGTGTAGGACAATTGCACAATAAACATCAAACATCAAGCACATTTATTGAAGTATTTTCAGTTGCACAATCAAACAAGCACATTTAATAAAGTATTTTCAGTTGCACAATAAACGTCAAACACGAATATGTATGTATCGTTTGTACATTTGTATACTGATGTCGGTCCCAAACCATATTGTTTTAGTGAAGAATCGATTGCCATTTCAAAGAATTATTCGCCAAAACGATACTAGGTAAATCCTGTAACAATCCTTAATTTCTGTTTGTTTTAATAAAACGTAATCCTTAATCAACTACCGTCTCATCAGTTTATGCACTATTTGCAGGTACAGTGTGTAGCTGTTTCTGTAATTTGAATAATTGTAAACTATAAATGGACTTATCCAAATATCCGCTAGCCTACTGATGAATAACTTGATGTGAAATCATCATGGACCAGCCCACGTCAGGTACTAGGGGATGAAAGAGGTAAGAAATGTCCGTTTTATATTTGGGTCACTGGTGGTACTAAAGTGACAATTTACATGATTGGCCAGTGTAGCGCCTGATCATCATGTGTACAGCCAGAGCTTTTGAAAACATACTATAAAAATCAAAACGTGTTTTCATCATGGCCCTGTGTAAAGTGGTTTAATTGAAGACATATGACGATACGGGTCGTTTCTATTTTCACCCATATACATGGTAGGAACATGACTATCGGATTTCCTATCTTGCTGCTCTACAATACTCGAATAGTTGGATGACTTTTTTCGTGGCCTAGGTGTCAGGAAATCGCATCTGCGGCGATCTGGCATCTAAAAATTTCCCAGACCCCCACCCCCCCCCCCTACTTTACGATTTCTCCATCCGCGCCTGATCGTGCATTTATCAGTTCATTACTCTTAATATGTTACCCAAGATATCACTCTATTTAATATACTGCCCCGTGGCACAATAAGGGTTACAGCCCCATGGCACAGGTAATTAACCATTTGAACCCGCTATAGCGGGGTTTGCAAACAGTGCAGATCTAGATGAGCCGGCTCATAGCAAGCCGTCTCATCAGGATCTGCACTTTTTGCAACTACATGCATTTTTTTTTATATTTTCACATCCCATTTTTATAAATGGACTCGTCTTAACATCAGTTGTGACGGTTGGATTGGTTGCACAATACAATCAAAATACATTCCAAGGGTTACTTGGGTGAAAGGGTTAAACCACTGAACCAGCTGGTTTTTCAGTGACCAAGGTCGTAGACAAGATCAGGAATCAGACCACGTGATCCTCAGCGGGGATTATTGTATGGTGAAGTGATCGTGCCATGTATCATGCGTATCAATCCATATTCACCGAGTACGCGTTTTTATTTGCAAAATTGGCATATTTTTTGCGCACTGCTTATTAACATATTGAGGTTCCATACGTCCGTCCGTCCGTACTTCCGTCCGTGACCATTTGCGACGAAAGCATTGTAAGTCAGTTAAGTACCCCGACATAATCCTCTGCCAAACTAAAGTCGTTCCCGAATACTATTTTTATTTCATCTCTGAATTCCATCTACATGTGTATTTGGGATAATTTGGGGAATAATTGTCAGTCACGATCCCGCGTTGGGCGCCAATATCACAGGGCGAGAAAAGTGCACACCTGACCCGTGGATCGCACTTGGGAAATCTGATTTACCGTAACATCACTCGACCTACTGAGCTAACCGGGTACAGATACACGCTTCCTCTCCATAGTGAATTACGTACCGTGACATACAGCCAGCCATATCATATTAGACATACTGTTGGCGAATATGTGCACATTAAGAAGACTAGCGGGATCCTATTTTTATTACAACGTACATGATATCTTATTCTGTAATATAAGGTCTATACGCATGCACAATTGACGACGGACCGGTTTCACACACATGTTATCATTGTGCACCTGCTAGGGACTGACAGGAGGTCCCAATGCACTTGATACTGCCATTAATTGGGCTGCCTGTGGTTTTATGGTGGCATGCCCGTCCCAGCTCGGGTTCATACTGGGTATGAACTATCTGCCAAGCAATGAAACAACAATTATGATTCTGGTTACGTGTTCCCGTTATCGCGTTATAACTATCAGGGTCTGCACTGCCCACCATTCAGTCTGGAACATTTGAAATGCTTTTAATACAATCAGTATATATCATTACTAGATTTCACAAATGCACTACCAGTATTTGATCAGGAGCTCCACCAGCCACACATTTCATGTTGGGGTGGGCAGTTGGGGTAATTGGACACATTGTCATATCTACAGTCTACATAATGTATAATATTCCAAGTTCTAATTTCTTACTGCAGCACATATGTGTACCTAGTTAACAATAGGAACCATGCGATGTTTACAACCAGTATAGACCCAGATCAGCATGCACATTCGCAGTCTGACCAGGATATCTACTGTTCTACATAGTCAATGTTTGAATGTGATATAGCAGAATACGCCTCCACGGATATGACAACAGCAACATTCTCAAACTTGAATAGATACTATTTCTCTTGGGACACTTAGGGAAGTAGGCAAGTCTATTTTCAATTGGCTAAATAGATTGATTGATTTTATATAAACAGGTATATGACATTCCCGCGTTTGTAAAATATGTAAGAAATGAAAGGTCATACTAAAGCACAAACGTACGTACCTACGCACGTACATGTACTTTCGCTATATATCCCAGTTGCATATAGGCAATGTGAAGGTCACTGAGGAAGTATGTTAGTATTGCCAAGGCTGCCAGCGAGGGGATTAGTTTAGTGTTGACTGTACATGTAACCTATACTACATGTAGTCAATAACCAGACATCCAGTGTCCACGTCCAGCCCCTTGGGAGAAATTCCGACTCATTAGCTGCTAGAATATTTGGAGTAGCAGATATGCCCTTGTTTTGATCCCAAGCGACGAATACATGTTTGAAAATCATCCATACATCCATAATAATATAAATGCAAGACAAAGTTTGTGATCATTGATAAAAAGCTAGATTATATAATGCCAAATGTGCTAGAAAGATGTTTTTACATACAACAAACTGGCTGAGTTATCTTATAATATATATCGCAGCTTGTCCCAACCCCTAAAGCAACTTCCACCAATTACTGGACCAGCTGTGAGAAGACACATGATGACGTGTGTGACCAGCGTAGCAACAGGATCTACACTTGTCGCTAGTCTGTCAATCGAACATTATAAATTATAACTACATAATGATCATGATCTACACTTGCCATAAAGGCCGTAATGCCTCTTTTATCAGCCGGCAGCTCAGTTATACAGATCACATACATGTTTACTTCTACAACGTTCAGTCTAACGCGTGTTTTCAAAATCGGAATCAATGCACGTAAATTGCAACTAGCTTAGCCTCTGATGAAAATGTGCGTATGAAAGTTTGATCTTCGACTGCATTGAATGTGAATCAAAGTACTGAAAGTACTGCCACAAGAGCTTGACCCGCAGGGCACATCGGTGTTTTACGTTTCTTTACGTTTACGAGCCTGAACCATAAAATACGAAAATATGTTTCTATGGAGGAGGTGAAAACAGATAGACAGACAGATCTCTGAATATTATAAACTGATACACTACTAGTTTTGATGATGTGTAACATTTTTATGAGCAAATTAACGGTGTTTGTCCTGTAGCTAATAAAGTCGTATACCGATGTTTGTAAGACATGTCCAGTAGAACTTGTGTTATTCCATGGAGGAAAAATATCTCTGATGTGCATACATACACGGTGAAAATACATGAGAAATATAGAATGCGGCTCATGTATCGGATGAATAAAAGTGATCCCCACATTCAAATTTTCATATCTCATATATACAGTACGCATAATACCTGAATATAGTTTAATATATAGCATAATATCTAAAAGTTTCAACTCTATACTTTTAATACTATATATGTGACGCTAAAATAAAGTCATGATCCAAATATATACAAATGCCGGCATTCATTGAACACAAACAAAATGAAAAACCATCAAAGTAAACCAGCGTGTCAACTTTTTATTGAAAATTAAAATTTCTCTGATGTAGAAGTGCTAAAATATACAAAGTTGCATGCCAGATATTGACCAATATTACATGCTACTCAGAGATTTACCGTGATTCTGGAGGGATTTGTTTCTTTGAAGGAAATATTTACTCCAAGACGTTCGCAAGAAGTAATTGACGTCACGTTTGACGTCATTTCCGTCGAAGAAAGAATTCATATGCTAACGTCAACATTTTCAATTTTGACAGCTAACTATAAGCTGGTCCTATAGCAAATTTCACATATTTTTCGAAGAACCTGTAATTTATTCCACTACCATTTTGAAATACCGGATTTATTTCCCTTGACATCTGTAGATCCGACAAAGAAACTCGTGCTCAGCACACGACTAGTATAGATCCAGTTTAATCTGAACATCCAAGTATTCTGATCACAATCTGCATTGGTCGCCACTCAGTCTCAGACGGTGAAATTAAGTCACTCTACTCTGAAGTGGTTATATATTAACAAATATGTTTTTGTCGAAGGTCATTGGACTTTGCGACTACTGTAGACGCAGTGTATCATGTTAACAGTCCGGCCAGGGTCTACACTGTTCGCCATTCAGTCAGGCAAGTAAGTGCTGCTAACGTATACATACTTTTATATGAATCGGGAATTGGCTGTTCGGCCTGTGAGACTAGTGTAGCCGGCGATTACATGTATCATGCAGCAGCATGCAGCAGCGCCCCCGAGTAGGCTGGTCAGGCTCTGCACTGTGCGCCATTCGGTGACATTGTGTCATTTAGTCCTGAAGTGGTTATGCAATAAAACAAATATCGCCTCGGTCAATATTCATTTTTCTGGTGCCTATCACGTCATATACACCAGATAACAAGTCATTATGTACGTAATGTAAACCGTGTCCATGTAGTCTACATATACCCGGAGGGGTGGAAATAGAACATGTATTGTAGCTATATAAGTGATGAGTATAAGCATGCCATGCTTTGTGAAAGACACGGACCTAGGGCCCGAAAAGAAATGACCACAGACGGACGTACGAACGGAATTTAAAGAGAAAATAAACATATCACATTGAAATGAAAATCTAAAAAGATCTTTATAGTGTAGACCAGAATGTAAATTTCGTGTCAATTATTTGTTAAAAGCAAACTTTCACTTGTTTTGGCTCGTTTATGTTAACAAAAAATAGGTTATATTTTTTTCCAAATTCAATATGGCCGCTAAATCCGAGATGGCAGCTAACACAATTGACATGCAACATGCTGCAATTTGACTTCTAAAGTTATGTATTACACTTGTATAATGACATATCCTTAGAATGGCAATACGATGTGTATACTATCATATAATTTGACCAAATTCAATTTCAAAATGGCCTCTCAGAAACAAACGATATTACCGTGTTTATACAAAATTCAACATTATCAACATTCTATGGTATCTTTCTACACGCTGCATCGTTGTTTCTCTATATGTATAGTGTATTGGATGATCCATCAGAAAACATGCATACTTGTACATGTATTTGCAGTATATGATGCAAACATCTGGAAGTCCTTTCGCACATGATGTTGTTTTTATTACTGAAATATCAAAGTAAATGTGATTAATTTCCACAGTTGTCATGATGGTGTTGATAACTTTCTACACCATTCTACATAGTTTCTATATTAGTTTAGCCATATTTGAAAATATATGTATTTTTTCCTACTGAAGGAAGCTCAGTAGCACGCTGGCACCGACATAATTTTCATGTGTCATAATATTGTTTGTGTATAGCCATATTAATCTGCATAGCAAATAAAAAGTCATACAACACGATAGACCAATTGATAATGATCAAAATTATATAGTCTTTTGTTTCCAGGTTTCTGTAGTAAGTGTGCATTCCGTATTCGGATCTAGCAGGTTTGGCATGTACATATCCAGATAAATTGAATATGCCATTGATGAAAGAGTATAGAATATTATCGATGTCTATCCATATCTAATTCTCAGAGTCAAGTAGATGGATAGGCTGAGACTCGGTCTCGACCAATCAAGCTGAATAATTGCGAACAGACATTTGGTGTATCTGGTCAGAACGTTCTATATTAACGTGCATTTGCCGAGGTTAGCCGATCTCGTATTGTATACATTCTATACACGTATTCAATATGCTAGTTTTCATACTGCAGCCAATGCCTATTAGGATGAACAATAATTTACTATTTTATTTTATAATTCCTCGTTTGATTTAGTATGTACAGTGTAGTCATATTTTCCAAATTTTCCAAAGGATCATGTGTTAGGGTAGTGGTCCCTTCCTGCGAGCGTGTGTAAAGTCTTCAATTACTAAGCAATTTATTTATCATGAGAAAGTATGTACGGAAATAATCCAATCAATGGGAAATACACATGCTAGTGCAATATACGCATAATGTACATGTGCTTATTTGGTAAATGTATATTTTCGTCTCTACACACAGATTTATAGAAGCACATGACTCATTCACAGGAACAGATATACTGAAAGGCATAGTCCATGCAATAAGACACCATGCTAAATGTATTCACTCATATAAAAGCACACATAGACTCATTCCCTGTGATGGAAATTCATTACAATATTAAGGATCCGCTGAAGAAGGATTATGGAGCTAAGAACTATCTACTGCTGTATGACTTGTACTAATTAAAGTGTGCAGAAAAATGGACTGAATCCTGCATCATAAATTACATATTTAACATTTAACATGAGTACAACTATTATTTTCACAAATCTAAAGACTGTTGTTGCGAGACGTGCATTGTTTATAATGAAAAGGAAAAAGCAAATATGTTAACCCCTGCTGATATAAAAATACAACAAAGTCATTTACAGTCGAAGGAAAGGACTTGCAAAGAAAACGAACATTACAGACAGATACACATGACTGACCGTGCGATCTTAGGCCATAACAGTAAAGTTTAAGCCAACACAATATCGTTGAACAGACACACAACTTCATGAATGTATTTATATACAAACAGGTCAATTTCATACTGGTGAAAATGTAATACGCCCCATTTTGTCAAAATATGACTTGTATTAATACAAATGGCTATCATGAATGCTAAATGCATACACTTCACAAAGTATAAAAACAGGTTCGAAGTGAATATTAGTTGTTGATATTTTTATATTTTACTATTATTATGGCGGCAATTTTGAATTTGGCGGCCATTTTGTGCTTGAACAAAATTTTAGGGAACCTTATCAGTATGCATTGCAGGCCGGGTGATTACTATCTGACACTGCTTAGGTAAGCCGTTATAATGGTAGTTAATGTGTGCGAATGGACACCAACAGACTGGACATGCCACCTGTAATGGCTATCTGAAAAGCCATCTGAATACTGGCTGTACCAAGTGAGTCATTCTTTCTCATAGCCAGCACATGAACGTTGACTATGGCACCAATAGTATTATGCATTAACTATTTAACATGGCAATTGGTTTGAATATATTCCATACCAATCAATTGAACAGATGGAGTCAAATGCCCTACGACTTAGGAATGGGGGTGGGGGAGGAGTTCGGGGGGTGGGGCTGGGGAGGGGTGCTATTGTTGCTCGGTTCTGTGTTCTCAGGCTGTCAGTATAGACCGATCTTTGTTTCGCTAGAATATCTGCATACTCTAGGAGAAAGGTGGCAGGGCTTTGTGTTTTCCATTTCTGGCTATCTGACATATTAATATTGTTGTTTCAAGCATTTCAGTATTATTATAATATATACAGAAACAAGTCATGTATTTGCATTGCTTTAACCCTTCAAATGCTGGAAACGGAAATTGTCATCTGCTGCGGTTTTATATATTGTCTTCTTTATCAGTAGATATGGTTTGTCAGCACTTTAGAATCATTATATTTCCGCAACGAATTGTGTGTGGTAGGGGTGGGGGGGGGGGGACTGGAGTCAGGTTGTCCGACACGTCCGCAACGTGTTGTGTGTGGGGGGAGGGGGACTGGAGTCAGGTTGTCCGCCCGTCTGCCCGTCCGACCGTCCGCCCGTCCGCCCGTCTGTCCGTCCGTCACTAAACTTAACATCAGATAAATATGTTATAACTTATAGTTCCTTCGTCGAACATTCTTAATATTTGACGCATGCATTCCTCTAAGGGTCTACTATCATGCTGTCCACGACCGTCCAAGCCCCGCTGATCCCGAGGTCAAAGTCACATACTTAGTCTCTTCACAAAACTTAATCATGCTATGACAAATCCATGACCGTGCCGCCTCCGCTAAGCCCAGGGTCAAGATCACAGACCCACAGATTACAAATCTACACATGTATGGGCAATTCCGCCCACCCACGCGGGGTATTCCGTAAGCATGGCTTACTGACAAATATAGTTTACATTGAAAATGATTCTCAAGTGCTACCAAATCATGTTTTTGATGAGAAAAATGAAAATTAGAAAATAAACAGCAGACAACACAAATTAATTCAGCAATGTAAGGGTTAATGCTGTTAAGTTTATATAACTACATACTTATTATATAATACATGCACCATGAAATTACCAGGCAAAACTAGAGATGATGTTTATATTTAATTTATTTAATGGAGAAATTCTTACAAACGTTTCGACGTAAATCAATTGCCAAGTGTTTCAACGATCGTGTGACGGTCAAACAGAGAGCAAGGTCATGTTAATTGAATGTTATGTCGTTTCTGATAGCTGGTTCAGGCTATTTTGCTGCACAGTGTCTGTACTGTTAGAAGAAGTTTCAAGCCAATAGATCATACAGTACAGAAGTTATAGGCGAGTGGAAAACGTGACGGACAGACGGACGGACGGACGGACGGACGGATGGACACACGTACACACTGCGGTATACTTCCAAACCCACTTTACTTGTGCACCTGTAAATAGTCTGCTTGTACACCTGGGTGTACAATAAAACATGTTGCACAACTAGCTCTTGTACGCATGAATTCATCCACAAGTATACCTGGTTGGAGGTGGGCGGACAGACGGACGGACGGCTTTTGCATCCCATTTTCGCTATGGATAGGTCAGATGTATGCCATAACATGCCACTGATAATGTCATATCAAGGCAATACTCCGGAGAATTACATGTAGTGGGCACAGGGGAGTCGGTAGCTACAATAATTCGCCTCTGATATGTTATCTACGGCTACAAAATTTGACCCATTCAAAAATTGTGAGCAACCAAAGTGCATACCCAAACCTATTGCATGGAGGTCAACAACTGTATATTTTATACCTTTAAGCATATTGTCATTGATGTAGAACTAGTAAATTGCCAAAATAATAGAACAGGGATATCGTTTTCCCATGGAAGGCCATCTTTTCTCTAGTTGTTGTTCATCATTCATATAACGAAATTAAGTCTTTCACATTTACAAGATATACATGTAAATGTCAGATAAACACATTGACATGGTAAAATAACCAATTTCTGCATGTGTATGTTCTTTAATAATAAGTTATTGATACAGCTTTGACAGTTTTATATCGCTAACGTATCAAACACGCCGGATAACCGATTGCATAAATCACTCTTCCATGCGTTACATTTAAGAGATGGGGTGAAATTGCTACCCTCGTGAGAGGTAATGGAGCGGGGTAACAATTTTGTTTCTATGGAGTTGGGAGCGCGATGTGTAACTTTCTACATGTGCCACGATAATGCTGTTATCTCTGGTGGGTGGCAGGACTGCCAGCAACTTGGATAATTACCCAATTGTGTGTCCTAATGTTGTCTGCGGAGCATGGTTGTTTGTATAACTGACCTGAGCTGAATTCAATGAGATTAGTGAATGTGATTTACGTCTTCCCATTTGTGAACGACCACGGCCTTTAAGTCAAACTACTGATAACTCCAAGTGAAATTGTTCGTCCCAAGTACATGTTTTCCTAATATAATAACTCTCGTTAACTCATACATTTGTATTTGTATTAACTCAAACTACTTTCCTCAATCCCCCCTGTATAATACTTATGTAGATATATAACAATTATTCATAAAATCACCAACGCCATTTCCCGATGCCCAAACTACCCCACCCTGTTCTCGCCATATGAACGAAACAGTCGGCGAGGAATTAGGCCGGAATTCATCTACACCTGTATTTAATATGTAGCCACCATTCAATGGAACACGTCTAGTGATACATACTTCAAATGCAATATGTTCTCATTATCTTACGATTGTGGAGAAATCCACGGGTGTGTAATGTCGATAGGCGAATTCTTACACACAACCAACCAACCAGCCATCCAGCATGTCCAGTCCACCAACGTACATGTTTATATTCCACGCAACTTTAGTTCAGCGCAACTGAATAATCATTTACAGTTATCAAAATGGCAGTAATTCGGTCAATAAATACGTGTACATGTAGTTAACGTTGGTTGTAGACGCTATTATTACATAGGCAGTTTACTCCTGAACCTGGTCAGCCGCCATCCTGTCAGTACCACAGCCGTTAATGTTCGTCTGCTGTTGGGTACCACGTTAGATGCCGTCGGGGTATACACGATATATGCCAGTGGGAAACGGAATAGAGGCCACATAGCACAGTTTGGTAATATAATAGAGGCCGGGAACAAAATAGAGGCCGTTTAAGTTTATTAACGATGCATAATTCATTACATGGATTCATATATATTAACGGTGATTCTTACTCCGATTCACGTATATGCATACATGATCCGTAGTGTATGTATGTACGCCTGGCAGCAGACCAGGATACCGTTGTTTCAGTGCTGGACACATTACAGTACTTTCTGTTTTGAAGCCTCATACTATATAGTGTATTCCCATATGTAGATGTCGAACAGACGTAAGCCCACACACAGCAACTACCAATAATCAATCGATAACATTTATGCCCGCGAGACAGAGAGTTCCTGAACGATATCATGTAAAGAAATTGCAAATTTTCGTTTCTGGATGGGGCTCTGTAGTGAATTGCAAACCATTTAGCATGTGCGTGATGACGTAGTTTCCTACCATTGTATATACATGTACACATATAGGTACATTGACTGTTACTTCATTGCAAGAGTAGAAAACTGCGTTGGCACTGGTCAGACTGCGCCGATGCACAATCTGATCTGGGGCTACTCTGGTCTCACTATGTCGTAAAGTCCATTATCTCAGCAGGAGGCGTACACTTAAAACAATGGTAAATTATAACTCCCACCCAGTGGCTAGTTTTGTGGTGGTATAAGAATATGTAAACATATTTCACTGTTCTACCTAAAGTGGTGCTTTATTCACAACTACTGGGGTTACATGTGCCACCGATGTAAGGCACGCGCCCCATGTGGACTGTTAGCTGCGTAAAGGCACTCTATCCGCTCCGTGACCAGTGTAAACCAGGTTCAGCATATATACACACGCTTGTAGGACCGGTTTTTGTAAACCCCCGGTTTTTGTAAACCCCGTTAACAAAAACCGGGGGTAACAAAAACCGTTGATGTACGCGCCGGTTTTTGTAAACCCCCGGTTTTTGTAACCCCAAATATTTATATTGCGATACATGAAATATGATTGCTTCAAACCTTAAATGAAGTATGTTTGGGCCCGGTCCGACGTTCCGAGTTCGATACTCAAGCCGTTGGGTGGTGGCCGAGCGCAAATTTAACTCTGTCGTTTTATCCAATTGGTTGTACATTATTGCCGAGTGACAGAAAATGTAATAGACTTTTCACGGCATAGGGTTAACAAAAACCGGGGGTAACAAAACCGTTGATGTACGCGCCGGTTTTTGTAAACCCCCGGTTTTTGTAATAACCCCAAATATTTATATTGCGATACATGAAATATGATTGCTTCAAACCTTAAATGAAGTATGATTGGGCCCGGTCCGACGTTCCGAGTTCGATACTCAAGCCGTTGGGTGGTGGCCGAGCGCAAATTTAACTCTGTCGTTTTATCCAATTGGTTGTACATTATTGCCGAGTGACAGAAAATGTAATAGACTTTTCACGGCATAGGGTTAACAAAAAACCGGGGGTAACAAAAACCGTTGATGTACGCGCCGGTTTTTGTAAACCCCCGGTTTTTGTAACCCCAAATATTTATATTGCGATACATGAAATATGATTGCTTCAAACCTTAAATGAAGTATGTTTGGGCCCGGTCCGACGTTCCGAGTTCGATACTCAAGCCGTTGGGTGGTGGCCGAGCGCAAATTTAACTCTGTCGTTTTATCCAATTGGTTGTACATTATTGCCGAGTGACAGAAAATGTAATAGACTTTTCACGGCATAGGGTTAACAAAAAACCGGGGGTAACAAAAACCGTTGATGTACGCGCCGGTTTTTGTAAACCCCGGTTTTTGTAACCCCAAATATTTATATTGCGATACATGAAATATGATTGCTTCAAACCTTAAATGAAGTATGTTTGGGCCCGGTCCGACGTTCCGAGTTCGATACTCAAGCCGTTGGGTGGTGGCCGAGCGCAAATTTAACTCTGTCGTTTTATCCAATTGGTTGTACATTATTGCCGAGTGACAGAAAATGTAATAGACTTTTCACGGCATAGGGTTAACAAAAACCGGGGGTAACAAAAACCGTTGATGTACGCGCCGGTTTTTGTAAACCCCCGTTTTGTAACCCCAAATATTTATATTGCGATACATGAAATATGATTGCTTCAAACCTTAAATGAAGTATGTTTGGGCCCGGTCCGACGTTCCGAGTTCGATACTCAAGCCGTTGGGTGGTGGCCGAGCGCAAATTTAACTCTGTCGTTTTATCCAATTGGTTGTACATTATTGCCGAGTGACAGAAAATGTAATAGACTTTTCACGGCATAGGGTTAACAAAAACCGGGGGTAACAAAAACCGTTGATGTACGCGCCGGTTTTTGTAAACCCCCGGTTTTTGTAACCCCAAAATATTTATATTGCGATACATGAAATATGATTGCTTCAAACCTTAAATGAAGTATGTTTGGGCCCGGTCCGACGTTCCGAGTTCGATACTCAAGCCGTTGGGTGGTGGCCGAGCGCAAATTTAACTCTGTCGTTTTATCCATTGTTTGTACATTATTGCCGAGTGACAGAAAATGTAATAGACTTTTCACGGCATAGGGTTAACAAAAACCGGGGGTAACAAAAACCGTTGATGTACGCGCCGGTTTTTGTAAACCCCCGGTTTTTGTAACCCCAAATATTTATATTGCGATACATGAAATATGATTGCTTCAAACCTTAAATGAAGTATGTTTGGGCCCGGTCCGACGTTCCGAGTTCGATACTCAAGCCGTTGGGTGGTGGCCGAGCGCAAATTTAACTCTGTCGTTTTATCCAATTGTTTGTACATTATTGCCGAGTGACAGAAAATGTAATAGACTTTTCACGGCATAGGGTTAACAAAAACCGGGGGTAACAAAAACCTGTACGCGCCGGTTTTTGTAAACCCCCGGTTTTTGTAACCCCAAATATTTATATTGCGATACATGAAATATGATTGCTTCAAACCTTAAATGAAGTATGTTTGGGCCCGGTCCGACGTTCCGAGTTCGATACTCAAGCCGTTGGGTGGTGGCCGAGCGCAAATTTAACTCTGTCGTTTTATCCAATTGTTGTACATTATTGCGACGAGATGACAGAAAATGTAATAGACTTTTCACGGCATAGGGTTTAACAAAAACCGGGGGGTAACAAAAAACCGTTGATGTACGCGCCGGTTTTTGTACCTAAACCCCCGGTTTTTGTAACCCCAAATATTAATATCGAGATACTTGAAATATGATTGCTTCAAACTGTAAATAAAGAATGTTTGTGCTGACTCGACGTTCCGAGTTCGATACTCAAGCGGTGGCCGAAAATTTAACTCAGTATGTTTTAAACATTTCCTACACTATATAGCTCGACTGGCAGACTCGAATGTCATTTTTGTTAATTGTTCTATATCGTAGCAGAGTGACAGAAAATGTAAGATATTTCTCATGGCATATGGATGATAAAAACCAGGTGTTACAAACACACTGAACATACGCGACGGTTTTTCTAAAAACCCGTTTGTGTAGCCCCAAATAGTATTATTACGATATAGCAAAGTATCGTTCGTGCGGGTGGCTGTATACTTAAACCTTAATGTTTCGAGCTCGATACTTAAGGTTTTTGGCCGTTGCCAAGTGACAGGTTTACTGCATTCATTTTTTTTCTTCAAATTCTTTCTATGCTACAGCAGAATGACAGAAAATGTAAATGAATTGGTTCGTTATTTCGTTCTTATTCTGTACTTTAACTATTTTATTTCTACAGAGTGTATGTTCATTTGTACACTTTCAACCGTATGGTGTGTGCGGGTATTATGCACAGCAAACTGATGTCAACTGTGGAGATGTCACTTCGTCTACTGACATCCGAAACGTTTTGGTTTTACGCTTTTTTCACCGACAAATCAAATATATCAGCTCGTGAGTTCCTGCCTCAAGTATAAAGATGATGGGTGAAGTAGCAGTACCTACAGACAGAATGTATGTATAAATGTATTATACCTTGTGCCAACTAGAACCCCGCTACCCCACCATGTGGAACTTTTGGTGATTACAATTCTGCGACACATTAGCATATTGTCTATTAAACGCTTAAACGACAGCTGGTTGAACAAATGGCGGCAATGTTTAATGGCTGCCAAACACTATTGTTTTGCTTTCATTGAGGTCGTTTTCCATAATCTACACATTGATTACATACCTACGGAGCCTCGCATTGGACGTAGAATTATTCTTTATTAATTCGTTCCCACGAAATAACAAATCATTCTCACGAAATAACAATTCGTTCCCTGTATTTAACAATTCGTTCATATGCTATAACAATTCGTACTCACGAAATAACAATCCATTCCCTCGAATTCACAATTCGTTCCCACGATATATGGGGTATAATTGTTAATTCCATGGAACGAATTGTTAAATTGAGGGAACGGATTGTTATTTAGTGGAAACGAATTGTCAATTCGAGGCAACGAAATGTTATTTCGTGGGAACGAATTGTTAAATTCAGGGAACGAATTGTTATTTCGTGAGAATGATTTGTTATTTCGTGGGAACGAATTAATAAAGAATAATTCTACGTCCAATGCGAGGCTCCGTAGGTATGTAACCGATTTCGATTGTCAAAAATACTCGCTCTCTGATTGTAAGCGGGGTACATTGTATAGGCTAGAGCCTGGACCAGTTCTGAAGCACGGTCTACAAAACAGTGATTTGGGGAAACATGTAACTTTATTGTAAATCACAATACCACTGACCATTCAGCCCATAAAATCAAACGTTCGTTGCGCTGCACGTATGATATCAACATGTAGGCCTGCTAATATATTATGGGATAGTCAACAGCAAATAACTGGCGCCATTTAGACGTCTGTCTTTGCAAATGGAGTCAATGGTTTGAAAGGGGCACAACTATGCTTGTTGTTGTTGTTGTTGTTGTTGTGACTTTCACCCGCTGAATTATCATGGCACCGTTAATAAAGTCGATCTCCACAGTTTTTGAGAGAACAAAATACAACGGATAAAATTGTCAATGTTTCCCATGTAAAAGTTTGTTACACTACATGAAAACACAATACAAAATATGTAATGTGTGACCTGACTTCGCTATAGTTAAAGGAACTATATCACCTTTGGCGAAAAATAAAAACAATCTTTTCACATTGAAACAATATATCAATCCACAAACTATATATTTCGATGGTTTTCATCATTAGTTAATGCATGTTTCAAGAAAAAAATAGTATTAAGCCATTTTTTACAAATTTACATAGAGTCAACATAGCATATGTTTTGGAAATAAATAAATCCCCATTATGTTTAAAAAACATTTGACAAAAGAAAAACAGTGTCAGATACATCATTGACTATTATATGGACAGACGCATAATTTGGTCATAAACAGACGTTTGTCGGATAATTATCAAGTAGGGCTCTGTTGCATCAATATAACTCCCGCACAGGACATTTCATAGAGCGATTAGTGACAGCAGATGAGACATGGATTCACTGGTATGATCCAGAGACGAAAGAGCAAAGTCGTCAGTGGGTGGGGAATGGGTCTTCGACACCTAAGAAATACTTGTCCCAGTCATCAGTAGGTAAGATTATGACGACCATTTTGTGCAGGCATTGAATGTGTACACCCACCATACTGGCACCCACCATACTCACCAGACCTGGGCCCCAGCGACTATTTCCTATTCCCAAACTTGAAAAAAAGTCTCCGTGGATGTCACTTCCGGTCCGATGAATCCCTGCAGGCAGCAGTTAGACAGTGGGTCGAGGAAAAACAGTCCAGTTGTTTCTTGCAAGGAATTACAGCGCTGAACTCTTGCTGGCAGAAATGTATTGAATTGTCGGGAAATTATATCGAGAAAGAGGAAGTCAGTCGTGACTATAAAGTATCTAGGCCGGTTACTTATTGACTGACCCTCGTATATATAATGGTTTGAATTCCTGTGAACAACGACCGGATTGACAATATTGTTGAAAAACATAATACTTTGGTGGCCATTTTTAAAATATAAAAATATGTTCAAGCTTAGTATAGTTTATATTAAATTAATAATTGTATCCGATTACATGTTGTTTAAACACAACTTCGAAGGATCTACTGTAGAAAATGTGTAGATTATGGAAAACGACCTCAATGAAAGCAAAACAATAGTGTTTGGCAGCCATTAAACATTGCCGCCTTTTGTTCAACCAGCTGGTTCGTTTAAGCGTTTAATAGACAATATTGCTAATGTGTCGCAGAATTGTACTCACCAAAAGTTCCACATGGTGGGGTAGCGGGGTTCTAGTGGCACAAGGTGGTAATACATTTATACATACATTCTGTCTGTAGGTACTGCTACTTCACCCATCATCTTTATACTTGAGGCAGGAACTCACGAGCTGATATATTTGATTTGTCGGTGAAAAAAGCGTAAAACCAAAACGTTTCGGATGTCAGTAGACGAAGTGACATCTCCACAGTTGACATCAGTTTGCTGTGCATAATACCCGCACACACCATACGGTTGAAAGTGTTACTAAAATGAACATACACTCTGTAGAAATAAAATAGTTAAAGTACAGAATAAGAACGAAATAAATAACGAAACCAATTCATTTACATTTTCTGTCATTCTGCTGTAGCATAGAAAGAATTTGAAAAAAAAATGAATGCAGTAAACCTGTCACTTGGCAACGGCCAAAAACCAAAATTAAGTATCGAGCTCGAAACATTAAGGTTTAAGTATACAGCCACACCCGCACGAACGATACTTTGCTATATCGTAATAATACTATTTGGGGCTACACAAACGGGTTTTTAGAAAAACCGTCGCGTACGTTCAGTGTGTTTGTAACACCTGGTTTTTATCATCCATATGCCATGAGAAATATCTTACATTTTCTGTCACTCTGCTACGATATAAGAACAATTAACAAAAATGACATTCGAGTCTGCCAGTCGAGCTATATAGTGTAGGAAATGTTTAAAACATACTGAGTTAAATTTTCGGCCACCGCTTGAGTATCGAACTCGGAACGTCGAGTCAGGAACAAACATTCTTTATTTACAGTTTTGAAGCAATCATATTTCAAGTATCCTCAATATTAATATTTGGGGTTACAAAAACCGGGGGTTTACAAAAACCGGCGCGTACATCAACGGTTTTTGTTACCCCCTGGTTTTTTGTTAATCCCTATGCCGTGAAAAGTCTATTACATTTTCTGTCACTCGGCAATAATGTACAACCAATTGGATAAAACGACAGAGTTAAATTTGCGCTCGGCCACCACCCAACGGCTTGAGTATCGAACTCGGAACGTCGGACCGGGCCCAAACATACTTCATTTAAGGTTTGAAGCAATCATATTTCATGTATCGCAATATAAATATTTGGGGTTACAAAAACCGGGGGTTTACAAAAACCGGCGCGTACATCAACGGTTTTTGTTACCCCCGGTTTTTGTTAACCCTATGCCGTGAAAAGTCTATTACATTTTCTGTCACTCGGCAATAATGTACAAACAATTGGATAAAACGACAGAGTTAAATTTGCGCTCGGCCACCACCCAACGGCTTGAGTATCGAACTCGGAACGTCGGACCGGGCCCAAACATACTTTATTTAAGGTTTGAAGCAATCTTATTTCATGTATCGCAATATAAATATTTGGGGTTACAAAAACCAGGGGTTTACAAAAACCGGCGCGTACGTCAACGGTTTTTGTTACCCCCGGTTTTTGTTAACCCAATGCCGTGAAAAGTCTATTACATTTTCTGTCACTCGGCAATAATGTACAAACAATTGGATAAAACGACAGAGTTAAATTTGCGCTCGGCCACCACCCAACGGCTTGAGTATCGAACTCGGAACGTCGGACCGGGCCCAAACATACTTCATTTAAGGTTTGAAGCAATCATATTTCATGTATCGCAATATAAATATTTGGGTTACAAAACCGGGGGTTTACAAAAACCGGCGCGTACATCAACTGTTTTTGTTACCCCGGTTTTTGTTAACCCTATGCCGTGAAAAGTCTATTACATTTTCTGTCACTCGGCAATAATGTACAACCAATTGGATAAAACGACAGAGTTAAATTTGCGCTCGGCCACCACCCAACGGCTTGAGTATCGAACTCGGAAACGTCGGACCGGGCCCAAACATACTTCATTTAAAGGTTTGAAGCAATCATATTTCATGTATCGCAATATAAATATTTGGGGTTACAAAAAAACCGGGGGTTTACAAAAACCGGTGCGTACATCAACGGTTTTTGTTACCCCCGGTTTTTTGTTAACCCTATGCCGTGAAAAGTCTATTACATTTTCTGTCACTCGGCAATAATGTACAACCAATTGGATAAAACGACAGAGTTAAATTTGCGCTCGGCCACCACCCAACGGCTTGAGTATCGAACTCGGAACGTCGGACCGGGCCAAACATACTTCATTTAAGGTTTGAAGCAATCATATTTCATGTATCGCAATATAAATATTTGGGGTTACAAAAACCGGGGGTTTACAAAAACCGGCGCGTACATCAACGGTTTTTGTTACCCCCGGTTTTTGTTAACCCTATGCCGTGAAAAGTCTATTACATTTTCTGTCACTAAACGGCAATAATGTACAACCAATTGGATAAAACGACAGAGTTAAATTTGCGCTCGGCCACCACCCAACAGCTTGAGTATCGAACTCGGAACGTCGGACCTGGCCCAAACATACTTCATTTAAGGTTTGAAGCAATCATATTTCATGTATCGCAATATAAATATTTGGGGTTACAAAAACCGGGGGTTTACAAAAACCGGCGCGTACATCAACGGTTTTTGTTACCCCCGGTTTTTGTTAACGGGGTTTACAAAAACCGGGGGTTTACAAAAACCGGTCCTACACACGCTGTCTAATATGCGTTTGCAGTTAGTGTTGCTACTAGATTTCTGAACTTAATGTTTATATATGTCAATAATCAGAGTCGGTCGTATAAGGCTGCGTATATGCAAATGATGGTCAGAGTCCAAACCGTTCACGGGCGACCAGTCGTACCCCGACACAGCCGTCAGGCGACATAATCTAAATCGATGAGTGCCTGTAGCACGTTTAGTCGGTGGATTTTATAGAGCGTACAAATGGAGTAAATACATGTTGTACGGAACATGCTGTTGGACTATTGAAACAGTGTAAATATTATTCATCAGTGTAGTAGATCTATCTCTGATCTGGATCAGCATTTATTGCCAAAACAAATTTACGGCCAATGTAGAGACTGAGACATGTACACATATCAATATCATCATGAGGTGTTGACAAACAGTGTAGATCTGAAATGTACTTTAACCCTTTCAACACCAAGTAACTGAGATGGAATTGTCCATGTTATTTTTCAGACTACTCCATTAATCATACAAAGGGATGTTTATTATCAATTTAAAAATAAAAAAATATATATATAATTGTCAGAATTTGGCGGCAAAAATACAAAATTAGTCACAAACAGTGCAGATCATCTGGATCTACACTGTTTGCCAATACCACTATACATGCATGTGGGGTTAAACGGTTTAAACCAGACTGATCCGTGTGTCCAATAGTGTCAGTACATGTTTCATACAACAATGATTTACTTGTCCAATGACAATTATTAGTAAAACAATATCATCATGAGTTGTTGACGAACAGTGTAGATCTGAAATCTTAACTTTAACCCCTTCAACACCAAGTAACTGGGATGGAATCCTCCATGTTATATTTCAGACTATTCCGTTGATCATAAAAAGGGATGTTTATTATCAAACTAGTCACAAACAGTGCAGATCCCGATGAGACGGCTCGTCACGAGTCAGCTCATCTGGATCTACACTGCTAGCCAATTCCATTATACAGGCCTGTGGGGTCAAGAACAAACAGACTGATCCGTATGTCCAATATTGTCAGTACATGTTTCATACAACAATGATTTACTTATCCAATGACAATTATTAGTAAAACTAGAGTACATACATGTACGTGTTTGTCAATTGACAGGTAATTTCTGGTTTACTACCGATCAACTACGGGTTATGCGGCCAGTATAGATATATACCGTGGTAAACGTTTTGGTACATCTCGGTATCACAACATGTACCATTCGTGCATCAGTGTTTATATAGTGCTACAGCAACATATCTTATCAACCCGGGTCACAGAAAATTATAATCAGTGTCTACAGTCCACACAATTTACGATTTCGCTCTGAAATGGATGATTGCTATACTATATCATGAAACGGTAACACTCACAAGACTGGGGAAAAAAAACAACTCATGCATATCTAGTGAATGGAAATTATCGATTCTGGGCGAACTGTTTTGATCATAGATAATATACGAATGCGCTAGCTCGCCGAGTCGCGTGAGCAACAAGGCCTATTTTCTGGGAACATTCGAGTATACTGTAAGTAAACAATGGACTCTATGAAAGGTACCGTGTCAATGAATTTAGGCTAATTTCATGCAATTATACTGGACACTGCTGAGCACGTACTATTAGTGCAGTGGGTGCAAGCCGACATATAGACACAAATATAAATGTACAAACATGTATAATCATATCGGTATGTTGAACTTAATGGAGATCACAGAGTTTGTAATATGTTTGGATATTGTTTATGGATCAGGGGATGGGGTAATTGTCAATTTATGAATGGTCATCAGTAGGGCACTTGCCTTCATTTATCAAACTAATGTCATCCATGACCCTGATGGGTACTTTCACCTCCTTTCCATTGAACAACATCAGCGCGTACACGCGAGAGCCAGCGACCCATGTTTTTAACAGTTTTTTGCTCCGTACCAGCTGGCGGGCTTCATATGATAGTTGGCCTCTCAATTTTCGTCAGGCCGCTCTTTGTATAAATATTCCGTCGCCTAGCGATCTTCGTGACTCATAAATCCGTTGTCTAGCCTTCGAGTTCGTAAATTTCACGATTATGCGTCGGTTATAATGATAGGGCCCCGCGCTAGGGCGGCAATGTCTGTGGCATTTGTCGATGTCTGCTGGGCTCAGGTCGACCTGGTGGGCCTGGGTTATATGGATAATTTTCTCCTCACAGTTTTCAGTAAAGTTACCTGTGTCGCCTGGGATATTGGAGATTTCGAGGCACATCTGCCTCCCGTATTCGTCCAGTTCGTCAAGCGTGGCATCTGTCGACTTCAACGATTTGCGGATACGTTCGTTTTTCACATTTTAGATCATTAATCTCATCCTTCAACTTTGAAGTTTCTACATCCACTAAGGAATATGTTGGTTGGGCGATATTCAGACCTCTCTCTATTCAAATAGATTTGAATCGATGTATTGGTGTTTAATGGCCTATCAACAGCCGGGCCAACAGGTTCGATCGCGCATTTAACCTGCTACATTGCCTATTCAAATAGAAGGTGCACGTGACGTACATTACCAATCGAGCAAAGTATTACTTGCTCCGTTTTATCCAAATAATGAGTTTGTCACCGAGTTAGTATATATTGGAATCGGGTAAAAACGGATGTAATTATATGTATAATATTACTACATGATTTATTAAATTATCAATATATTTCCCACCAGGGGGAGCTGCGGGCAACCAAGGGAGATTCTCGGAATTAAGTTGTTTTTGTCTAATTCATGGGAGTGACATCAGTAGTGTCTCCATAGACACATTATGTGCCGTTTTACGAACTAATATCCCCTCACTTGGATTCATATTGCCGCATCTCGTGACTTTTGCTGTCTAGGTCTACGGGTGTGCCCCCACCCCCCCACCCCCCACACACCCATGTTGTTTGAACCGTGGCTGTAGGTAGAGGGAACTGAACATTTTTCGATATGTTCAGCTCAAATGCACTCAAATATGAAAAAGAAAACAAATTTTGATAAACAATCTTACCTATTAAAATGTAGTAAAACGTTTTACAACATAGTTAAAACGTATTAATACGTACTATACTTCAAACTGGTGACAACAATTCATCCAGTGGGTTACAGAGCACTCGTAATTGAATGTAGTTTCGGACGAAAATATATCTGCAAAAATCCCACATGGAGGGGGGGGGGGGGGGGGGGGGGGGGGGGGGTTCCATTGCTAGCTGACGGCATATAACAATCCCCATTAAAAACGTACTAAATCGTAGAAAAGCGTAGCGAAACTCGGCAGTCACCTAATAAAACCTACTATTAGTAATCCCTAGTGAAATCGTGACAAGTAGCCGCTTTGATACCGGGCCTGTTACAAACACGTAGTGGAAACCTACTAGAAGCCTAGTAAAGCCTATAGCTAATCCCCCGGCCCAGAAACATCGCAACAATTTGGCAATCCATACGGATGGGAAACGTAGTAATACCTAGCCCTCAATACCTGACAGTGTGACCACTAGGTCTTATATCTCGGGGCATCATTATTCCTGAATTAAACAACACTGCTGAAACATTTAGCGAACATTCTCACAATGCATGGGTTTAAATGCAAGACATGGGTGATTACTATCTGACACTCTTTATGTAAACAGTTATATGACAGTTAATGAGTATGAAAATGCCCCAACAGACTGAACGTGGCACATATAATGGCTGTTTGAAAAGCCATCTGGATAGTGGCTGCACCAAGCTGGCCATTATTCTGATAGCCAGTACATGAATGTTTACCAAGAGTATCATGCCATCAACTATTTAACAATGGAAAGTGGCTTGAATATCTTCTTACCAATCAAATGAACAGACCAATTGCCATTAATAAACTTTTGTGAATAACTGGAGTCAAATACCCTAAAGCATAGACATGTGTTCTGAGGTTGCAAGTATATGTCAATCTATGTTTCGCTGGTATATGTGCATACTCCAGGAGATAGGTTGCAGTGCGTAAACTTTGTGTTTTCCATTGCTGGCTATTGATAGATTGTTGGTTCAGTATTATCATAATACATGCAGGAACAAATTGTCAAAAGCCATTTCGATTCGAAATGATTCTAAAGTACTGACAAACCATGTTTTTGATGAGAAAAATGGAAAATAAACAGCAGACGACAAACATTTAATTCAGCATTGTAAGGGTTAATGCTGTTTATTTTATATATCTACATACTTATTTTATAATACATGCACCATGGCAAAATGTTTGTATTTAATTTATTTAATGGAGAAATTATTTTCGACGTAAACAAATGGCTAAATGTTTCAGTGACCTTGCGACGGTCAAAACGAGCATGATCATGCTAATTGAAGGTCACGTATGTTTCATTCGTTCACTGAATCATGCTATTGTGCTTGATTTACAAGCCAAGCCCCTCAACTTCGAGCGCAATCCCAAGATACAATCAGGAGCAAGAGGTGCTTCAATGACTGAATGGCGATAAGTGCAGATCAGTGCAGATCTTGGCCAGACCGCGCCTAGATGTGCATGCTGATCTGGATCTACATTGATCGCAAATAGCATAAGGCCATTGTGTCAGCCACAGCAAAGTATGTAGTGTTGAAATATTTAAGTAATCCTTCAAGGGATATATAAGTTATGACAACATTAAGAAACTCTGGCGAACTTCTTAATGTGTCGGACGGACACACGGACGTACTGACGAGACGTACATTGTGAGGTTACTAACCCTAACCCATCCTAAATCAAACCCCGTAAACATCAATCGTACAGAAAAAAACAACCCCACAAGACAAAATAACCCCACAAGAGCAATTTATAACGGGGTTAAAATGGAATAAGCATCTCTTAGCAAGTCCATCACTGTGTGGTTAACCTCACAATGTAGCTCTCGTCTGTACGGACTGTCGGACACACGGACACACAGTCCAAACACTATATATATAATTCCGGATGCCGGTAAAGATGAATCCCGATCGTTAAATTACCCATCGCGTGCTCCCGACCACTCACAGCCGTGGCATGATGCGAACCTAGTATACTGTTTGTTAGAAACAGGGCAGCTGTTTCACTGGCTGGATGATGATCAGTGTATGCTCAGAGGCTGGTCTGAATCTACAGTGGTCGGAAATGCCATGAGCGCCATATGTGGATGTGACTAGAGAAATTGGGTTTATGGCAAGTGTGACTAATGTAGCTCATACTCATATATAACACTCCCGTAGCCTGATAACGATATGTATTGCCTGTTAGAAGTACTACGGGTGTTTCATTGATGGAATGGCATTGATTGGTGTGCTGGCAATTATTCAGTCAATGCGTAGAAAATGTATAAATGGTCCGTTGCAATATGACCACCATGCAAACTCATAACTGATTAAAATTTAGTCTACACACAGTCCGTGTGCACTGTTCCTGTCACGTGCAGCGATGTGAATATGCATGTTTATCCGACACTCTTCTAATATGGTGGCTGGTTTTAGTCTTTGCTGGTGGGATAAGAGAGGTACATGTATTACACGTTGTGTATGCCTAGTGAAAGTAGTTCCTTTATCGGTCCCGCTGAGAGCCAGGTGCGCTGTATCCCTCTGACCATCTGAATCACGATACTCCATCAGACCTACACGTGGTTGCTGATGCGCCGATGTCATTGGCTTAGCATATTGAATGATGTTTGGAAGACGTTATCTCTTTATTTCGATCCGCCCCCTATCACCTGTCGGTCAGTCGGTCACTTTTAACTTTGTAGTTAGCGGAGACGCATCTTTTCTTTGGAATAGTACACACGGATTGTGATATTAATACATTATTTTTATATCGGGGATGGAAGGCCCGCATGCCTATTCCCACCTATAAATATATATTCATCATTAAATGCCTAGTTTGGCTTTTGCCGCGATTTGAATACTAATATAGCCATGTGTCTACTAATATTTCAGAAATGGACATTTTGGCTACTAAACGTCTCAGAATTTACTTGAAACAATTACTATGTTTTTACCAATATAGGAGTAAATGGAAAATAGTATTGCTCTTTTTCGTTTTATCAGTTCGATTGGGCGATTAATTTCAAAATCCTAGCGCCAGCTCAGAATGAATATATGCGATTGACTATTTTGAAACAATCGTCATGCTTCGGTATTCAATAAAGCAACAACATGTTTTACAATGACTGAAGTATTTGCAAATGCTGCTTAGACACAGAGACTATACAAACTACTGTCTGTTCCACGTTTTGCTGCCGATGAACTTTTGGCTATTAAACACATCAAATCTAAAACATATTAAAATGTAAGTACGTTTTCATCAGTAACAAAAATGTCACCCCCCCCCTCCCCTAACAAAAATATTTGATGAAATTCCATCAATTGCGAAACAAAACGATTTTCCTATGGGAATTTAGCATGGGGCAAACAGTAAGAGGGTAAAAAAATAAATATTTTTTTTGGAAATTGACTCGGAAACCTGACGAGATAGCTTGGAAATTATGTAAATAAGAAAACAAAAGTTAGATTTTGAAAATCGGTCAACAAATAAAAAATTATTTCAATCTATTTTTACCCCCCATACGAAAATCGTTTTTTTCGCAATAAAATCAATAGTTTATGGAATTTCGTCAACTAATGTTTTTGAGGGAGGGTGACTTTATTGATTAAAATGTACTTACATTTTGTATTGTTTATATTTAATCGATTTAATAGCCAGACGTTCGTCGGCAGCAAAACGTGGAACAGACAATAGTATTGTAATTGTATTACTCTATGTATCTACGTTATGTGTTAGTGTGTTTTTTCACACAATACAATTTCGTTTGTTTACAATGTTACTGCAAGAGCACTTTCCGCCAGCCAGTACCGACGAAAACCGACCTCCAACAACCAATATGGATTAAACTTCAGATCGGTCATGAACCGGAGTAATACAATTTAACATCCCCCGCAGGTACCCTAATATATTCCTGCCACAATATACACTTACATTTGAATCGTTGTCAAATAATAGCATGTGCACACCTGAATACGTATGCATAATTTTCAACAATACGCATAAGCATTTACTATAGTATTGTCCATACGTATATGTACGTATTGGCGAAGGTATTCGATATCAATACATATCCGTATTGGTATGTGTATTGCATAAGAATATATATCCGTATTGGTATGTGTATTGTAAAAAAAGACATGTCCGTATTGGTATGTGTATTGCAGATGCATACATATCCGTATTGGTATCCGTATTGTAGAAGAATACGGATGAATAACCGGCACGTATATTTAACCTATCTGACAACAATACGCATCCGGATTTTAGTACGTATTGCCAAGTATTGGTATAGAAATACGGCACTGGATCGCTACAATTACGTCATCAATACCATACTCGTATTGTTGAGTATTTCTGTCATTTTGACCTGTGACGTACGCGTACCATTCATGGTTACTACTGACTAGGTGCACTTTGCTACAGATACAACATAAAGATACACCTGCTTGAAACTCTTTCAAGAGATTTAGTACAATCTATTTTCAGCATTGCACACTTGTATATAATCACCACAAACACTGTATATCTAATACCTTCTTAACACACGATATGTATACGCAACTGTGTAGAAATAATTAACAGTTATAAATGCGAGAAATGAATGCTATCGGTGACGTACGGTAGTCGATGATGTAGTGTCTAGTAAAAGCAAGACACGTGGCTATTAAGTGTAAGTGCATTCAACTTAAATGGAAATATAAATGCTATAATAGTAAAACTAGCGTTTGCCACGCTAGTTATTTTTTAAATAATAAAACAGCAGGTGATCCATTGAGTCATATATGTTCAGTAAACCGATACACATCTACCGTGAAATGTTTTTTAATAAGTTAACTTAATTAACTGTTTTGCTCACAATTCATCCACATCCGAGACACAGGACCGGGCCTTTAATCAAAAATCTTCGTACGAACATTTGTATGGTAAGAAGTTTAGTGAAACGGGCCCATTATTCGTAGGACCCAGCTTACTCGTGATATTCCTACCACACGAAATCCGTGTGGAAAAGGACAACTCTTTAAGGTATTAGGTCGACGACCGCTCCGATCCCCCTGGCTACGGGCCTGCATACAGCAAATAATATGACAGTAAGCCAAATAAAATTTGGTGTAATACATGATAGACAGATATGACAACGGCAAGCTATAAATATTATGCCAACAAACCAGGGGCGGATACAGGAATAATTGCAGGGGGGGGGGAGTCTGAAATTCCAAATCGGTGTAGCCGACCTCTGCGAGCGCGAAACGCGATGCGCATTATAAAGTCGGGGGGCCCGATCGCCGCAGATGAAAAAAAGTAATCCAACTATTCGAGTATTGTAGATTTTTGTTTTGCCGGGAGCAGGGGGGGGGGGGGGGGGGGGTAGGGGGGGGGGGGGGGGGGGGGGGGTGTATCCGCGCCTGACAAACTATACATACGACGAGATATATGGGCATTACTAAACGTTTCAACCTCATGCACAGCCTATGTTAGTGTACACGTTACCCATAGGTAAAGTCATATTTACTCGCATAGTAGGTGAGTAGACACCAAGGACAATACACTCAGTTAGCTGCTTACATGTCACTGGCTTTGATAGCTAATAACGAATGAGTTTATCGTATACATTCAAGATGCCGTCCAAAATGGTAAAATATGTGAAAATATAGCAATAATGTTCTGCGTATGAGCCTATTTACAATGGTGTTCATTTTGTTAAAAACACAGGTACAAACCTGTCACATATTTTACAGCTTGGTGCGATATAATTGGTATGCGTCCATTGTTCTGGCTTTTCCACATGTGATTAGCGACATTATAATATTATCATATGTTATACTTCACATGTTGCGTTCTTTGTAAAACGGCAGAACAGGTGAAACTGGCTGTTGGCTGGAGGAACACACAAATATGGCCGACTTGGCTACGCCATATGCCGAATAGGATACAGTAATTATAAATTGTTCAGATATATGTTATACATATATTCCATCAGAGTTACAAAGCAATTACATTTGAATTGCCATTCTTGCACTAAACACGCACTTGGGTCGATCAGAGACACACACCATTTGCTTATACATGTACAGTGGTCTATAGAAACTCCCATTTAGAGCTATTTTCCCTGGGCGGATCTGGTTCAGCCACGGAGTTTACATAGATCACAGTTTACCACCAGTTGGAGTCTGAATTTAAATGCAGTAAAACACAGGAAAGTGCATTTCGAACAGCTCGAAAATAGGACAACCCCCTATATATAGTTGCGAACGGTAACTCTTGCAATTACTCCCGTACCGTCCGTAGCTACGGGAGTAGACTGCAAAAGTTACTTTCGCAACAAGACAACACCCCGTTCCCCAAATGCTGGATCCGCACCTGTTTCCCCGCCTGTGTTGTATTGAAATAATTCCACTAATGCCAGAGCTACTAAGCCGGTGATATCCGTCTGCAGATGTTACATTACGCACACATTGAATTAATTAATAGACGTTGGTGGGTCAATATTGCACATACTACTGAGTAATTAGTCCTGAGTACATACCTCAATTTAATGTACATTACGTTACATTGCGTTGCATAAACCGTATGGTATGACGGAGAAGTATTTCAATATTTGCGTTTGAAACGTTCTTTGTTTACATTCTATTTCGTGGAGAGTGACCTAAGAATGTTGATAATGAGAAAATAATAAGCAATAGTTTATGAAGTACAAAGGTTCACCATTAACACTGGGGGGGTGGGGTGCAAGTTGGCACTGTACTTTATTGAAAGATTATTATTTTCGCATGATAGCAGTTTGGATCTGGTAGCTTACCGATGTTATGACTTTGCACGTGCATTCCATGTCAGGTACATTTATGGCTCATAAAAATTGCATTTTTTACAAGTTCAAAGAAGAACAGCAGAGAAACACATTCATGTTTACAAATAATGTCTGAAAACATGTCATTTGTAGTTTACGATTTAAATTTTTCGCAACATTATTCTAAGAAAGATGTTAGACAGGCTAAGCAAAACTAATTGAGTTTGTCATATAAATTCAAGATGGCGTCCAAAATGTCGGCAAAATATGTGAACATTTATTATTATCGTAGAAAAGCTAGGAATTGAGGAAATCTCACACTATTATATTAGGAATTATACAGAAACGTATAACAACTTATTAATACTATATAACTTCCCATAAAGCAAAGCAATATGGCATCCACGATGGCGGCAACATGTGGGATACATTTATTATTGTCGGAGAAACGCTAATTATTTTGAGGAATTTCCACACCGTAATTGTAAGAATCATGCAGAAACGTGTACCAAGTTATTAATACTATTTAACTTCAATAAGAAAAGATGGCATCCAAAATGGCAGCTATATTTAGTAGAAATATATATGTTCCAAAATGACACTGTTATATGAAATAGCATAACTACCAGCTCAATATTTAAGATGCTATGCCGCCCATTAGGCAAAACCACGTTCAAATCTCGAAGCTAAAACGTAAACATGGAGTGGAAAGTTAACATCTGTCCTAAACACTACAAAGTCTATGGGACCGGACAATATACACACAATGTATGTATAAACCTATTTCCATGATATTTCAGAAATCTGTGACTTGTGATAACATACCCTGTGATTGGAAATATGCAAAAGTTACTCCTTTATTTAAAAAAGGTAGTAAAGCAGTTACCGGTAACTACAGACCAGTCAATCTTACCTATATAGTGTGTACATGTTTAGAGAAGATTGATATATCGAGAATGCTTGACCACTTGCGTCGGAATCATTTACTATCGGACCAACAATTCGATTTTCGCACCTGCAGGTCATGTGTATTACAGCTGTTGGATGTGTTGGAAAATTGGTCGTAATACGTAGATAAAAATCAATCTTGGTACTCGGTATATTTAGAGTTTATGAAACAACAGACAATTGTAACAGTCTACAAGTCGATTTAAATACTATAAGTAGTTGGGCCACGACATGAGAATTGAAATTCAATGTTGCAAAATGTAAGGTAATACGTTATGGAAATGCTAATAATAAATATGAATAGTCTATGAACTCGGATAAATTGTGCAAAGTAAATGAAGAATGTGATTTCGGTATTATATTCCAAGATTACCTGAAATTCTATAAGCATATGTCGCGTAAAGTTCAAAAAGCAAACAGTATATTGGGAATAATAAGTATGTCATTTGAATATCTCGACAAAGACTCCTATGTAGGACTTTACAAAGCACTTGTGCGACCCCATTTGGAATATGGTAACGCTGTATGGCACCCATACATGCGGAAAGAAATAGAGAGTGTGGAAGGAGTACAGCGAAGGTTTACCCGACTCTTACCAGGACAGAAAGACAAACCATACCATGACCGAGTGACATCACTCAAATTTCCAAGCTTAGCTCATAGACGCAAAAGAGGTGACATTATCCAGTGTTTTGAAATCTTTAAAGTAATTGAGGACATTCCACGTGAACGAATTTTAGCAATGATTGAAACCAGGATTCGAGGTCACTGTTATAAATTAGCGAAACCTAAATGTGAAACAAATTACAGACTCCGGAGCTTTTCTCAGAGTATTATATCAGAATGGAACAACTTACCATATGATGTTGTATCAACAAGACCCTCAACAGTTCCAAACATCAGATTGACAAGCTTTGGGACAATGAAAATCAGTATTTCAACTAAGAAGTGTGTTGTCTCTAAATTGGGTAACAGAAGTACCGGTACCGAATATCACCAGATATGGTCCAAGTATGTGCAAAATACGTACAAGTTCAAAACAGTACAGTTTTGTCAAGAATATACAGTGATGTAGGCTTAAAAAGGATCTATGCTTATTCCTCATGAGCCTAGCAACGATTCTACGGTATTCTACGGTAATCATCGTTTGTTTAATCCTGAGTGACTGTCTTTACCTACGTATGTATGTTTTTACAGCTTCTAAGTGGCACGTACTTGAAGAAAGGTGTGCAAAGCAATGCTACGTTGTGACATGAAGATGTTTGTCTTGTACATGCATTCGGTGCAATGCAACCAGATGCTACACGTCGCATAAGTTGCGTGGGTGCCACGTCAGGCACGCTAGTGTAGGCAGTGCTTATATTGTCAACCATATCCATAGCCAAACTCTGACATGCTTACATAAGATGGAGACTACATACCATATACTTTCTTAAGCATTGTTTGTATGTAGAACCTCTTTACGCTTAGAACCAACGATATATCAGTTGGTAGTAGACTCTTGATCTTCGGAGTGGCCAAGATACTTGTGAATATAGAGTTCCGTAACTATTTCATGGGATGCCGTTCCTTTTGCCTGGTATAACATACCCATACATTTTATAACCAACACTTATGATGTTCTCACGAGATACATCTGTCTCACCAAGCAGTTTCAACATTATGGCATTATGACTTGTGAATTATATCGTAGTGACCATATTCACATTAGCTTTGTATATTGATTGTTCACAAGTACATACGTTAATTACTTTAAGGTACACTATTTATTCATCACACGAACTATAATAATATATAAAGTCCATGTGTACAGAAAACATTTGTATTGTCTACACACATACATTACTGGTATAGTGATATTAAACTACAGGGTTGTGTCATACCCAGTTGAATGACCAGGCAACTTCAAATGTATTTAATGTTTGACCAAATATATGTTATGCATATACTTGTTTTCTAAATCCATTAATCTGAAGATCAATATCCGATTTCATCAAAATTGCAAAGTATACTTTTCTAGCAAAGTATACTTTGAGGGAGAAATCATTTATTTTTCCCGAAAATGGCTGTGATAATGTAATAAATTCAGTATAATAAAAATTAATAAATTTATCCTAAAATTGAAAATTTCTCAGTCAAAGTATACTTTGCTAGAAAAGTATGCTTTGCAATGTTCGTGAAATAGGCTACAGCTACACTGATATGATAATTCTTTGGGACTGAAGTAACGTTCATATGACCAATACTGTAGTCATTATAGGAAGTGAATGGCCTTTTTGTGGAATTTATCGGGGTATAAACTTGGAAAAGTCGCGGGAATACTGGACGAAGCGATAAAAAATATTACAATTTTCGAATTTTTTTTATTTTTATTTTTTCGAAAATTGTAATTTTTTAAGGCCTCGTCCAGTATTCCCGCGGCTTTTCCTAGTTTATATCCCGATAAATTCCACAAAAAGGCCATTCATTCCTTATAATTCCAGCATTTTAAATAAATTAATCAAGAAAATGTGTTTATTTTCTGTTTTCTTAAGAATTATTTTAACTGCGCCTCACGGTTACGGAAAGTAGTTCGGCGTGGGAGTTTACTGGGATATAAATTTTGGACAGAGACTTGCTACGGGCCAATAAAATTTTAGGGAATTGTGTAAATATTTTTGTGCTGGAACTATATTATATCAAACAAACATTTTGATTGCACATGCCAATATGACTTTCCTCTGGACTACCTACATATAACATCTATTTTGCCCAATCTCGAAGTATGTTCTTGTGACGGACATTCTAATAATTGTACAGGCACAGGTGAGACCAATATAAGAAGAAGTAGACCTATGTGTCATAATTGAACTAGTTTGTTATAATTATACAATGCATGTGGCAGCTACATTCATTTTGAGAATCGCTAAATATGTATGAGTAGAAGTTTTATCAAAACATTTGGCCGGTATCTTCTTGTTTATGTATATCAAACTAATTACTTTTTAAACCAATTACACTTATATGAATGGGAATTTATTTTATAGCATTATATTTAGGAATTAAGCAAATAATATCATGTTAACTTGTTTGGTTGCAGTACCATTTTGTCATGTCATGTTTCCACCACAGCCAACATATATCTCTTAACACAATCACCTCACAATCACTTCATGTGACTAACATGTTGTATCTATACATATTCTAAGATCAACGTACAGATAGAGAAGGGCAGTTAATATTGTTGTCTGCAAATCATGAATTGTCGTCTACAGGTAAAAAGTTAAACTGTCAGCATCTTTATTTCGCAAGACGCCACAATGTCATGTGGGAGGATGGGAGGTTATGTGTATCTACTATGAAATCCATCGTTAAAGGTACATGCCCACTCAGAAGGCATACAATGTTCTTTATATCAGAGACATTATCTGAGACATTTTCTGGCAAAATAAACATTCATTCACCATTACCCAACACATTGCTTGGCATTATTTTACATTGCTTGTCATACGAAAATTTCCACACTGATATCAGGGGCGGTAACCGTGTTTCTTTAAACTGTTAACGGGAATTATTTACTCTCTGTATTTATTTTTTGATGTGCAATGATCATACTTTATAATCTGTCAAACAATATTATTTTTTCAGGGGACACATTTAATTAGCAGAAGTAATTAAAAAATATCATGCCTCATTTGTATATGAAAATAGCTTGATACCACCGCGCGTCACTATCAGTAAAATAATTATTACTAAATGATTATATCTGTATAGCGGGCACTCGTAATTTTTGGAACTGGTGGAATAGTGACACAATTATACACTTATTTAATTACTATAAAAAATATTTCGTGCCTACTGAGTTTGCATGTACCTTTAAGGATTGGGCTCACATTGTAATACAATGTTCCATAGAGGTACATTCCCATCAGAATAGTATTTTGCCGTTGAAGGGTGAAGTAAAGAATAAGATAATTAAAGGAGACACCTGAACCCACGTACAGAAGACACTAACGCAATACACCACGATAAACACACGGCACGCACACAGTGATGATCGGTGAGCCTTCACACTGCACAAACACCAATCAATCATTCCTTGTGATGAACATGTGCTGTGTCTGTAAATCTAGTAAACCTGTCTCTGAATGTGATCTGGTGAAAAATGTTGTAGACAACAATTTGATTATTGTTAGGAAATTAAATAGATACATATGCTGAAAATGTAAGGGTGTTGATAAAGTGTTAGTTTAGATTTGAATTTGTAATTATGCAATAATAAAATACATCTGTGTAAGATGACATGTCGCATCAATTGGAGGACAACTGACTGAGTATTAAGAAGACATAATCACTCATACGTGAATTACCCCTTGTCTTTATAAGAATAGTCATATAACACTTGGTGTGGCCTAGTGGATGAAGCATCTACCTCACACATATGTGGTAGAGGGATGGAGCCTCGGGCTTACATGGCCATTTGGTGAGCCATCAACTAGTTATATTAATGGAACAAATTGCTTTCATACCTGATACATTACTGTTGTTCATGATCAGTCAAAAATAAATCGCACGTGTATTTGCACGCGTTATAATTAATGACCATTTCTTATTCTTTACCTCGCGTAGATTCTTCATTAAATGAAATAATCGGGATTACCACTTAATTCTCTATCGAAACGGCCGCGGCTACGACAATACCTTAGGCAAGGCTACACACAAAAACGTTGTTCTATCTGCTCAATCTGCCGGTCTTGAGGTCATAACACTAAGCTACTGAGTCACCATTTCTCATTCATAAGCTATAATTATGTACATATGTAACACTGGTATGATATCAGTCTGTTTGCCAATCTCGTGGAATAACTCTGGTCATATAAATAGATTATTGAGAATAGCAGAATGCATCCTGAACCCATTATTATTTCAAAGTTAGCAAAATAATTTCGTGTATACATCATGTACATACAGGTAAATACAGATACATACAGATACATACATACACATAAATATACTACATAGTTTACGTTTGTCTAATACAAACGTACTGTAGATTGATAGTTTTTGACAATGTTGTATGTGTCACCCAATTACAAGATATTCATATGTAAGTGTTTTGTTGTTTAAATATTACATCACACATTCATAATTACCATCTGAATGTCAACTTTAGATATTTGGTGGTCATCTTGTATATATTCTAATGAGTAATACTATAACATTATGTTTAACCATGATGATACAGATGATTTATTTTTGTATGTGATTTTTATAATTGTATGTGCGTATTGGATGGTGTTATCTACGTGAAAGTACACAGCGTTTGCGGCCATATTTGATTTTAGCGGTCGTCTTGGAAGAACATATTAAATTGGGGGGGGGGGGGGTGTCCCATATGAGGCCATAAAACATTTAGCTACCAGATTCAAACTGCTATCAAGTGGAAACAATAACTAGAGATATATACACCTTTCTATAAAATATAGTGGCAATTTGCCCCACCCCCTAAGTGGCAATGATGTATCTAGTTTTAGGGGTCTGGCTCATCCACTACAATCATGACAATAGTTTGTCATATCAAAGTTTACACGTCACGTTCGCGTGATTGTCTCAAGATAATGTTCCATTTCTAGCTACGGACGGTACTGGAGTGTTTTGAAGAGTCAAGTTTTCGAAACTAGCCCTCAGACCGCCCTAGCAGTCCCGCGATCATAGGAGTGTGCCCACACTTAATTTTCACCGTAGCTACAAAACCGCCTGCGTTAATCTTGCCCATCAACGCTTCTGAACATATATTGACAATTCCAACTCGCTCAATCAATTTGATTGTTTGAGTCTGAGTTGTAGCACTGTTTGTTTTGTCACTGATCTTTCTTACTCAGATACGGAGACTCATAATGACGATGTGTGCACCGGGACGTGGAGGCTTTGTGCGTACTGTTGTCTACGTCATTGGTTTTGTTCTCGGTGTTTACGTGTACACGATCATCACTCACGACCCGAAAAAGGAAAAGGCATACCCAGTATGTGGAACTAACCATCAGGGCGATGATTATGATGTAAATACAACGGAACACCCAGCAGTGGAACAGACGGGTCGCGACATTCCTATACAATGGGGTATAAATGGAAATGGATTACTAGACCGTGGTCGTGAGATGAATAGCCGTGCGCCATTAGTTGACCCACTTCACGTAAATGATGATATGCGATTTGAAAGTACCTACGGAAAAAGTACGATCCGTGCAGCTCATGGGGACGCTCAACGCATTGTGGATACGCATATTGATATCCGAAAACGACAGCTTGGCTTACTGAACTTATTAAAACCTATACTAGGAAAGAAATTAGAAAATGACGTCAGACAACAGTTCGATGCTCTCATTGCTGTTTTGTGGAACAGCCATGCGAGTTTGTACTGTGTAAACAAGGAACCAGTAAATGTTCTGCGTAAACACATCAAACAAGTAACGAGGCATGAATACACCAATCTGCAAAATAACTTTCCAAACGATATAGATTGTTCTAATATTCATCTTGTTAACATTCATTTTAAGATCCGACATGGAGTTTTCAAAATCGGATACATCGCAGACTATATGGGAATACCCGTTGTCTTGAAAGAGTCTAGAGTCAGAACTCACTCTTACCAACACAGGTGCGATAATGAGACTATGTTCAGCAATTATGTGCGGCCGGATATAGACATACTTAGCGAAGTTTTCATTCGCAAGAGTCTTAATCATTCGATGCTAGCTAAAATTTATGGACATTGCATACACGATGGTCTAAATATATCAGGCTATTATTTCAAACCTGGCGTAATAGCCGTACACGAGTACGGTCTATTATTGAAAAACGAAAGTTTCGACAATAAGCCCTATAGAACTCTCTTAAAGTATGCTGTTGACGTGGCCGACTTCCTGAATTACGCGGAAAACTCACCTCTTGGAAATTTGATGATCGGCGACTTTAAATTGAAGCAGTTTTTCATGGTGAAGTCTCGTATAATACTGGGAGATTTCCACATGATAGGTCGGGTGGCGAACGAGACTTGTCATGTAAACAAGCTTCACATTGGTGAAGACCTCTTTCAGGTCGATGACTATTATTACAACGTGTTCTGTGTGGCTGGCAACAACAGCGTGAGCGACTGCAATCACAATTTATTTTGTGCCGACGATGCTTTCTTCCAGCGTTTATTGTCGCCAGAACGCTATCCTGAAAATCTCAGACGCACAATTTATGACATTGGGCGTGCAATTAAAAAATACAATGTCAACACCAGGCAGTTATACGAACGTTTGAGTAACTTGTATTATGCGGTTCTGTAGATAGTAAGTTAGGAGGGAGGCAGGCATGCAGGCAGGGTTTAATCCTTTCACCCCTAAGAAACTGGAATGGGTTTTGATACGTTCATTTTGCAACCAATCCAATCGTCACAGGTTCATCTTCAGACTAGTCCATTTATGAAAAGGGGGGTATTTTTGCTCTCAAAAATGACTTGCAAAAAGTGCAGATCCCGATGAGACGGCTCGTTATGAGCCGGCTCATCTGGATATACGCTGTTTGCCAATACCACTATACAGCTATGTGGTGTTAAAAGGGTTAAGCGTCCATTTCAGCATTTAACCACACTTAGGGGCCGTTCTATTTTCTCCGAGTAGAAACACTACCCATTAAAAAATTAATAAAAAAGAACAACAATAAACGCCCTTATATTACATGGTGTCATATTGTAAAAGTAGCTATTTGAAAAGTACATATGTCAGTGGAAGAAGGGGGCTAAGTCCGTTATGGGCTTAGCCCCTTCAAATTCATGAGAATAAACATTGCAGACAGAAAATTCCCAGTTTCAATTAACTAGCAGAAACAGTATTTTTTTAAAATCATCAAGTTCATGTACACCACCGCCAGCGTTAATCTTTCCAAGATGTAAAAGTTTCTAGATATCTATTGACAATCTCAACTAGAAGTTAAGCAGTTGATTGGCTGAGCCTGGGCTGTAGCACAGCTCAGGCTAAGCCTATCAAGCTACATGGTTTCAAGCACACTTTTGAAGTATGTTGAAATAAAATAATTTAAAAATACTGGCAAGATGTACATGTACATTTATAGCACAAATGGTAGATGAATCTGAAAACAAGCGGACAGCTGAGATAGCGTAATATGGCATTCATTGGCTAGCTTAACTCTTTCACTATTAAGTATCTGACATGAGCTATTCATGTTATGTTTCAGACTGTTCCATTATGCAGATAAAGGGGTCAATTTGTATAAATTAAAAATATACAGAAATAGTACAGATCGTGTTGAGACGGCGTTTCGAGCCGTCAATTACAAATATCCACAAATGGTGCAGCTCCTTGTGAAACGGCTGGTTTCACCAGGCTCTACATCGTTTGTAAATTTTGGGAAGGAAATCTCTATTATTGACACTGTTAATCCCTGGGGTGACTTCTGATCAGAGTGTTCAGACTAGGAAGTCGATAGTCAGTCAGACTGGCAGTGCTTTATGATGAACTACACAACCACCTGCGTTAATCTTGCCCAGATGTCAACGTATCTGAACATCTATTGGCAATGTGAACTTGCAATCAAGCAGTTTGATGGCTGAGCCCAGGCTCAGCGCATCAAGCTGCTTGGTTTCGAGCACAATATTCAATATAATTCAGGTATTCAATATAAGTCAGGTATTTTGTAATAAAGAAATTGAAAAAATATTGGAAGATTAACGCAGGCGGCGGTGTATCACGTTTTCAGTAATGGCATAATTTCTTCGAGAACTTGTATACAGTCCACACTCGTTTCCTCAAACAGCTGATAACTCAAAGTCAAATTATTGGTTCCAATTACATGTTTTCATACATGTATATAGTAACTCTCGTTAACTTAGTATTTTCCTGAGTCCTTTAGACTTTGAGTAAACGAGTGTAGACTCTATGTATACATACATAAATGTTCCAACGTACAAGCATATGGCATAAATCATAAAGCTTCAAACGTTTATATTTTATTTTCTCAAAATTCAACCGATTTCACCATTATTGTAGATCCTCTTGAGTGGATACATGTAATAACGAATGCCGCATGTACATTTGTCTAACAATCATGAATGATGTTATATCAGTTTAATGAATTTTCGCTTTCTTTAATATAAAAATTGCGATTACTCTATTTCCCGATTAAATTTGGCCGGGTGGCTTTTGAGATATCCGGTGGATAAAAAAATGACCCCAACTTTCAAATTGTCATATTTAAGAAACTATGCATTATAATTTAAAATGTACAATTTCTCATTCCCATAGAAAAATTGTATTATCCATATACAATCAATATTTGATGGAATTTCATCAAATACTTGTTTTTGAGGGTGACGTTTTTGTTATTGATCGTTCCGGGTATGGAAGGTTTTCGAGCCAATTCCCACCCTTAAAGGTACATGTTCATTCAGTAGGCACAAACTGTTAATTATATCAGAAACATCATCTGAGACATTTTCTGACAAAATAAACATTCATTCACCATTAACCCACGCATTGATTGGCATTATTATACATTTTATTTCAGACGTAAATTTCCACACTGAAATCAGGGGCGATAACCGTGTTTCCTTAAACTGTTAACGGACATTACTATGTATTATCTGTATTTATTTTTTGATGTGCAATGATCACACTTTATCATCTGTAGAAAATATTATTTTTTTAGGCGACACATTTAATTAGTATAAACAATTAATAAATATCATGCCTCATTCGCATATGAAAATAGCCTCATACCACCGCGAGTGACTATCAGTAAAATGAATATTACTAACTGATTATACACGTATCTGTAAAGCGGGCACTCGTAATTTTTAGAACTGGTGAAATAATGACACAATTAATCACTTATTTAATTCCTATAAAGAACAGTTTGTGCCGACTGAGTGTGCATGTACCTTTAAATATAAGCCGAATTAATGTTATTGCTCGCTACATACATTCACTGCATAATTACTGCTCTTATTGTTGTTATGTACAATTGTGAAGTAGTGATATTAAAGAACGTGCACGATTGCAGTCTGTTCTTGATACAAAAACCACAATGACATTGCTTGAAGATATGAAAGTGTTTAGCGATAAAGATCTTATTAATGTACAGGACAGACAGGTATATAAATACATTCCTGTAAAAAAACCTGGGGATAATGACCTTTATATTGTAAAAATGAAATATATAGTATTTCCACACGGTGAGTATTGCAATGTGACTAGACAAATGTATCATTCTTCACAGAAGGAAATGCCAGTCAAAAAAGGATATGTATTAGCCTGGGAAGCTGTCTCTATATCCTTTAGTTCATATTAGAGATGAAACTAAATATCTTCAAACATTTACCCAAGCTGGTGAGTATATTATAAACCAAACACCATTAGATGTAACATTTTGCAAACAATAAATATAATGAACATATCAGTTATGATTTGCCAAACCTAGATGGATGGGTACTATATGCACCAGCAGAAAACTATTTTACAGTAGGGGGCATGATGAATGAAACAACTCTGTTAACAGACATTGGTCATCACAGTCTCAACTCATATCCACTCGTCATAAGTGTCCAGGTAAGGGGTTTATTTTCTTTGAAGGTATTTGTAACATCCTGATTGCTTCGGTATTTGAAAGTACCTTGACAGGTCAAACAAATATACCAAAACATACACATAAGGGTCTGTATATGTAGGTGAAGGGGAGTCATTGCTATTCAGAAAATATTTAGACAACGGTTTATGAAACAATTCATGTCAAATGATCTGTCTCGAGGTATTGAATTCACTGATGCACATATGGATATATCTGTTAACATAATTACACCATTAACATCCTTCTCCAAGCCAGACGTAATACCTATGTTTCATCATAGTCAACCTATACCAGTGGCCTATTTCATCAACATTGCAAAGTATACTTATCTAGCAAAGTATACTTTGAGGGAGAAATTTTCAATTTTAGGATAAATTTATTAATTTTTATTATACTGAATTCATTACATTATCACAGCCATTGTGGCTGTGATAATGTAATACATTCAGTATAATAATTCTGCATACTTTTAATCATCAAATATATGCAGTAGTTAGTTCTACATGAAATAATGTATTTCAGAAAGAAAGAAATGATTACTCCCTCAAAGTATACTTTGCTAGATAAGTATACGTTGCAATGTTGATGAAATTGGCTACATATCAAGTAACATTTCAAAAAGATGAAGCACCAACAGTTAACAGTGGAGGTGCCAGTGTTGATAAAACTGCTCATGCAGAGGCATTCCATGCAGATTCAACTACAAATGATAACATATTTGCTGGGTGGACAGCTCAAGAAGGTGCGGAGTCATATAATCTAAACACATTTCAGGATGTTACTAAAATACAAGCATTTGATTTCATTGAATCATTGTCAAATAGACTTGAAAAATATTCAACTCTCAGTCCTGATGAAAATCCAATTATCGGTTTTGCCGTGTCAGATTTAGATTTTGATGGTGACATGTATAATCACAGATATAAAGCTATGAAAAATGCTTTCAATGGATTGGCGTGGAAGAGTTACTGGAATAAATCATTTGTAGACATGAAATACTGGAGCTTCCAAGACAAGATGTTTAATGCTTTAGACAAATTGGGTAAAACAGGAGATGCCAAACATTTAAATGCATTTATAAAGTATTCAAAACATTCTGGACTATTAGTGGCGTATCTGGTAAATTCAATAGGATGATAGAGGATTTACATGAGTGGGCTGTTCCAATATTTGATAATTGGTCAGCGTCAGTGAAAAATCGTGAAACATTAATTAAATGTTCAAGCAGCAAATTTGGTACATTCAATAACGTAAAACTCTTAAATTTAGCAGCAATGGTGGAAGTTATACTCTGCATGGTCATGGATTTAGGTCTTGTACGCTATTTCTGCGATCAAGTAATTCAAGGTAACTCAGTCATGACAAATAATTCGGATCGCTCTGCTATACATGGTTGGTTAACGGAAACTTATAACTGGGATATTATTAAACAAAGTGGTACCATAGGCGATTTGATTACTAGCCTTACAGGTGCGTGGCCTACAAACACAATCCATCATGCATTGTCCTTAACAATGATTCAACTCGCGATAATTCGACTCGAAAGGGTTATGATCATTTTTTTCTGTGGTGGTCAAGCTATGAAAGACTGGATTTATTATGCTAAGAATAGCGGTTTTGTCAAGGATTCCTCTGGCAACACAGTGTTTGTGTATAGTGTGTTCAATCAGCTCTGGGGCAATACACTTCATAGCGATTACAAAACTGTGCAAAATGGGTTCAAAGATTTCTTGTTTGTAAATGTAGGAGAAGATGCTGCCGATAAAGCTGTTAGGGTGGGTAAATATGGTGCTAATGTTACAGCTGTTGTGTCGCACAGAGAATAAATCCACACCCAACGTGTAAATAAGGCTATTATCACCAGGTCTTTGTAACTGCATATTTATAATGGCACCTGCTGTGTGTGTAGCAGACCTTGCTACATACAGTGCCACCTATGTTATGCCATCTTAGAGAAGCAAAAACAAGAACATCGATGCCCTTTTATTAATGAAATTCCACTAAAACCACAAGAAATGAAAGACTTAGAAATCTGTGCTAGTTGTGATTGCTATATTTAAGTTTATGTTTGATCAAAATGTTTATAACCAGTATTCAACATTATAAACGCGACCGAGTCGCACATGTACAACTCTTTGCACGTCGAGGTTATCAATGGCCATCACGTCAAAACATTCCGGATAAGACATGAGAAGTGAAACTGATCAATCTTTATCCGGATCTTAGAGTATTTTACTCATGATTGAGGATTAAATAATAACAATGTGGGTTAACTGTATACATATATTTAAATTGCAGGAGTAATTCAGTTTTTATCAAAAACACATAATAATGTCACATTCTGTTTTATTATCATTTTTACATGTACATATTATATATTTTCTTATTGCACATCTAACGTGTGTACCTGATCGGCGGGCAAATTTCCCACCAATCAGTTACACACGTGCAATACCAAACTTATAACCTGATGATATGAACGGTCATATGTATTGTCCATCTCAATCATACCTATTATAGTTAATATGTTACTTATTGCAAATTGTAATATTTCTGTCCCCTCTTATACATTTACTTATTATTGTAGGTGTGAGACTTATTTTTGCATAGAACCATTGAATTAAAACAATCTAGTTTCGTCAATCGTTCATAAACTAAGGAAAATACTACCGAACATTGGGTAGTATCAAATGATAGTTTTGACCTCTCAGGTAAAGAGTTTGACATACAAATTACACAAGGTGGGTCAAACTCCTGTACCTGAGATTGGTACTTGGCACTAAAGAGATATCCTTTTTTAAGATGCTCAATGATCACATAATCGCTATCTGCCATTGATCATGCTCTGGAGAAGTAAAAACATACCACTGGTTCGTTTTGATACGCGTAAGCGATGTCTTTCACTACTATTTGTGAACGTGACACCACCATACCGTGATCTGATAAGGGCGGACAGAAATGTTTTCCCACTATTGCCATTTATATCATAGATCCACCTGAGACTCCGGTCATTAGAGCGAGAGGGAATATTTGATATGACTTCCTCTTGCCATGGCCGTACTGGCACGTCGATCATTTTCAATAAACGTTTGTCTGAATTTCTTAATTGGACTTCATCATTGACTAGAGCTTCGAATACCCTTCTGTCTGATGGTGAAATACCAGCTGCTATGGAATGACTCCAATTTACCGCATTGTGTTTCTGTGAATACATGTATGCTTTAAACAAACAACTATCATATGACAAATTAAACCCCTTGATCACTTTATATCGGTCTTCTTTGGTTACGTACCGGATGGCAGTGCGAAGGTTTTTTACTCCTTCGATGTCATCCGGTCGTCTGCCTATCTTTTTTTCTAAATAAAAACTCATTTGGTCATAGGACATTGGTTCGTGCGATTGGATGACAGCATGGCAATGGGAATTGCACTCGGAAAGCCCGAACTCATTTCCTATTGCCATTGCTTTCACCTTATAAAGCTCATTGTATACATCATTTCTTTCCTGAACAAGGAGCGTTTTGCCATATGATTTTGTCAACACAATATGCCTCTGTTCTTCCATATGACTATTTTTCATTACGTCATTATGAAAGAACAGATCGCATACTCCACAATAGGGACGGTACAACTTCTTACACAAATCATATTTAAGAGGTTTGCAAAAAAATACCAAACATAAACTGCTTTTTCTTTTACCCTGATTAACTGCCTCTTAAACATCCGAGTCTTCACACTCGGACATATCAGTAGGACTGCTTGCAACTTTCGCTTTATGTTTCTTAGAATGTAAATGTGTCAGGTATCGTGATTTTTGTGTCAAAAAAGACTCACAATACCTATGTGTCATAATTGAACTATAGTCTGTTTCACGAAAGCTGCCCAAATTTTACGGCCATATAAAGAATTCAAAAACAATATTATTTTTCGATAATATTAAATTAAAGGAAAATTTAAGAATGAGCCTTCTTTTTATTTCGTGAAATTCGGTCAAATATTGGTTTTATTACGAATTTTTGGAAATTGACTCCGAAACCTAGCTATATAGTTTGGAAATGATCCAACTAAGAAAACAAAAGTTACATTTTGAAAATCGGTCTAGGATTACTGAAATTCTAAAACATTTCCCCATATTAAAACCCCATAGACATATTCACTCGCAATAAAATCAATATTTGACCAAATTTCACGAAATAAAAAGAAGACTCATTCTTAAATTTTCCTTTAATTTAATATTATCGAAAAAAATATTGTTTTTGAATTGTTTATATGGCCGCAAAATTTGGGCAGCTTTCGCGAAACAGACTATAGTTTGTTATAATTATACAATGTATGTGGCAGCTACATTAATTGTGAGAATCGCTAAATATGTATGAGTGGAAGTCTTATCAAAACATTTGGTCGGTATCTTCTTGTTTATGTATATCAAACTAATTACTTTTTAAACCAATTACACTTATATGAATGGGAATTTATTTCATAGCATTATATTTAGGAATTATGCAAATAATATCATGTTCACTTGTTTGGTTGCAGTACCATTTTGTCATGTCATGTTTGCACCACAGCCAACATATATATCTTAACACAATCACCTCACAATCACTTCATATGACTAACATGTTGTATCTATACATATTCTAAGATCAACAGATAGAGAAGGGCAGTTAATATTGTTGTCTGAAAATCATGAATTGTCGTCTACAGGTAAACATTTAAACTGTCAGCATCTTTATTTCGCAACACGCCACATTGTCATGAGTTGGAGTATGGGAGGTTATGTGTATCTACTATGGAATCCATCTCAGAAGGCATAACATGTTCTTTCTATCAGAGACATTATCTGAGACATTTTCTGGCAAAATAAACATTCATTCACAAGTACCCAACCAATTGCTTGCATTATTATACATTGTATGTCATACGAACATTTCCACACTGATATCAGGGGCGGTAACCGTGTTTCTTTAAACTGTTAACGGGGATTACTATTTATTCTCTGTATTTATTTTTTGATGTGAAATGATATTACTTTATAATCTGTCAAAAATATTATTTTTCAGGTGACACATTTAATGAGCAGAAGTAATTAACAAATATCATGCCTCATTTGCATATGAAAATAGCCTGATACCACCGCGCGTCACTATAAGTAAAATAATTATTACTAAATGATTATATCTGTATAGCGGGCACTCGTAATGTTTATAACTGGTGGAATAGTGACACAATTTTACTCTTATTTAATTACTATAAAAAACATTTTGTGCCTACTGAGTTTGCATGTACCTTTAAGGATTGGGCTCACATTGTAATAAATTGTTCCATAGAGGTACATTCCCATCAGAATAGTATTATGCCGTTGAAGGGTGAAATAAAGAATAAGATAACCAAAGCAGACACCTGAAACCACATACAGAAGACACTAACGCAATACACCACGATAAACACATGGCACGCACACAGTGGTGATCGGTGAGCCTTCACACTGCACAAACACCAATCAATCATTCCTAGTGATGAACATGTGCTGTGTCTGTATATCTAGTAAACCTGTCTCTGAATGTGAGCTGGTTAAAAATGTTGTAGACAACAATTTGATTATTGTTAGGAAATTAAACAAAGATACATATGCTGAAAATGTAAGGGTGTTGATAAAGTGTTTGTTTAGATTTGAATTTGCAATTATGCAATAGTAAAATACATCTGTGTGGAGGACAACTGATTGAGTATTAAGAAGACATACTCACTCATACGTCAATTACCCATTGTCTTTATAAGAATAGTCATATAACATTTGGTGTGGCCTAGTGGATGAAACATCCACCTCACAACTATGCGGTGGAGGGATGGAGCCTCGGGCTTACATGGCCATTTGGTGAGCCATCAACTAGTTATATTAATGGGACAAATTACTTTCCTACCTGATAAATTACTGTTGTTCATGATCAGTCAAAAATAAATCGCACGTGTATTTGCACGCGTTACAATTGATGACCATTTCTTATTCTTTACCTCGCGTAGATTCTTCATTAAATGAAATAATCGGGATTACCATTTAATTCTCTATCGAAACGGCCCCGGCTACGACAATACCTTAGGCATGGCTACACACAAAAACGTTGTTCTATCTGCTCAATCTGCCGGTCTTCTGAGTCACCATTTCTCATTCATAAGCTATATGTACATATGTAACACTGGTATAATATTAGTCTGTTTACCAATCTCGTGGAATACATCTGGTCATATACATAGATTATTGAGAATAGCAGATTGCATCCTGAACCCATTATTATTTCAAAGTTAGAACAATGATTTCGTGTATACATTCAGGTAAATACAGATAAATACAGATACATACATACATACATACATACACACATACACATACATATATTACATAGTTTACGTTTGTCTAATACGAACGTACTGTAGATTGATAGTTTTTGACAATGTTGTATGTGTCACACAATTACAAGATATTCATATGTAAGTGTTTTGTTGTTTCAATATTACATCACAAATTCATAATTACCATCTGAATGTCAACTATAGTTATTTGGTGGTGATCTTGTATATATTCTATTGAGTAATACTATAACATTATGTTTAACAATGATGATACAGATGATTTATTTTTGTATGTGATTTTTATAATTGTATGTGCGTATTGGATGGTGTTATCTACGTGAAAGTACACAGCGTTTGCGGCCATATTTGATTTTGGCGGTCATCTTGGATGAACATATTAAATTGGGGGTGTGTGGGGGGTGTGGTGGGGTCACATATGAGGCCATAAAACATTTAGCTACCAGATTCAAACTGCTATCAAGTGGAAACAATAACTAGAGATATATACACCTTTCTGTAAAATATAGTGGCAATTTCCCCCCCCCCCCGAAGTGGCAATGATGTCTCGAGTTTTAGGGGTCTGGCTCATCCACTACAATAGTTGTCAGATCAAAGTGTACACATCACGTTCGCGTGATTGTCTCAAGATAATGTTCCATTTCTAGCTACGGACGGTACTGGAGTGTTTTGAAGAGTCAAGTTTCCCAAACTTGCCCTCAGACCGCCCTAGCAGTCCCGCGATCATAGGAGTGTGCCCACACTTAATTTTCACCGTAGCTACAAAACCGCCTGCGTTAATCTTGCCCATCAACGCTTCTGAACATATATTGACAATTCCAACTCGCTCAATCAATTTGATTGTACGAGCCTGAGTTGTAGCACAGCCCAGGCTCACCCAATCAAGCTGCTTTATTTCACTTACAATATCAGTATTTTGACAGAAAAAATTGAGAAATATTGGCAAGATTAGCGGAGGTGGTAGTGTACCGTACGGCACTGTTTGTTTTGTCACTGATCTTTCTTACTCAGATACGGAGACTCATAATGACGATGTGTGCACCGGGACGTGGAGGCTTTGTGCGTATTGTTGTCTACGCCATTGGTTTTGTTCTCGTTGTTTACGTGTACACGAGCATCACTGACGACCCGAAAAAGGAAAAGGCATACCCAGTATGTGGAACTAACCAACAGGGCGATGATTGTGATGCAAGTACAACGGAACATCCAGCAGTGGAACAGACGGGTCGCGACATTCCTATACAATGGGGTATAAATGGAAATGGATTACTAGACCGTGTTCGTGAGATGAGTAGCCGTGCGCCATTATTTGACCCACTTCACGTAAATGATGATATGCGATTTGAAAGTACCTACGGAAAAACAGTTGCTAGTACGATCCGTGTAGCTCACGGGGACGCTCAACGCATTGTGGATACGCATATTGATATCAGAAAACGACAGCTTGGCTTACTGAACTTATTAAAACCTATACTAGGAAAGACGTTAGAAAATGACGTCAGACAACAGTTCGATGCTCTAATTGCTGTTTTGTGGAACAACTATGCGAGTGTGTACTGTGTAAACAAGGAACCAGTAAATGTGCTGCGTAAACACATCAAACAAGTAACGAGGCATGAATACACCAATCTGCAAAATAACTTTCCAAACGATATAGATTGTTCTAATATTCATCTTGTTAACATTCATTTTAAGATCCGACATGGAGTTTTCAAAATCGGATACATCGCAGACTATCTGGGAATACCCGTTGTCTTGAAAGAGTCTAGATCAAAATCGGATACATCTCAGACTATCTGGGATTACCCGATGTCTTGAAAGGGTCTAGAGTCAGAACTCAGTCTTACCAACACAGGTGCGATAATGAGACTATGTTCAGCAATTATGTTCGGCCGGATATAGACATACTTAGCGAAGTTTTCATTCGCAAGAGTCTTAATCATTCGATGCTAGCTAAAATTTATGGACATTGCATACACGATGGTCTAAATATATCAGGCTATTATTTCAAACCTGGCGTAATAGCCGTACACGAGTACGGTCTATTATTGAAAAAAAAGAGTTTTGACAATAAGCCCTATAGAACGCTCTTAAAGTATGCTGTTGACGTGGCCGACTTCCTGAATTACGCGGAAAACTCACCTCTTGGAAATTTGATGATCGGCGACTTTAAATTGAAGCAGTTTTTTATGGTGAAGTCTCGTATAATACTGGGAGATTTCCACATGATAGGTCGGGTGGCGAACGAGACTTGTCATGTAAACAAGCTTCACATTGGTGAAGATCTCTTCCAGGTCGACGATTATTATTACAACGTGTTCTGTGTGGCTGGCAACAACAGCGTGAGCGACTGCAATCACAATTTATTTTGTGCCGACGATGTTTTCTTCCAGCGTTTATTGTCGCCAGAACGCTATCCTGAAAATCTCAGACGCACAATTTATGACATTGGGCGTGCAATTAAAAAATACAATGTCAACACCAGGCAGTTATACGAACGTTTGAGTAACTTGTATTATGCGGTTCTGTAGATAGTAAGTTAGGAGGGAGGCAGGCAGGCAGAGTTTAATCCTTTCACCCATAAGAAACTAGAATGGGGTTTGATGCGTTAATTTTGAAACCAATCCAATCGTCACAGGTTCATCTTCAGACTAGTCCATTTATGAAAGGGGGGTATTTTTGCTCTCAAAAAGCAAAAATTACTTGCAAAAAGTGCAGATCCTGATGAGACGGCTCGCTCTGAGCCGTCTCATCTGGATATACGCTGTTTACCAATACCACTATACAGCTATGTGGTGTTAAAAGGGTTAAGCGTCCATTTCAGCATTTAACCACACTTAGGGGCCGTTCTATTTTCTCAGAGTGGAAACACTACCCATTGAAAAGTAAATAAAAAAGAACAACAATAAACTCCCTTGTATTCCATGGTGTCATATTGTAAAATAGCTATTTGAAAAGTACATATGACAGTGGAAGAAGGGGGCTAAGTCCGTTATGGGCTTAGCGCCATTTTCCAATGGCCCCTTCAAATTCATGAGAATAAACATTGCAGACAGAAAATTCCCAGTTTCAATTAACTAGCTGAAACATTATTCTTTTAAAATCATCAAGTTCATATACACCACCGCCAGTGTTAATCTTTCCCAGATGTAAAAATTTCTAGATATCTATTGACAATCTCAACTAGAAGTTAAGCAGTTGATTGGCTGAGCCTGGGCTGTAGCACAGCTCAGGCTAAGCCTATCAAGCTACATGGTTTCAAGCACACTTTTCAAGTATGTTGAAATAAAATAATTTGAAAATACTGGCAAGATGTACATGTACATTTATAGCACAAATGGTAGATGAATCTGAAAACAAGCGGACAGCTGAGATAGCGTAATATGGCATTCATTGGCTAGCTTAACTCTTTCACTATTAAGTATCTGACATGAGCTATTCATGTTATGTTTCAGACTGTTCTATTTTGCAGATAAAGGGGTCATTTTGTATAAATTAACAATATACAGAAATAGTGCAGATCTTGTTGAGACGGCGTTTCGAGCCGTCAATTACAAATATCCACAAATGGTGCAACTCCTTGTGAAACGGCTCGTTTCATCAGGCTCTACATCGTTTGTAAATATTGGGAAGGAAATCTCTATTATTGAAGCTGTTAATCCCTGGGGTGACTTCTGATCAGACTGTTCAGACTAGGAAGTCGATAGTCAGTCAGACTGGCAGTGTTTTATGATGAACTACACAACCACCTGCGTTAATCTTGCCCAGATGTCAACGTATCTGGACATCTATTGGCAATATGAACTAGCAATCAAGTAGTTTGATGGCTGAGCCCAGGCTCAGCGCATCAAGCTGCTTCGTTTCGAGCACAATATTCAATATAATTCAGGTATTCAATATAATTCAGGTATTTTGTAATAAAGAAATTGAAAAATATTGGAACATTAACGCAGGCGGCGGTATATCACATTTTCAGTAGTGGCATCATTTTTCGAGAACTTTTATACAGTCCACACTCGTTTCATCAAACAACTGATAACTCAAAGTCAAATTCTTGGTACCAATTACATGTTTTCATACATGTATATAGTAACTCTCGTTCACTAATTCTTGTAGATCCTCTTGAGTGGATACATGTAATAACGAATGCCGCATGTACATTTGTCTAACAATGATATTATATCAGTTTAATGAATTTCCGCTTTCTTTAATATAAACATTGTGATTACTCTATTTCCCGATTATATTTGGCCGGGTGGCTTTTGAGATATCCGGTGGATAAAAAGATGACCCCAACATTCAAATTGTCATATTTAAGAAACTATGCATTATAATTTAAAATGTACAATTTCTCAATCCCATAGAAAAATTGTATTATCCATATAAAATAAATATTTGATGGAGTTTCATCAAATACTAGTTTTTGAGGGTGACGTTTTTGTTATTGATCGTTCCGGGTATGGAAAGTGTTCGAGCCAATTCCCACCCTTAAAGGAACATGCCCATTCAGTAGGCACAAAATGTTAATTATATCAGAAACATCATCTGAGGCATTTTCTGACACAATAAACATTCATTCACCATTAACCCGCGTATTGATTGGCATTATTATACATTTTATTTCAGACGTAAATTTCCACACTGAAATCAGGGGCGATAAACGTGTTTCCTTAAACTGTTAACGGAGATTACTATGTATTCTCTGTATTTATTTGTTGATGTGCAATGATCATACTTTATCATCTGTAGAAAATATTATTTTTTTAGGCGACACATTTAATTAGTATAAACAATTAATAAATATCATGCCTCATTCGCATATGAAAATAGCCTCATACCACCGCGAGTGACTATCAGTAAAATGAATATTACTAACTGATTATACACGTATCTGTAAAGCGGGCACTCGTAATATTTAGAACTGGTGAAATAATGACACAATTATACACTTATTTAATTCCTATAAAGAACAGTTTGTGCCGACTGAGTGGGCATGTACCTTTAAATATAAGCCGAATTAATGTTATTGCTCGCTACATACATTCACTGCAGAACTACTGCTCTTATTATTGTTATGTACAGTTGTGAAGTAGTGATACTAAAGAACGTGCACGATTGCAGTCTGTTCTTGATACAAAAACCACAATGACATTGTTTGAAGATATGAAAGTGTTTAGCGATAAAGATCTTATTAATATACAGGACAGACAGGTATATAAATACATTCCTGTCAAAAAACCTGGGGATAATGACCTTCATATTGTAAAAATGAAAGACATAGTATTTCCACACGGTGAGTATTGCAATGTGACTAGACAAATTGATCATCCTTCACAGACGGAAATGCCAAAAAAGGATATGTATTAGCCTGGGAGGCTGTGTCTATATCCATCAATTGGACTTTGGCAAATCATTCTGCTCATACTGACTACTGGATGTTAGGTATATCTAATACATTTATTCTTTAGTTAATATTAGAGATGAAACTAAATATCTTCAAACATTTACCGAAGCTGGTGAGTATATTCTAAACCAAACACCATTAGATGTAACATTTGTCAACAAATAAATGTAATGAGCATATCAGTTATGATTTGCCAAACCTAGATGGATGGGTACCATATACACCAGCAGAAAAAACTAATTTACAGTAGGGGGCATGATGAATAAAACAACTCTGTTAACAGTCATTGGTCATCACAGTCTCAACTCATATCCACTCGTGATAAGTGGTCAGGTAAGAGGTTTATTTTCTTTGAAGGTATTTGTAACATCCTGACTGCTTCGATATTTGAAAGTACCTTCACAGGTCAAACAAATATACCAAAACATGCAATTCTCGAAATACAAATAAGGCCTGTATATGTAGGTGAAGGGGAAGTCATTGATATTCAGAAAATATTCAGACAACGGTTTATGAAACAATTCATGTCAAATGATCTGTCTCGCCAAGACATTTTGGGAGGTATTGAATTTACTGATGCACATATGGATATATCTGTTAACATAATTACACCTTTAACACCCTCCTCCAAGCCAGACGTAATACCTATGTTTCATCATAGTCAACCTATACCAGCGGCCTATTTCATCAACATTGCAAAGTATACTTATCTAGCAAAGTATACTTTGAGGGAGAAATTTTCAATTTTAGGATAAATTTATTAATTTTTATTATACTGAATTTATTACATTATCACAGCCATTTTGGCTGTGATAATGTAATACATTCAGTATAATAATTCTGCATACTTTTAATCATCAAATATATGCAGTAGTTAGTTCTACATGAAATAATGTATTTCAGAAAGAAACAAGAAATGCGTCTGTCCAACGCAGATGCCACCTGCAGCATATTTGAGAAACTGTGACAAAGTGGTTAACCGAAAAGTGTGACGGACGGACAGACAGACAGACGGACAGACAGACGGACGGACAGACGGACGGTCAAAACACTATATGCCACCCGTTTCTTCGAAACCCGGTGGCATAAAAAATGATTCCTCCCTCAAAGTATACTTTGCTAGATAAGTATACGTTGCAATGTTGGTGACATTGGCTACAGATCAAGTAACATTTCAAAAAGATGAAGCACCAACAGTTAACAGTGGAGGTGCCAGTGTTGATACAACTGCTCATGCAGAGGCATTCCAGGCAGATTCAACTACAAATGATAACATATTTGCTGGGTGAACAGCTCAAGAAGGTGCGGAGTCATATAATCTAAACACATTTCAGGATGTTACTAAAATACAAGCATTTGATTTCATTGAATCATTGTCAAATAGACTTGACAAGTATTCAACTCTCAGTCCGGATGAAAATCCAATTATCGGTTTTGCCGTGTCAGATTTAGATTTTGATGGTGACATGCATAATCCCAGATATAAAGCTCTGAAAAATGCTTTCAATGGATTGGCGTGGAAGAGTTACTGGAATAAACCATTTGTAGACATGAACTACTGGAGCTTCCAAGATAAGATGTTTAATGCTTTAGACAAAATGGGTAAAACAGGAGATGCCAAACATTTAAATGCATTTAAAGCATTCAAAAAATGCTGGACTATTAGTGGCGTATCTGGTAAATTCAATAGGATGATAGAGGATTTACATGACTGGGCTGTTCCGATATTTGATAATTGGTCAGCGTCAGTGAAAAATCGTGAAACATTAATTAAATGTTCAAGCAGCAAATTTGGTACATCAAATAACGTAAAACTCTTAAATTTAGCAGCAATGGTGGAAGTTATACTCTGCATGGTCATGGATTTGGGTCTTGTACGCTATTTCTGCCATCAAGTAACTGAAGGTAATTCAGTCATGACAAATAATTCGAATCGCTCTGCTATACATGGTTGGTTAACAGACAATTATAACTGGGACATTATTAAACAAAGTGGTACCATAGGCGATTTGATTACTAGCCTTACAGGTGCGTGGCCTACAAACACAATACATGATGCATTTTCCTTAACAAAGACTACATTTGGTGAAGATTATAACTCGGGTACAGAAGTCAACGTCCACTATTACCATATATGGGATGATTCAACTCACGATAATTGGACTCGAAAGGGTTATGATCACTTTTTTCTGTGGTGGTCAAGCTATGAAAGACTGGATTTATTATGCTAAGAATAGCGTTTTATTCAAGGATTCCTCTGGCAACACAGTGTTTGTGAATAGTGTGTTCAATCAGCTCTGGGGCAATACACTTCATAGTGATTACAAAGCTGTGCAAAACGGGTTCAAAGATTTCTTGTTTGTAAATGTAGAAGAAGATGCTGCCGATAAAGCTGTTAGGGTGGGTAAATATGGTGCTAATGTTACAGCTATTGTGTCGATAGACACAGACAATAAATCCACACCCAACGTGTAAATAAGGCTATTATCACCAGGTCTTTGTAACTGTATATTTATATCACAAAAAAAAGTTCCATGTAAAGTATTTAGTATCACTTACATTAGCTACATATTACAGAAGAATGGTACCTGCTGTGTGTGTAGCAGACCTTGCTACATAGAGTGCCACATATATTACGCCATCTTAGAGAAGCACAAACAAGAACATCGATGCCCTTCTAGTAATGACATTCCACTAAAACCACAAGAAATGAAAGACTTAGAAATCTGTGCGAGTTGCGATTGCTATATTTATGTTTATGTTTGATCAAAAAGTTTATAACCAGTATTCAACATAAAAAACGCGACCGAGTCGCACTTGTACAATTCTTTGCACGTCGATGTTATCAATGGCCATCACGTCAAAGAATTCCGGATAAGACATGCGAAGTAAAACTGATCAATCTTTATCCGGATCTTAGAGTATTTTACTCATGATTGAGGATTAAATAATAACAATGTGGGTTAACTGTATACATATATTTAAACTACAGGAGTAATGCAGTTTTTCTCAAAAACACATATAATAATGTCACATTTTGTTTTATTATCATTTTTACATGTACATAATATATATTTTCTTATTGCACGTCTAACGTGTGTACCTGATCGGCGGGCAAATTTCCAACCAATCAGTTACACACGTGCAATAACAAACATATAACCTGATTATATGAACGGTCATATGTATTGTCCATCTCAATCAGACCTATTATAGTTAATATGTTACTTATTGTAAATTGTAATATTTCTGTCTCCTCTTATACATTTACTTATTATTGCAGGTGTGAGACTTATTTTTGCATAGAACCATTGAATTAAAACAATCTAGTTTCGTCAATCGTTCATCAACTAAGGAAAATACTACCCAACGATCAAATGATAGTTTGACCTCTCAGGTAAAGAGTTTGACATACAAATTACAAAAGGTGGGTCAAACTCCTTTACCTGAGATTGGTACTTGGCACTAAAGAGATATCATTTTTTAAGATGCTCAATGATCACATAATCGCTATCTGCCATTGAGCATGCTCTGGAGAAGTCAAAACATACCACTGGTTCGTTTTGATACGCGTAAGCGATGTCACGTTCACTACTATTTGTGAACGTGACACCACCATACCGTGATCTGATAAGGGCGGACAGAAATGTGTTCCCACTATTGCCATTTATATCATAGATCCACCTGAGACTCCGGTCATTAGAGCGAGAGGGAATATTTGATATGACTTCCTCTTGCCATGGCCATACTGTCACGTCGATCATTTTCAATAAACGTTTGTCTGAATTTCTTAATTGGACTTCATCATTGACTAGAGCTTCGAATACCCTTCTGTCTGATGGTGAAATACCAGCTGCTATAGAATGAATCCAATTTACCGTATTGTGTTTCTGTGAATACATGTATGCTGTAAACAAACAACTACCATATGACAAATAAAACCCCTTGATCACTTTATATCGGTCCTCTTTTGTTACGTACCGGATGGCAGTGCGAAGATTGTTTACTCCTTCGATGTCATCCGGTCGTCTGCCTATCTTTTTTTCTAAATAAAAACTCATTTGGTCATAGGACATTGGTGCGATTCGATGACAGCATGGCAATGGGAATTGCGCTCGGAAAGCCCGAACTCATTTCCTATTACCATTGCTTTCACCTTATAAAGCTCATTGTATACATCATTTCTTTCCTGAACAAGGGGTGATTTGCCATATGATTTTGTCAACACAATATGCCTCTGTTCTTCCATATGACTATTTTTCATTACGTCATTATGAAAGAACAGATCGCATACTCCACAATAGGGACGGTACAACATCCTACACAAATCATATTTAAGAGGTTTGCAAAAAAAATACCAAAAATAAACTGCTTTTTCTTTTACCCTGATTTTACCCTGATTAACTGCCTCTTCAACATCCGAGTCTTTACACTCGGAAATATCAGTAGGACTGCTTGCAACTTTCGCTTTATGTTTCTTAGAATGTAAATGTGTCAGGTATCGTGATTTTTGTGTGAAAAAGACTCACAATACCTACACTTTTTATAAAAATTGTTCGAAGTTGTACCCTCCACATTATGTTCATTTTTGTTAGTTTTTGCATGTTTTGGCCAGTTACTTACTGTCACAGACATATTGCAATACGTACATTCTTTCATCAATTTACTGTGAGGGATTTCTGTCACAATATGTAGCCGGTCATTTCTTCCAAGACTGGCTACACGGGAATTGGAGGCAGAAACAATGGCACCTACTGTTGAATCTGTTGTACATATATTTCTTAATTCTGCTACTTTAGTGGATTTTGAAATTTCTTTTTATGCATTTTTACATTTACATTTCTGTCCCAATAAGACCGTGAATACATGGTCTTATTGCAATCTTTACATTCGAACACTTCTTTTATTTCCTGTTTTGGGCTACTATATGCGAGCCTCCTCTCTACAACAGCTGCATCAGCGTGTTTTTTTTCCTCATCTTCTTCTATCTCTGACACATCTTCATCATCAGACACTAATGGTTTTGCCCTCTTCCTCGACGTGGGGGTGGGGTCTGCAGATAATCCACGCTTCTGCTGTCGGGTTCTAGTCCGTTCCGCTCTCCTTACCTCAGGTATTCCATTGTCCTCCTGGCAATAATCCAAGAATTCCATGTTAATTTTCACTATTTCACGTTTATATAATTCCAAAATCACCTAATAACTTCTAATATCACTTTACCTATATCAGAAATAACACTATTTAAATGCAAATATTCAAATATTAGGGGGTTCAGTACGCTGTCGTAATCCTGTAATTCGGCTGCCTCGTTATGAAAATGAAACGTTTTTAATTCACAAATTCCATATTATAATCAGATTAAAAACCATTTTTACAGCTGAATTCAATAATATAATCATTATGATGTTCACTTATTGTAGTGTTTACGATAAATAACCCGATTTTAGTATCTAGAACACGATTTGAATACACAGATGTTGACCCACTTTCGCCGACGTATTTTTAGCTGTGTTACAAGATACAAGATACAAGATACACTATTTTATTTCCTATTAAGGGCCCTCAAAGGGCAAACAATTTCATACTTTGATTAGAGTGATTCATACATGAAAATAACAATTCAATACATGTAATGTAAACTTGTGAACAATCACTACCGCAATAAAAGCCAATAATGTATGTATGAGACTAGATGTATCCGCGTTTCTCGAATGAATGAATCAGGAAAATGCATAGTTCTCTCAAAATATTAGTGTTTTCACAAGATAGACGCCATATAAATTGACTTGATACTGAAAGACTCGAAAAGTTAGGACATTCTGATGAAATATATGACATTAAAATAGCTCTCTCTCTCTCTTGTGAGTAATGTGGACAATTGAACAAAAAGTGTAGTTCATCTTCTATGGAATTATTCATACAATTCTCACACAATCTAGATTCTACTGGAATCTTGTTGTATCTGCCAGTTTCTATTTTTAGTTTATGAGCACTTAAAGAAAACTTGGCTATAGCACTACGCATTTCAAAATTGTCGATACCATATAAATAGTGTTCTAACTGAGAATTATAATTAAATGTAAACTAAGTCCTTAATTTAGTTAACTTTGTCTTCTCTTTTGCCCAATTTGGCAATTATCTTGAAATTGCTCTACTAATTTCCATTTAATTTTCCTGACAAGTATTGGCAATGATGTTGGAGCAAATGAGTTGGTGGAAAAAAGTGCAATATCCAGCTTTAACGTCTCAAGGATTAACAAAATATCAGTACACCATGATTTTATCCCATTTTCATGCAAACTTATGGTAGTTTTTAGCCCCTCTGATAGCAGATTAGATGAATCATGAGTAAGACGACAATAGTACTTTAACATTGACATTATCATATCAAAATAATTGGGAAAGCGTCCTAAGTCAGACATTACTGCAAAGTGTGTCGTTCTTTTATGCACTCCTACACTATACTTGCAGTACTTAATGTAATTTTTCAAACTCAAATTTCTTGGATAATGAGGCGAAGTTACAAAAGTTTAAATTAAAATTCCTACCCCCAAAAGACCCCAACATTCACTGCCATATAATACAATTGGTTTACTAGTGTGATCAAATACGTGCATGCACGTGGAAATTCCAGGATGTAAAGAATTAAAGTTCTTCTTAAGCATGAATAGTTACAGCAATATTGGGTTACTCTAAGCGGTTTCCGCGTGATTTCCCTGTGACGTTTTTTTGAATGACCAATCAGATTAAAGCTTACATTCTGAACTTTACGTAGGTCAATGGCTCGATAAAATCCGACATTGGACAGCGAAATGATGATGATTTAAAGCAGAAACATTGTTTTTTGACAGTTACATACTGTTTTAATCATCTTGAGCATTCGATATTATTAATCAGTGTCCATTTTACTTAACACATCAACAATTCTATAATGAATTTAGTAACACAGTTCACGCGGAAATCGAAACTTTCCAAAGAGTGCAAGCATTTTATTGATAATTAAACGTCGTGTGTGTTAGCGCATACGCTGCCGACATTCTTGCGACTTAACGTTACACAGCACATATACAGTATGATACACTTCACAAAGGAAACGTGTCTTCAGTTTGAATAAGGATAACTAATTATCTCCTGATTATTAGTATTATGAATTAAAAATGTATATTTAAATACTTAGATATTAATTTAAATAAATATCTCGGCATCATTTACTCAATAAATTAAAATTTAATGTGTAGCTGAAATGAAAGTGAAGGTAGAACGTTTTTGTTATATCGTATTTTGTTATTTTTGGTACAGCATGTACGGAGGGTCAATTATCAAGTTGCAATATGGAAGAGGGCACACATTGCAACTCCTGAGATTCCAAACCCTACTAATGGCCATGGCTGGATACAAACTGATGGACATATCGAGCCATTGTGGACGAACGATCCAATTCTACCCCAACGACTCATAGACATCATCGAGAATATACAGGATTGTGACACATCAGATGAAGAATAATCTGGTGAGATGGGGCCTGTATATTCTGACGAGGTTGCAGACGACAGTGATTAGGCAGTGTGACTTAATGAACAAAAAATTATGGCAATAGAGCCAACTATATAGAGTAAACAAAGATTTGTTTGTAAATAAACATGATACAGAAATATGTTTTATTTTTTAAGATACAATGTAAATTGTATGCCTAATTTGCATATTCAGGACTTTGGAAGGTATCCAATCAAATTGGTATTATGTTTAATGAATTCCTTGACCATGAAAACATATATCTAGGCACCTTAAATGTTCTTCTAGCTTGATTAATAAGAAAGATATGTGGAAACATAATTTTTTTTCAAAAATGGCGGGAAATGAGAAATTTATGCAATGGCCGTAATCTCATTTGCATAGCAATATGAGGTCACAATACATGATATAATGTTTCTATTATAAAGCAGACATGTAGTGTAATAACTTAGACTGCTTCAGTTCTAAAAAAAATGATTAATATAAGCTTTTAGAAATATTTAGTACCAAGTTTATAAATGAAAATGTATTTTTTTTATCTTTTTACGCCTAATTTGCATATTCATGACTTAGGAAATTATCCAATCAAATCGGTATTGTGTTTAATGAACTCCTTGACCATTAAAACATATATGTAGACACCTTAAGTGTTCTTCTAGCACTTTTAATAAGAAAGATATGTGCAAAATTAATTTTCCAAAAAATGGCGGCACCTAATTTGCATATTTGGCTAAAAATAGATGTGGGACCCAAGATTTTTTATGTTAACATTTTTTAAAGTATTTAGTATACCCCAAGGAACAAAAAAAACATGGCGTACAAATGTTGTGGGGGGGGGGGGGTGCACGGGGGGTCCTGGTAGCCCATAGCCTATACCCTCTGAATACAAAGTATGTCGAGGGGTATATTGTTTTCGTAATTCAGTCCGTCCACATTAAATAGTTTGGGTACCCATTATCTCTGTGACGGAAAGTCTGATGGACCTCAAAATTCACATACTTCCTTATCATCATCCATATTTTCATTCCATACACAGTCATGCGGCCTTCATTTCCAAGGTCACGGTCGAATTACCGAGACAGTTGCATCCGTACGATTCGCCTTAAAGTTTTCTGCAAGACTTCAATCGTAAGTCAGATTGACTTCAAACTTCATATACTTCCTTACCATCATCCTTATTTTCATTCCATACATGTCCAAGGTCAAGGTGAAATTACTTTGAACAATCATGTTTGTCAAGATAAATATTGTTTTTGCAGCATTAATAATATATACTAATTCGACGAATATATTGATTTTAATTGGAGTATATATGATTTTTTGTGTGAAATATTAAAATGGTTACTATAGCAACAATTTGTGTTTTACAGAACTAATATGACATTAATTTCTTATAATTTTGTATATCTACGTTTGCTAAATATTTTTATTGCTTAAAATGCCTAATTTCGAGACCAAAAGTACATTCTGCTGTTTTTTATTTTCATTTTTTCTCCTCAATATCATACTTTGACAACACTTTAGATTCCAAAGTGCTGTTAAACCATGTTTTTTTTGGAGAAATAAGACAAAATGTACAACAGCAGACAACAAATTTAGTTTTCTGCAAGGGATCGTGAATATATTGTGGAGATGCCCAGGCTATTCTGGGACTGCACTAGTTGCAACCACAATGAGCCATTTTTTCTCTTGGTGAGTCGCATTTGTATGTTGGTACTGATTTATGGCAAAACAGGAAGTTTTCCGCTGGTATGACGTCATCATACCACATGTCATAACATCCACATCACATGCATGTCTGCTGACTGCTAATCATTATCAGTCCTTGATGACATGAACATTAGCCAATATGGTGTAAAGAAAATATACACAGTGTTTAGAAAATATAAAATTTATCACACTTGTGTGTATTGGGCGGTTGCAAACTCGTTTGATCGCACAAACATATATACACTGATGAAACAAATTTTATATTTTCCAAACGATACTGCAGTATATATATATATATATATATATATATATATATATATATATATATATATATATATATATAAAGAGGTGATTCTAAGGTCATGGTAACCAGGTACCCTAAAGAAGTCATCTCATATATATATATCGTCTCATATATATATATATATATACACAAATAAACAAATTCGATTGTATATTATATATATGTGTGTGTTTACCTAATTTTAAAAATGGTTGCCATGACAACCAATATTATTAAACGTTCACATGTTAAGTGTATTGCAAGATGGTGACAGTACTCGGGTGTATTGCATTGATTTTCAAAAAGTAAACACCTTTTCAACAAATACTATTTTTGTGTTTTCCAATATCGGTTACCATGGTTACTATGGTGATGCATATATATTTCAGAACTAGTGTTAAATACAATTGTTGTATGTTTAATTGTTTATTGCATCCAATGATGTTACTACATATTTCGTTTTATTCAGTTATCAAAAATGGTGACGGATTTTGGCAAACTACTTACCGCTTGCCATAGTAACAGTTCTACATGGATATGAACAAAGATAGTATAGTGCACATATGGTTTGTCAGATAAATTTTGTATTTGCAGTATTGATAATCACCTAATATATCTCAAAAAGGTTTATTTGAAATAGTTAAAATAAAGCCGGATGTTTAAAAATCTAGACATATGTTAATATTGTTACTATGGTAACAATTTGTGCTTTTCAAAAGTACAGTAACAATAATTTTGTGTAATTTGTATCTATTAAAGTTTACATAATTTACTGACATCTTAAAACGTCACAATAGGTATCAAAAACACTTTTTCAAAACCGTTGTCATGGTAACCGATTTTGTAAAAAATGAAGCATTTGCAGGGAATTTCAACATGGTAAATGAATGTAGTTACATTATAATGTTATTATATACCTATTTGTGTTAATTGGTAATGAAATGCATTGGAAATAATAAAACTTTTGGGTAAAAAAACATGTTTTTTTGTTGACCTATTTTACATTCCATAAACAATTATTTTCAGCAAAATTGACGAAATATAAGAAAAATGTGTATAACGTGATATTTTATTCAATACAATGCATGGTTTTACACATATTTCTTCATGTATTTCCAAAATAGGTCATTAATAATATGAAAGAAAACATGATTTTAGCCGATTTCGGTGCCATTTGCTCCCATTCAAATAGATGGTGGAAAAATTACAAAATTTGCAAAAAATGCGGTTAAAAAAGTGCGATAACTTTTGAAGAGCTGGACCGATGTTGATGATCTATATCTCACTTTTAAGGTCTCACCAAGTCCCACAATTCGGCAAGAAAAATAAATAGGTAGCTTATACATTAAAAAATGACCTGAACACCCTACTGAAATATTGCATAATCCGAAACCCGAAAATTCTAAAAATCTCTAGCTCGTCCCTCGTACAGGCAGCACCTACTACTGTCTGTTCCACGTTTTGCTGCCGACGAACTTTTGGCTATTAAACACATTAAACCTGAAAAATATTTAAAAGTAAGTATTTTTTTTATCAATAACAAAAAAATCACCCTCCCGAAAAAAAATTATTTGATGAAATTCTTTCAAATATTGATTTTATTGCGAAAAAACGATTTTCATATGGGAATTTAACAAATTTGGAAATTGACTCCGAAACCTGGCGAGATAGCTTGAAAATGATGTAATTAAGAAAACAAAAGTTAGATTTTGAAAATCGGTTGACAAATAAAACAATATTTAAAAAATAATCTATTTTTAGCCCCCATCTTAAATTCCCATAGGAAAATCGTTTTTTCGCAATGAAATCAATATTTGATGGAATTTAATGAAAGAAAAAAAATTGTGGAGGGTGGCTTTTTTGTTATTGATTAAAAAAGTACTTACTTTTAAATAGTACGGACGTGCGCCAGATTTTGAACGCTAGATTTTCGAGATTTCCGATTATGCTTACACCGCCATGAAAACATGAAACATTTATGTCACATTATCTTTATGACATACTCAACATATTCTAAAGACGTGCACACACTTTCAGTGACGTCAGACCATCGGATAACTCTGTTAACGTCGAAACGTTGCATTATTGCATTATCTCCCTTCATTATTTTTTATTTTCTTTAATAACTTTTTTTGTGTTCTATTTTCGAATCGGGAAACCCATTATCTCAATCGTTCTACTTGGCAATACGGTCATTTTAAGACATACATTGTCAAAATTGGTCACATGGTTAAGAAGTTATCACATACAAAAGAAAGAAAAAAATTGCCGTAAAGTACAATATATTTTACGGGAAATAATTGGTGCTGGTCAAGTGGTCAAGTTGTGACGTCACTTCACTAATGGGGTATAGTAGTCAGTTATCGTTCCTGTATAGGTGGCGCCACTCGTCACGGTCCCAGCTGTTATGTTCTCTTCGTGTAAACAATGTGTTCGCCTTAGTTCATAATTAACAGTGGAAATATTGTCGTCTGAATTAACATTGCGTTATTTATCAATTCGTTTAACTTGCAAGGACTAACATGCCAAGTACGTGTTGCTGTGTTCCTGGATGTTACCAACGTGGTACCGAGCGATATCGAGCTGAGGTCGAACTGGATATTGTCTGTTCGTCGCTTCGATGAAACCACAATGCAAATTTGGACTCCGTCAAAGTCATCGGTCGTGTGTAAAAGCAATTTTGTCCCGGATGATTATATAAAACAGACGATTCAAGGTAGACTTACATTTATCGACATTCTAATATTTATTTATGTTTCGACTAATAACGAAAACGCATGCCCCCATCGTTCCCGACTTGACTCGCCCACTTTCAACTTCGGTCGTTGCAGTTTCGTCCAAAACCAATCTTACAAATACTGACAAGTACAGTATGATTTACCCATGCTTTTATAACGATACAGACGTACATGTAATTATTCTTGGTGATGGTAGTGCCTACATTGATTGCCAATTTACTGCTGCACAGTAATTTTGACTTGATTCTTCTGGTTACATTGTTCAGGTCGAAAGCCAATGCAGGGACGCCTTCTGCCCACTGCTAGTCCAAGCAAGTTTCCGTGGAGCAAGACAGACATCGTTTCAGCAGCTCAGCGAAAATCGCGTGTGGAAGTTCGAGAATGTCGAAAGAGAAAATGGGACGAAATCTGCCAAGACGACTTGGAGTCAAGTTTTTCGCAGGAGGTTGATTGCCATGAAGAGATTGTCAATTGTGAGGAGGTGCGATATACCGCCATTCATTTACCTACTACCGCTCAACTGAAAAATAGTACAACACAAACTGCAACATTGCCACTTGTTTCAGTTGATAATTTTAGAGACGATGACGCAGCTATGCATTATTATACAGGTCTCGAATCATATGCAAAGTTTTTATTTGTGCTTCATACCCGTGGGCCAGCTGCATATTGTCTGAGGTACGTTTATTTTCAAGTGCTCGGCGTATCTATTGAGAACCAGCTTTTTATGACTCTTATGAAATGAAGACGTTTTACACCAACTTTTGAACTGTCTCTCTTTTTTTCGATTTCTGAAGCATGTGTGAAAAATATTGTGTATACCTGGATTATTTTCGTGTCAAAACTGTGGCGCGGAGCTAGTATCTTTCCACCACCACAGAATTTAGTCAGATATTTTACTCCATCGGATTTTAAATTAAAGTTTCCTACCACACGTATCATCGTTTATGGGACAGAGTGTCCAATTAAAAAACACAAAGCACCAATAGCACAGCAAGCAACATGTTCAACCTACAAGAACAGGAATACTATTAAAATTCTTGTTGGTTCCACTCCCGGTGGCTTGGTCAATTATGTGGCACAGGCCTACGCAGGTTCATTTGAGCCTGACTCTGAAATTGCCTTCTTTATCGCTGTTTTTCGCCGATATTAATTTTGAAATAATGCAATACTTTCCTTAACCCATTAAATTCGGAACGCCCATTTTTAAAAATATGTTTTCCTATTTTTCTTATTTCTCATTCAAAGTACATGTTGTGGCCATTCAATATGAGACGAGACGGTTCAAATTGTGGTCACTACATATATTTTCATGGATAAAGACGAAAAATATTTAGATTTTTCCGTCAACAAATAATGTATCTTCAGAATGTAGATGGTTAAATGACTTCGAAAGATAACACAAACTTTAGACTGAATTTTGCATGCGCTCTACAGTTTTTTTTATCAACTTTTGGTATCATTTACAGAAAATATAAGCGATTTTCGATATCTGTATCGGTGATGCAAACCTCGATTCAGGTAGCTAATTCCAGAGCTGGGCTCATTTATTGTTAAAATTTTATGTTTTTACTTTTTTACATATTAATTATGTATAAACAATTATTTTATACAAACCTGTGTTTATTTAATGGTGTTTAACTGCGTGTGAACATGGTAAACAGCTGTCATTTTAGACCGGTCACAACAGTGTGATCGATGTTGTCTCGTTCAAATGAGTGGTCACAACATTCAATCATCTCATCGAGACGGTTCAAATTAGTGGTCTTAAAGGTATATGCCCACTTAATAGGCACAAACTGTTCTTTATAGGAATTAAATAAGTGTATAATTGTGTGACTATTCCACCAGTTCTAAACATTACGAGTGGCCGCTATACAGATGTAATCATTTAGTAATATTTATTTTACTGATAGTGACGCGTGTTGGTATCAGGCTATTTTCAAATGCAAATGAGGCACGGTATGTTTTAATTATTTATACTAATTAAATGCGTCACATGAAAAAATAATATTTTCAACAGATTAAAAAGTATGATAATTGCACATCGAAAAATAAATACAAAGTATAAATAGTAATGTCTGTGAACATTTTAAGGAAACACGGTTATCACCCCTGATATCAGTGTGGAAAGTTATTGTCTGATATAAAATGCATAATAATGCCAATCAATACGTGGGGTAATGGTGAATGAATGTTTATTTTGCCATGTCTCAGATGATGTCTCTGATATAAAGAACATGTTGTGCCTACTGAGTGGGTATGCACCTTAACATATTCTTTGAATGAGAAATAAGATATTTGTTTACCTTATTTTCTTGACAGAAACAAACTAAATCACTACCGTAACGCCACTGTACACTCATTGATATTGATCTGAAATGTCCGTCACATGCATCATGAATCAATAGTGAACAATATATGACTAATCTGACTGCAAAGTTGTTCATAATGACCTGTGGCTACCCTGGTCACAAACTCAATAATAAACTTATTATCTTGGTAACAAATATTATGTGTTGCATTTTATATCATTTGACATCATTTGACATGATATCTGCTCAAAATTGTGACATTCAAACTTAGATCTACTGATTATCCGGCTAACTGAATTCTCCGATATCCGAAAATTGGTAATGCACGACTACTGGATAGCCGTATGTTGCGAGCCGACACAAATAATTAATTTTTTCTTTATTTAGAACGAATGTACTTTCGTAATAAGTTCAAAGAACATTAAAATACAATTTTTAATTAACATTAACGATAATCATAAGCAAAACAATATTTAAAAAAAACAATGAATCTTTGTGTTGACTTTGTAAACATGTTTTGAAGCAACATCAGCATTCAACGTTCGGTTTCACAATTTCCAGGATTCTGCGAGTCAGGCAATCGATGAATACAACTAAATATACGAACCTTTCAACCAATTCTTCTTTACGACCCGACAGTCGGGCATTCCTCTTTCGTAGTTCATCCTTTAGCTGCGTTCAGCGATCCATACTTAGATGCCATAATTTAATAAGATAATTGAAATTCGGTAAATACTTGTTTGTATTGGAATAATCGCAGAATTGAATGAGCCATGGACCGCGACCGGTGGCACCAACTGGCGGAACACCTGTAGCCTATTTCATCAACATTGCAAAGTATACTTTACTAGCAAAGTATACTTTGAGGGAGTAATCATTTATTTTTCCTGAAATGCATTATTTCATATAGAACTAACAAATGCATATATTTCATGATTAAAAGTATGCAGAATTATTATACTGAATTTATTACATTATCACAGCCAAATTGGCTGTGATAATGTAATAAATTCAGTATAATAAAAATTAATAAATTTATCATAAAATTGAAAATTTCTCCCTCAAAGTATACTTTGCTACTAAAGTATACTTTGCAATGTTGATGAAATAGGCTACAGATGAGATAACGGACTACTATCCCCATTACGTCATATCCGGTGGTCAAGCGGTCATCGCGTGACGTCATTCAAAACATAAACGCCATATTGAATCAAGAACGCTGCAGTATCTGTCATTTCGGAAATAAAAAAGGTAATAATATTATCTTAATATATAACTTATATATTTCATTAAATTATTATTATAGAACTGTATTACCATTTAATTATTTCCTTTTAATACTTTATATTCATGTAACACTTACTACTGTCTGTTTCACGAAAGCTGCCCAAATTTTACGGCCATATAAACAATTCAAAAGCAATATTTTTTTGGATAATATTAAATTAAAGGAAAATTTAAGAATGAGCCTTGTTTTTATTTCGAAAAATTTGGTAAAATATTGATTTTATTGCGAAAAAACAATTTCCCCATGTTAAATCCCCATAGAGTAGACATCTTCACGGAGTGATTTAACATGGGGAATTTTTTTTGAATTTTAGAAATACTGGACAGATTTTTAAAATTTAACTTTTGTTTTCTTAGTTAGATCATTTCCAAGCTATCTAGTCAGGTTTCAGAGTCAATTTCCTAAAATTTTTTAAAATTTTTCGTTTTTTGACTCCTCCCACACTTCCTTACCTCTTTTTCCCCCATGTTAAATTCCCATAGAGAAATCAATTTTTCGTAATAAAATCAATATTTGACCAAATTTCACGCAATAAAAAGAAGGCTCATTCTTAAATTTTCCTCTAATTTAATATTATCGAAAAAAATATTATTTTTGAATTGTTTATATGGCCGTAAAATTTGGGCAGGTTTCGTGAAACAGACAGTAAACATTATTAATATGTATTTTCAGATGGCAAATCAAGTGAGCTTGCACATTGATAATTTGCAATTCCTACCATAACTGATTGATATGCAGACTGTTGCATTAATTCAAACCTATCACCCGGAGACTCTGAACGATGTCATGATTGCCTCAAGAAATCTTAACAACTCTATACACGCCTTTATGATTAATGTGATGGATGATCATCACCCACACTTCCTGCCTACCCGCCTAACCTACCATCAGCAGCCATCATGAAGGACAAATAAAACACAATGGAACCGAATGAAAAACGTTTCTTTGTTCAAGTACTGTTTCTTGCTATTATATTATTATTTTGTATTGTTCAATTACTATTAGGACATAATTCCAGCACAAAAATATTTACGCAATTCCCTAACATTTGATTGGCCCGTAGCAAGTCTCTGTCCAAAATTTATATCCCAGTAAACTCCCACGCCAAACTAATTTCCGTAACCGTGAGGCGCAGTTAAAATAATTCTTAAGAAAACGGAAAAGAAACACTTTTTCTTGATGAATTTATTTAAAATGCTGGAATTATAAGGAATGAATGACCTTTGTGTTGAATTTGTCGGGGATATAAACTTGGAAAAGTCGCGGGAATACTGGACGAGGCCTTCCGGCCTTCGTCCAGTATTCCCGCGACTTTTCCAAGTTTATACCCCGATAAATTCCACAAAAAAGGCCATTCATTCCTATAATGAAAGTTCATTCTACTACACAACAATTGGAACTGTATTAGGAACATTTGCTCCCCGACCAAAACTAGAAAGAAATATCAACAGCCTAGACACGTTCGATGGACCTACCAAACTACACACTGTTTAATTATTACAGTAATACTATTCTATTTACAGTGTACACATAATGAAAAGGAAGTGAATAAAAAATTAAACAAAGGAAAACAGACGCGGAAACTGTTAAAGAAAAGACCGAAAGGTAATTATTATTATTATAATGGAAGTAGTAGAAGGTATTGGTGCCGCTGGTTTGGCTGCTGCAGGTGTAATAGCTGAAACTGCAGGAGATACTGCCATAGTATCATCTACAGTTGGAGCTACTGAACTGGACGGAGGAAGTACTGTAGTGGGTATCACAACTGCTACAACATAAGGACTTGTTGCTGCTAGTAATTTAGCAGGCTTTGAACTGGGAATGGAAACTGGGGAACTTGTTACTGAAACTGTTACCACCGCCGCAGAAAACATGTTATCATAAATGGCCAAAGTTGTAGTGGACAATGTTACACAAGAAGAAGTTGAAAACATGCTTAATGAAACAGAAGCAGAATTATTTTGTTAAAATATTGAAAATCAAACAATGTCAGAATATCTATCAGGTCTCGGAGAAGTGTATCAATCACTCAGTGTACCTATCACAGCAGCAGCAAAGCTCAGTTTAAAGGTAATAGGAGCAGCCGTTGCCACTGGTTTAGGAGTACGCATTACAGAAAGTTTAAAACCTATTATTGGAGGACAAGCATTAAATAATTTGAATGATGTTAGCCCAGCTACAACCTTTCTACTAGATACCTATACTAAAGGAGAACAATCCTTAAAAGCCAATATTGCCAGAGCTGATAAATTTGGAACATTGAATGCTAACAAATTAGATAATCATATTATTGCTGAAATGCTTGCTGTGTTGTAGACCCACTACTGAGAAGCAACGCAAATTACAGTTTATACACTTCCTGTAGTTAATACACAGACAATCACCAATGATGACGTCCAGCAGATGGAACACATAACTACTGCATTAAGAAGCTCGTACTATTACTTATTGTCTTATATCTGGACACCCGCTAGAGAAGAACAATTATACACGTCAATATTGAAGAATATTGTGTTTTGTGATCTACAATATAAATTTAACCATTGAGTACCATACTTTAGTTTATACTTTATTGATATCTGGTATGTGCCACAATCCTGCAAATATAGTTTTAGCATGAGAGACAAATTGAAAACCCGTTTAATGATATTCAAACGTACCCTCACAACAAGTCAACAGCTTAAGAGCGTTTTTCATCAGACCTGTCCGGTAAATGACCTGCCGTATTTATGGCTGTGACTGGAGAAATGGGGTTTGCGATCAGCAGATCCAGACCAGCCTGTTCATCCGCACAGTCAGATCAGGATCTGCACTGTTCGCTATTCCATAAATAAAACAGCGGTCATGCTTCTAACAAGCCAAATAATCGTCATCAGAGTATGCTATTCGATCACTGGTCTCACATCCAATACAATCTCATTTCTCCCGTTACAGCCACGTTTTAAAATTTTGAACACGCTGTATAAAGTACCTTGACAGTCGGGTAGTGGACCTGTAGCCATCCATTGTCCAGACGCCCCGCACACATACCATTGGTCAAAACTGGATAGTCAGGCAGCCGGAAGCATAACCTTGTTTTGAATAACATGGTTTTTTTATTGGCAATTTTGCTTGTGCATACCATCCACATCAAGAATCCGGCTGATGGCACTCTGTCATGCTTGAGCGTTTTTAGAAATGGCGGCCAAACAATTATACTATACCATATAATTGCATCCATTTAATGTACTGAAATAATTTAAGAGCGTAGTGTGGAGTTACTCGACTTATTGAGATTAGTGGTTAACATTACTATTCAATTCAATTCACTGTGACATGGGAAAAATCCAACATGGCCGCCAAATGTAACATATTTTACATATAGCTGCCCTCACAATCCATATCAAAGCAAACATGAATACTACTATTGGATAATATCTCGTTCAGAACGTTTGATATGTAAGTAGACACGTTGGTGAAGCTCAGACGTCCAAGATGGCTGCCATATATAAGTATATTAGCATACATATAAAGATAATGAATAATGACAAGTAATGATTAAATATATACATGTAGCTGCACTTGGTCGCCATATCGTAGTAAATTGGTATTATAATTATTGAATTTCAGTATACAATGAACGTTTTTAGTAACTTAGGAATATACTTAATAGATAACTGTGATAATAGCAGAAGAAGTAAAAGATGGCCGCCAAATATTAAAACAAAATCATGTTGCCGTATATTGCGCAAATTGCATAATAATTGTTAGGGTTATTGAGTCACTGAAGCATATTAGTATACTGCCTTAGGGTTTATGGGCACATCGAACGTTTTATGCAATATTTAAATGCAATATCAGCCAATTGTATCAATGGAAGAAGCCTTAGATGGCCGCCAAATATAAATTACCTTGCAATTGCAATCATATCGTATAATGATTAACATATGAAACATCACTTTGACGTATATTTATACCAATAGTGTGTTCTTTCTTAACCTTGATATGTAACTAGACACATGTTCCAAAAACAGAAGTCCAAGATAGCTGCCAACTATATTAATAATACAATTCATAGCAATCATCGTTTGATAATTAAGTCATATATTAAGTGAATTTTGTCGCCATAGAAAGCACACTGGTATAGCAATATTGGAGTTATGGATGAAGTGACAATTATGTAATTTCACACTTGTGTCTGTACATGCAGCAGCCAACTAAGTTTGTATTCAAATATAAGAGTAACAGTCAAATAGTTTATAATCGTTATTTTCCTTCTTTATTTATTTTCTTTGCAACTTATGCTCTTCTTGGCCAACATTATTAGTTATTATACCAATGAAATTATCAGTCAATATTGCTATACACTTTCATACGTTGCACACTTTCAGAAATCAAACGCGTTTTATTTTATAAAAGATACCGCAATCGGATAAACACAGATATTGACAAATAATAGTTAAAAAGGAGTATTTCCACATTGCTGGTGTTCCACATTTCTGGCGAACACCACATGCATGCACTCAAATGGTGTAATGAATTCACTTAGCCAATACTGTTATTCATGTATCATATTTATGTATAACTGCGTATGGGGCGTCCTGTGCTAACCTATGTATAGCTTATGAGCTGTCTAGTGTGTGACAAATGGATTGTCAAGTCAATATTGCAACAATTCTACAAATATATGTCAATAACAGTGGCATACTAATGAAATTATAAACTAGAGAACAAAATATACAAACCCATGTAAAGAAGAAACAGACTCAATAAATACTTCATAATAAACAAATGACTAGCGCGCAGCGGTGGTCGCAGAGCCTTCAACTCGGCACAAACATGCACTCCGCAACCGGTAAGCATTGACTCCACGACCAGCGGTGTGCGGTGTGGTAATTTTGGCTGTGCTAATGTAATACATTCAGTATAATAATGCTGCATACTTTTAATCATCAAACATGTGCAGTCGTTAGTTCTATATGAAATAATTCATTTCGGGAAAAGTAAATGATTATTCCTTCAAAGTACACTTAACTTAGCAAATTTGGTGAAATCGGCTACAGACAGAATTTGCCGTAATCTCTCTTCCATCCGCGGCACAGTCTTGCTCCTTTCACTGGCACGTGCAGCTCGTTACTCGGTGTCACTGCACGTGCACAATTACAGAAGAACCTCTCTAAACAGAACAACATAAAACCCACGTGTGCCTATTTTTATTTGGTTTCATCTTGATTTATCTGGCTGAAAATATCTGTGTATAATAGCAACCAACAGATATGTGTCTTGGAGCGCTCATGTGCTTTGCTTACAGTGGAATAATTCCAGCACAAAAATATTTACACAATTCCCTAACATTTGATTGGCAAATAGCAAGTCTCAGTCCAAAATTTATATCCCAGTAAAATCCCACGCCGAACTACTTTCCGTAACCGTGAGGCGCAGCTAAAATAATTCTTAAGAAAACGGAAAATAAACACATTTTCTTGATGAATTTATTTAAAATGCTGGAATTATAAGGAATGAATGGCATTTTTGTGGAATTTATCGGGGATATAAACTTGGAAAAGTCGTTGGAATACTGGATGAGGCCTTCCGGCCTTCGTCCAGTATTCCCGCGACTTTTCCAAGTTTATACCCCGATAAATTCCACAAAAAGGCCATTCATTCCTATAACATGCCCAAACCGGACACCCTGGGGACTTACATTCAAACTTGTGAATATAGGCCAGCCATGGGACGCGAAACAGTTGACCTTTGTTCACAGGTGGTTTTTAGCTGCGAGCTTCTCGCAGCTTATGTAGCCAGTTCTCAAAATACAGCCAGATATCACGGCGCTATTTTTTCTTGTGGCGCGTATGTATATATCTTGTATCTATGTCATTATTAACGACTCAGTATGTTTTATGCTATTTTACATTTGACATTTATTAGAATGTACATGTATATCCAATGGAACCTCTCAGATTTAGCCGTTCATTTTCCACAAATAAAACGGACTATTTCAGTCGCGCATTAATGGTGTATAAACCCGAATCACACATGTCTGTTTTTTTTTGTAGACCCGAATCACACCTGTCTGGATGTTTTAATTCACAACTACGGCGTGTACAAATTTGCATAAAACAACACTATAACCACAGGTGTTTGAAGAGTGAATCCGGATATGGAATTACCTCCCTTATCGCATCGCCGTATTTCGCCGATATTGATTTCGAAAATCAGTCATATTTTCCTTAAATGATGTCGAAAATTGATAAAAATATACTGTTACCACTCATTTGAACCGTGTCGTCTTAATGGTTCACTCATTTGAATCGTTGCGTCGGCATGTTTCGACTGAGTGGTAATACCGTACACTTTCACTTACAATAATTGAGCCCGGATATGGAATTACCACCCTTATCGCTTCGCCGTATTTCGCGAATATTGATTTCGTCATATTTTCCTTAAATGATGTCGAAAATTGATAACAATTTCAGAGCTCATGCGGAATTGAATATACGATGCTCTTGGTTGGGATATGCTGGTTGTCATCTTTTTTAGGGACCTTTGTCACATCGTGGCAGATTATCTTACTCTTAACAATCATGTTGATCCGTCTGTTCTTGTTACTGTATCAGTGCAAAGTGGTGCCATTTATTAAAACGTTTTGTTGCTGCACTTACTATGGACTGTACTACTATAGTAACTTGCATCTTAATAGGCTTCCATTTATCTCTGCTTCAAACACCGACTGAACAAATGATTTGCTGATGATATGTGTATCACACAAGTGGACAAATATTACATTCCTCTAGTTAATTACATGTTATTACTTATGAAGATGCTTATATAATGCATACAAACAAATGCTATGCCTTACTGGATTCTCCCTGTTTCTATACAACTCCTTCCCCTCTCCACATACAAAATATGTCGAGTGTTATACAGTTTACCATAACACCAATTACTACAATTACTCTATTTGAAATATTTAAAATATTTGAAATATTTAAAGGAGAATATACTAAAACACTGTTTGCCACCCATTTCAGTTGTAGTGTAGATCCAGATCAGCCTGTGCATCAGCACCGTCTGATTAAGATATGCACTTTTCGCATTTCTATCAATGAAACACGTCTTTATTTTTAATTGTGTTCATTTCCGTCACGGACGGTGTCACTGTTGGTCTCACGACAGGTGCCAAATGTCACGGCGAGAAAAATGTGCACCGGCCAGAGACTCGAACCCGGGACCTCTGGTTAACAACACTGTCTCAGTCCACGGAGCGAAATAAATAGATATATGATCTTACATGAGTGATGAATTAATTGGATATTTATTAAACGAGTTTACTGATTTCATAAGAAACGAGGCTATGCCGAGTTTCTTATGAAACCAGTCAACGAGTTTAATAAATATCATATTAAATCAACACAAATGATAAATTGTATTTATTGCATAAGCACATACGCATAAGTTGAAGATGTATCGATTATCTAACATGTTTTCTGTATACATATTTATTTTATGTATTGAAATATTGTCAAGAGAAATCAATTATAATGAAAATATTACCGGTCTAGTTTTAGGTGGTACGAAAATAAAACAAACACCATTTGCCGACGATGCAAGTTTTACACTTGGCGGGTCACAAAAATCATTTGAAGAGCTGGTAAAAACGTTAGATGAAATGGCACTTATATCTGGACTGAAACTAAATAAACATAAATTAATAATTTTAAAGATAGGAAGATGTAACAGCATGACCCAAGCCCATGGTGCAATAACACTATGTATACATGGTCAAGCGACCACACATCAACACTTGGAATATTTTTCACAAACATACATGTATAGAGAAAATCTACATGAATTGAATCTACTTCCCAACCTATCATTAATTGGCAAAATTACTGTACTAAAGACTTTCGCGCTACCAAAACTAATATACCCACTAACTGTGCTTGAAAACCCAGTCGATGAAACAATAAAACGGATAAAGGATGTATAATACAATCATATTACCACAAGTTTATTGACAGTAATCACTGCAACAACTGTTAACACTTCGTCTGTACTTTTTCCACAGAGAATTTACGGTTACCATGGAAAGGTCCAAAATTACGACATTCGGCCGCAGTTTACGCAATTTTAACACGCGGATTCGGTTTCTACTATGAATTTTCATATAAAGATAGACTCGAAAAATAAGCGTCGTACAGAAGACTGTCCAATAGGGCATTAAGGTATGGTTTTCTTTGGGACAGTAAGCCAGATAAAATATCACGTAAAACCATAATTTAAAACTTTGAAAACTGTGGACTGAAACTGATAAATATTCATGCGTTTATCAACTCACCCAATGCTCGTGGATAAAACGTTTGAAAGGTATACAGAATCAAGTAAAACTAGCATACAATAACGAAAATATGGCCGTGATATCATATTTCAAAGTAATCTAAATGAGAAAGACGCAAAGCAATTAGCAAACAATTAAGTATACCTTTATAAATGAAGTCCTGGGGCCCGTTTCACTAAACTTCTTACGACTAAAATGTTCGTAAGAGCAAATTTAGGATCGTCTGGAAATTTCAATTGATGGATTTACATTTATTGAGCATAGGCTGCATATGCAGCCTATGCTCAATAAATGTAAATCCAATACTTGTTTGCAAGAAAATATAGTTAATGTGAAATTTACAGACTATCATAAGTTTGCACTTACGAACATTTTAGTTGTACGAAGTTCAGTGCAACGGCCCCCTGATCTCGTGGTGAAAAATTTAACTTCAAACATTCAAGTACCAATGTAGCACATGACATTTTATGGCACAACTCTAACGTTAAAAATGAAGGAACGAGTACGATATTTTATAAAGACTGGTAATTATGTACATGAAGCATACATTATTTTAGAGTAAACGATGTCTACAGTTTCAGTGATTTTAAGGATAAACATATGAAATAAATGCAGGTGACATCTTAAAATATTGATAGGCAATATTAAAACTGAATGGAAACTAAAGATGAGAACTCTCTGAATCGTTAAACAACGAGGTGCCAACATACAAATAAAATGTTATACAACAAACAAGTTAAATCGATGTGACTACCACAACTGAAACATGCACGAAAATGGGATATATAACAATCAAGACATTGAATGGAAATATATAATTTCATTACCATACAAGAGTACAATCAGTACACAACTTAGATCAGTTAAATACAAATATTTGATTAGAATAATACCAAATAAATCGTTTTGTTTAAACCATCAAACCTGTGCGGATTTTGAAATATGACTATAGATTCTAACAAGCTCATGTTTTGGGAATGCACCGTCATACCACCATTTTGGACTGCAGGGGCGGATCTGGAGTGGGGGGGGTGGGGGGGGGGGGGTCAGGAAAGTGCATTTCCGGATTTCCGGACATCTAGATTTCAAAATTTGTCCTGGGGGGCATGCCCCGGACCCCCTAGCATATGCTGGGGGGGGGGGGGGTACGGGGGTATGCGCCCCAGGACAAATTTATATCCGCGGAGCTCGAAAATAGGACACCCCCGTTCCACAAATGCTGGATCCGCCCTTGGACTGACATAAACCAGCTATTACAAACGAGTAGGCTAAATTACAATCTCAATTTAATCTATACTGAGCAAAACTAGAAACGTCCCTCCATGTTTAAGGAAAGATTCATCAAAAACCAAAAGGGTTACTTTTAAAAATCAAAATGGAAAAACAAGTTCATTCATTTCTGTATCAAAGCCAATAAATTGCATTTGGATATCTTGTTAAATATTCGAGAGATAACCGGCCAAGGGCGGTAGGGGTCAAAATCAAAAATCACAAAAACTCAGAAAATGTGTTACTTAATGTTTAGAGATGGAATTCCAATAAGTAATGTGGCAAATTCAGTAAATCTCGTTAGTACCGAGTGTGGCCACCATTTGCATGAATGCATGCAATGATCCTACGCGCATCGACGTGACGTAACGCAATACCAGTGCGTTGGGCAAATTCCTCCATTCCCGTTGTAACGCCCGTGTAAGATCGCGAACATTGTCAATCTGATGGTTAGCTCGTGCTTTGCGGCCCAGCTCATCCCATATGTGCTCAATGGGATTGAGATCCGGGGAGACCGCGGGCCATGGCATGACGTCGACGTTGTTTTGCTGTAAGTATTGAGTGGTGACCCTGGCTACGTGAGGGCGGCATTGTCGTGCATCAATGTCACACCAGGACCATGCTGACGGATAAATGGTAAGGCATGTGCATTTAGCACATCTGCAACATAACGTTGTGCATTGATGTTGCCCTGTACAACAACCAAATCTGTCTTCCGGTTTCCCATGATCCCACCCCAGACCATTACGCTCCCTCCCCCAAACCTGTTCTTCTCAACAATGCAACAATCGGTGAATCTTTCATTTTTACGCCTGTATACCCGTAATCTTCCGTCAGCATGACTAACTGTGAACCGAGATTCATCGTGAACAAAACTCGGTTCCAGTCAGCCCTTCTCCAGTTCAGATGCGCTCGCGCCCATAACAGTCTGGCAGCACGGTGACGTTGGGTCATTATCTGACCAGTGTACGGGCGGCGTACCCGGATTGGTTGGGCGTTACGACGTAACCAGTTGCGAATGGTCTGCCCTGAGACACCGTATCGCCTAGCAGTGACTGTGGCTGCCAATCGACGTTGACGTAAGTGCGTCAACGTAATGTAACGATCGGCTCTAGCCGTCGTTACACGAGGCCTACCAGGTCGCTGCCGGTCGTGAACAGCCCCAGTCTGCTGGTACCGGGCCGCAAGACGATCAATCGTCTTCCGACAGCAACCCAAACCGAGGCGCGAACGCCCTGGCGGCCATCCCACCCGCAAGCATCCCAATTGCCTGATTTCGCTCGTTTTCGGAAAGCCGTGGCATATCGAAAACAGTGAAAAATTAAAAAAGTTTTTTAATTTTCCGAATAGCCCCTATCGCATGAATGGTACGACATGAACTGAATCACCTTATCGATGACAAGTATAGCGTGCACGTGCAAAAAGTGGAAATCAACGTTCCGGTCACTGGCCGCTATGTAAACCGTGTGTATCGGCTAAACTCTACACGATCGTATTCTGAACATCGCCACGGTTTAAAATACATGTACTTTGAACATGTGGTACATACATAGACAGAGCTACACCGGCTATAAAACAGGGACGTTTCTAGTTTTGTTGAGTATATGTATATATATCTTTTTGTAACGCGAACGTTGTTAGCAAAATATTTTATTTTCAGATACAAATGTAGTGAAGCACAACCAAGAGTGGAACATTTTAACGCATATCTTAAACAAACAATACAAATTGAAGAAACTATTGACATTATGAGAGATAAAATCGAAAGATTTAACATAACATGAAATTACTTTATACAGTAAGCAAGCAGTATTTAACAATACTCGCGTAAACCTTACCTGATCAATATTCCCAAAATCACTATAATATGTTACCATGTAAGCCATTGTTCACCCTTTCCACCTTCCTATATAAATATACCTCCTACCCCAATCCAATAATACAATGACATATATATAGACCCATATAACAAATTAAAACTCATTGTTACAGGCATAAATGTTAAAGGAATGCGACCAGGCTCTGACAAATATGTACGGTTTTTTTTTCTGTTTGTCAGAGCACTGTCTTTCTTTTCTATTACACATACATTGAACTATGTTATTTCTTGACTATGTAAACTATGTGTAAGATTGTATGTTGTGTATTATATACATTATATACGTGTAACAAAGAGCATTAACGATCAATAAAAAAAATACTTTGAGGAGTAATAATTTATTTTTCCCGTATGCAATATTTCATATAGAACTAATGACTGCATATATTTGATGATTACAAGTATGCAGAATTATTAGACTGAATGTATTACATTATCACAGCCAAAATGGCTGTGATAATGTAATAAATTTAATATAATAACAAATAATAAATTTATCCTTAAATTGAACATTTCTCTCTCAAAGTCTACTTAGCAAGATAAGTATACTTTGCAATTATATAATAATATTGCTACATGTAGACGGGATTGTACACAATCCCGTCTACATGTAGCAATATTATTATGTTGCTTCTCTGTAGCCGATTTCAAAAATTGCAAAGTATACTTATCTTGCTAAGTAGACCATATCTCCACTAACAGTCTCCTGCCAAATCTGTAATGGCTGCCCTGTGCCAAGAATATGATACACGTGTCTTATATATCAAGAAAATTCACAAACTTGACTTAAACATTATGAAAATATGTTTTCTGTAGCGGGCTCATTTGCATAATTATGTTTTACACTAGTGTATTATGCTTTTTATTACACTGCGTTAATAAACTGTAAACGCCCATTTTATACAATAAAACTGGCACACAATTAAAGGTACATGCCTACTCAGTAGGCACAAACTGTTCGTTATATCAGAGACATCATTTGACACATTTTCATGTAACATAAATTCATTCACCATTACCCCACGTATTGATTGGCATTATTATACATTTTATGTCAGACGTAAATCCACACTGATATCAGTGGCGATAACCATGTTTTCTTAAAATGTTAACAGACATTACTATTTATTCTCTGTATTTATGTTTTGATGTGTAATGATCATAATCTTTCGAAAATATTATTGTTTCAGGTGATGCATTTAATTAGTATAAATAATTAAAAGATATAACCATGCCTCATTTGCATATGAAAATAGCCTGATACCACCGCGAGTCATTATCAATAAAATACATATTACTAAATGAGTATATATGTATAGCGGGCACTCGTAATTTTTATAACTGATGGAACTTGTAGTGGCACAATTATACACTTATTTACTTCCTATAAAGAACATTTCGTGCCTACTGAGTGGGCATGTACCTTTAATAGCGAAAAAGGCATAATGTGCACAATTGTCGATATTGGCAGCCTTTCTGCAGGACTGTACCAAGGATCAGGAAAATAATAGAATCACCGGAAGAACGCATGGGGAGGCATTCTACAACCACAAAACTTCATTGGACATCACTGATGTGAGTTTAAAATGTAAGTCAATACTGATGGTAAATGTGTCTGTGACTGGAGAAAAGAAGCTTATGGATTTTGCGACCAGTTAGATCCAGCGTCCAGGCGGAGAACATGGACGGTGTACTTCACGTTGTCAATATAACGAATATGTATCGTCAATGTAGATATCGTATTTATATTTAATTGTGTATTTTATTTAATTGATCGTATATCTTTACACTGAGATAATCGCCAAATTATTCGATAGCTGGTTGGGTACGGGAGTTTTGCGGAGTTACTGCACGCAACTAATCATTTCTAATAGCTTGTCTGTATGCAGTTTTCTTATACGTGACTGGAGAAACGGGGCTTATGGGTTATGCGACCAGTGTAAATCCGCACAGTCTGATCAGGATATGCACCGTTCGCCATTCCATCAATGAAACACCCGACATGCTGCTAATAAGAAATTTATATCGTTATTGGGCTGCAGGAGTGTGCTGTTTGATCAGGAGCTACACTGGACGCAAATGCCATCATCCCCATTTCTCCAGTCACAGCCACATACATGTATACTCATCTACAGGGTGGCCCCCAGCAAAGCTTGGACACTTATTGTAACTCTTATATATTTTGGCATACTTTTTGAATCTTAAGATATTTTGGCATACTTATCGGTGAATGTCTATGCTATTTAAAATGTACATAGTACTTACTTCTCATGCACGCATTTTGCCGTCGTTATGACAATGACGTCACCCGGTCATACTCTGAAATGTCCATCGCTGAGAACGTTGTGAAACAGTTGGTTTCAACATATTGTATTTGTATATAATTCCAGCACAAAAATATTTACACAATTCCCTAACATTTGATTGGCCCGTAGCAAGTCTCTGTCCAAAATTTATATCCCAGTAAACTCCCACGCCGAACTACTTTCTACAGGTGCGCTGTCAGTGCTGTCAATGTAAACAAATGGCTGCCGTCTGTCAAAATAAACACATTTTCTTGATGAATTTATTTCAATTGCTGGAATTATAAGAAATTAATGACCTTTTTGTGGAATTTATCGGGGATATAAACTTGGAAAAGTCGCGGGAATACTGGACGAGGCCTTCCGACCTTCGTCCAGTATTCCCGCGACTTTTCCGAGTTCATACCCCGATAAATTCCACAAAAAGGCCATTCATTCCTATAATAATTTACAAGTAAGGAACCAATAGTAATATATACAGAATTATACAAATGGGATTGTATTGAAACCAAGTTTATATAAATCCTCTCCCTAATATGTGGCTTTGTATCACAGGCTGCATGAACCAGGACATAACAAACATAATTAGTACTGCCGTTAGCATAAAATGGGATTTTATTCTTGTTTTATGCTCCTTGTTTCTGATTCATGCGATACCCAGTAGATGTATTATAGATGACAATATATAAATAAACAAAATTAGAAAAAAAGCCACTGCAGCAGTTCGATAAAAAATATATGTTCGCACACCAATTCACCCACGCCCACATTAAGTCTTAGTTGTCGTGACGATGTACAAAAACAGACAAAGTGGAACCCCTCCAAACCGGACACCTTGGGACATCCCGAGGGCGTCTGGCATATAGATGTTCCACTGTAAATCAGTCATATGACCACTCCAAGACATTATTTCATGCTTTGCAATCACGAACAGACTGTAACATTAGAGATACATACAAATAAACCCTCACAGTCGTGTACAAGGTGTCAGGCTTACAGAGGTTCCACTGTACCATTTAAAAGCGACTTGTATGTACATTCTTACTGCTGTAAATATTGTTTCGTTAGTAGGATCGTCCAGTTGTATATTACCATAGAGTATAGTATGGAGGGTCGGTTGACAATAAGCTTGTATATCGTCTATTAGTTGGTTTCTATGTAGTGTATATCTTGGATTGGAGAAGAAGTAGTGAGTGGCATCTTCAACTTGACCACAGATACAATTTGGTGATTCAACACTATTTTTGCAATGTAGGTCATAGTTAAGAGCACTGCATTTTGTCCGGAGTCGTGTATGCATTACTTGGATATGCCGTTTTTTCCCGTCAACACAGTGCGTATGTGCCGTGAAACACGGTCCCGTGAAACATTTTGTGATATCCAGTCAATACTATTTTTGCATTTTACAGCCATTTTTAGGTGTTCACGGGATAAATAGAATAGTAGGTTAGTGCCGTGAATGGGAAAAAATATCTGGCGCGGCACGGAAACGGGATGGGCGAGGCTTTGCCGAGCACATCCCATTTCTGAGCTGCGCCAGATATGTTTTCCCATTCACGGCACAAACCTACTATTCTGTATCTATTTTCCTTATTTCTGAACCATAATATATGTTGTGACCACTCCTTTGAACCGTCTCGGCGAGACGGTTCAAATGAGTGGTCACAACATATACTTCTGATAAGAAATAAAGAAATTCTTGAGCCTTGCCAGATATGTTTTCCCATTCACGGCACTAACCTACTATTCTCTATAACGACTGTAGTAATAACTTGGAACCTTGTGTGTGATTGTTTTTATTTTGGTTTTAAAACAACTAAGTGATTCCGTGTGTTTTCTGGCATGGAGTTCCAGTCTCAGACTGAGGAGGGAAGAACTGAGTTATAATAGAGAATCGTTCTGGACCCTTTGTTTCCGATTACTAAGGTAGCTTGTGAACCAGTCATTTACGTTATTAGTAACATATGCAGCTATTAATTTCATAAGCAGACCGGTATGCCAGACACGGTCAAATGCTTTGCTGATATCACAAAATACAACTCGGACTTCTTTTCCATCATCTAATGCGCGACAGAACGTATTATAAAGGAAGGTCATTTGGTTTACAGTTGAATCTCCAGGTACGAATCCAGACTGTAAGGGTGTTAATATAGTGTTGTCTTTTGAAGTGATTGTACAGCTATTTAAAAACTGCCATTTCAAGAACTTTACTAACAGTATTGAGCAAGACGATGAGGCGATACTTCGAAGTGAGAGAGGGATCGCCATCCTTTAAATATAGCACATTCGTTGGCCTGGTTCCACTCGTCTGGAAAGTGTCCGCATTGTATAGATTTATTAAAAAGGTCATTTAAAGGGACGGCTTTTTCAGATTTTAATTATTTAAGGATGCGATTATTGACACCATCTGGGCCAGATGCTTTCCCTAGAGGTAAGTTAGATAATATATTGTGTATATCTATTTCACTTAGAGTGATAGATTCAAGATTATTAGTCACTGCATATGGTGTTTTATCCCGTCAACACAGTGCGTATGTGCCGTGAAACACGGTGCCGTGAAACATTTTTGATATCCAGTCAATACAATTTTTGCATTTTACAGCCATTTATAGGTGTTGACGGGATAAATAGAATAGTAGGTTTGTGCCGTGAATGGGAAAAAATATCTGGCGCGGCACAGAAACGGGATGTGCGAGGCAGAGCCTCGCCCATCCCGTTTCCTGAGCCTTGCCAGATATGTTTTCCCATTCACGGCACTAACCTACTATTCTCTATATAGTAGGTATCAATGAAAATGAAAATAAAATAATTCTACCACTACAACAAAACTGAACAATAATTGATGATTGTACAGAAAAGGCTAACATTCTAAATAATTATTTCCGTGACCAAACAGTTTTACCTGACATCAATTATTGTTCCGTTTTCTTGTAGTGGTTGAATTGTTTTATTTTCATTTTCATTGATAAAATGTTTCGATATGGACCACCAGTCTTTTGAACAGAGTTGTCTTGACTTTAATTTATTACTTATCCCCTCATGATAATCTTTCTTGGATGCCCTTATCACTAAAATGACGTCATTCCGAAGTTACGAAATTTTAACCAGTGTGAGTTATTATTAGTTTGTTTTGCCTTATGATAGAGTCGTTTCCGTTTTCTAATCATCCGCATTATGTTAGTTGTAACGTTATCCAAGGTAAATCGAATTGTCTAACGAGTATATCTTTATTAGGAATATATATCTCGGCAAGTGTAATACTTGTATTCAGTTAATAATAGTATGTGCATATTCATCAATATTTTACGATTTAAGTCATCCCAGTTTATTCTGGAGATATTCCTGCGTAACATGTCATAATCACCATTCTCATATTTCCATATTTTACGTTTAAATAGATTGACCTTTGATAATTTTAAAAGGCCGAAAATAGGACAATGAAACCGAGTCTCTTGTGGTAAAGATAGATCGCCTACTCCGCTCATGACTATAGAATATTTATTTGATACGAATAGTAAGTCGATAATGGACTGCGAATGTTCAGTGAAGTGTGTTATGGAAGATATAAACTGCGTTAAAGCAAATTGTGTACAAATAGATGTTACCTTTCTGTTCGATTGTGCGTTTAAGGTAAAGTCGCGGGAATACTGGACGAAGGCCGGAAGGCCTCGTCCAGTATTCCCGCGACTTTTCCAAGTTTATTATAGTTAAAGTCGCAAACAATTATAATATCTCGGAAACCGGTATCAATGGCCACGTGAATTGAGTCCTCAATAATATATTAGACGCCAAATAAGAAATGAGTTTTGTTAGAGATAATTTCAACACAGATAGATTCAATATTAGCGAATTCGAGATCGAATCTACGTTTATGAAATAATGTGTTTCTAATATAATATATGATTACGTCGCCATGCCTGTCAACATGTCGATCCTTCCTTTCGGGAGATTTAAAGTTGTTAAGAAGGATAGTGTCAGTATTAGTGTCATCACCAAGCCACGTCTCTGTGATAGCTATTATGTCAAAGTACAAAAGCTTAGTCCTTAATAATTCTATTTTTGGGTACAAACTTTGAACGTAAATTTTATTTTATTATTCTATGACGTATTCAATGTTGTAAGTGCAATTTTGCGGCAAGAAGGTTGTTTTGTACCATTTTACAGCAGTTTGACGGCGTTTGTACATACAATTTTTTCTTTCGATATTGACCCAGTGACGTCATAATCGCCATGGCGACAGTATACGCGCGTTTTCGATAAAATAAATATATTGAAATGAAATAACCAATATGTATGTCAAAATTGGTAGATATTGAAATATTATTTCTGGAGATATATGAGTTATAAAAGGTGTCCAATTCTTTTTGCCACCTTGTACATGTACCATGCCTAGTTCATAATGGGTCGTTGGATACCATTATCTTCCATTGCATAATCATCAATATCATATGAATATGTGCGTTTGTAAACTTTAAGGTGCATATTCAGTAAATCAAAGTTGCAACTTTCATAATTTACTTACTAGCTTATGTCAGTAAAGCAAGCATTGAGCTAGTTGTGTATTGCACTGGTGTGGATAGTCCAACCTAGATGTAATTGGAGGAGACTATGTTAATTCAGAGAAACCACATACTTTGTCGCTTTCATGTGCCTCTTGCCTCCATATATTGTCTATGAATGTGCAACATTATGGTGCGCTACCTCTAAATATATTTTCAGGTATTACAATAGTCTTTATATTATACAGCAGAATTTATTGGATCAAATCTTACGTCTAGCGTGTATAGTGAACACGCATTCGGTCGTCAGTCCGTCAGAGGTTTTACCGCGGCGTACTCTACTGTGAAATATCCTCAGGGAAGCTCTTGCTGAGGTGTGATATAACTTGTGGTGACATCAACGTCATTTCCCAGCCGTTTGTAACCGTTACCTGGACGTCACCGACGTTTACTGATTCACCAAACGTCGATGACGTCCAGGTAACGGTTACTATGCTACGGGTGGCGTTAACGTGGATATTCGCACTACAATTGGTAACTATGGGTGGCTGGATATCTGAAATGACAAGCGAACGTGGGTACATGTAGTGTTTCATTGATTAGTAACTACTGTCTGTTTAACAAAACCTGCCCACATTTTACTGATATATCCACAATGTAACACTATTTTTTTTCAACAATATTACATTTTATCAAACTTTACGAATGAACCTTCTTTTTATTTTGTAAAATGTGGTCAAATATAAAATTTTATCCCGTCAACACAGTGCGTATGTGCCGTGAAACACGGTGCCGTGAAATATTTTTGATATCCTGTCAATACAACCTAATCACTTCGTATGAATATGTGCGGTGGCTGGGGTTATTTATTTTTGCATTTTAAAGCTATTTGTAGGTGTTGATGGGATAAATAGAATAGTAGGTTAGTGCCGTGAATGAGAAAAACATATCTGGCGCGGCACGGAAACGGGATGTGCTCGGTAGAGCCTCGCCCATCCCGTTTCATAAGCCTTGCCAGATATGTTTTCCCATTCACGACACTAACCTACTATTCTCTATTTATCTGGAGTGGGAGATGAAAAACGAACATTTTGGAAATCAAATCCGAAACCTGGCTAGATAGCTTGGAAATGGTCTATCTAAGAAAGCAAAAGTTATAATTTAAAATCTGTACACTATTTCTGAAATTGGAAAAAAACAGGTTCCGAATGTCTATGCGGATTTACAATGGAGAAGCTTTTATTTCAAAATAAAATCAATATTGAACTGAATTTTACGAAATAAAAAAAATGTTCATTCTTAAATTTTTATAAAATTTAATATTATCGAAAAAAATAACGTTTTTGCGTTATTATCATGATTATATATCCGTACAATTTTGGCAGGTATCGTGAAACTGACAATAATTCCCAGAAGCGGAAGATCAATGGAACACAAGTCGGTCCATATAGTAGAAACACGCTGCTGCTTCATCCCCACAGGAATTACGTGATTCTAGTGGGGAGGAAGCAGCTTGTTACCATGGTATAGACCGACGTGTGACATTTTGGCCACAATGTGTGTCTAGGGATGATACTCTTGTTTTGCATACGATCCACGTCTGACCACACAATTATGTTCACTTTGTTTTGTAAGGCAAAACTGTTTTATGCGTCCGTCCGTCCGTCCGCACACACGAATGGGTACTTGTTGGGTACAAAAGTACCCAACAAATGCTCATCTGTGTGTGGGGCAAGCGTTTTATGGATCTTCTTGGGTAGGGTTAGGGTAGTGTTGGGTACTTTTTGAGTAGTGGTGGGTACTTTTTTATACAGTAAAAACCCAACAAGTATCCATTCGTGAGAACGTCCGTCCGTCCGTCCGTCCGTCCGCAAAAGCGTTTAAGTTTTGAATAACTAATTAACTCCTCCACCAATTTCAATAATATTTGCCCACAATGTCTGTCTAGGGATGGTGCTTTGTTTACTTTGGTCACTGGGGACTTATGTTCACCTTGTTTGTAAGGCAAATGCGTTTAAGTTTTTAATATTTTCTCAATAACTCCTTAACTCATTCACAAATTCCGATCAATACTATTTTCTCACAGTGTCTGTCTATGGACATGATGGATTAGCTTTGTAATAACGGTGCCCGTTTACTATCAAGGCTGCAGGTGGGGGCATCCATGTTCTATGAACACATTTTCTAGTTATTATTATTATCAAGGCTGCCCGCGAGGGGATTAGCTTAGTGATAACGGTGCCCTTGTTTCGATATGTTTTAACAAACTGTTAGACAGGTGAATCAAACATAATTATAATTTCTTTACAATGTCACGATTAGCGGTAGCTAGACAATGCGGAAAGAAATGAGCCAACAGCGGCTGTCGTTGCCTCTTATTGTTTTAACCAGGATATGCGCAGTGGCAAGGGCAACTTCTGCGGAGCCATGTATTTTTTTTTAATTTATTCGTTCCCACGAAGTAACAATTCGTTCCCACGAAGTAACAATTCGTTCCCTCAATTTAACAATTCGTTCCCTAGAATTAACAATTCGTTCCCACGATATAACAATTTGTTCCCACGAATTAACAATTCGTTCCCTCGAATTGACAATTCGTTCCCACGAAATAACAATTCGTTCCCTCAATTTAACAATTCGTTCCTTCGAATTAACAATTAACAATTCGTTTCCCACGAAATAACAATTGTTATATCGTGGGAACGAATTGTTACATTGGGGAGCGAATTGTTAATTCGTGGGAACGAAGTGTTAATTCATGGGAAGGAAGTGTTAAATTTAGGGAACGAATTGTTATTTCGTGAGAACGAATTGTTATTTCGTGGGAACGAATTAATAAAAAAGAATTCTACGTCGCCTGCGGGACTCAGTAAACTTCAATGGCTTATAGTTTTCTTGCTGATTTGCGTGTAGTCCTTTTTAGTAAAAGAAATAGAAAAATATTCATTTGATTCGAGTATGGGGCTGATTCATTCAAGTTTTATTATAGGAATGAATGGCCTTTTTGTGGAATTTATCGGGGTATAAACTCGGAAAAGTCGCGGGAATATTGGACGAGGCCTTCCGGCCTTCGTCCAGTATTCCCGCGACTTTTCCAAGTTTATATCCCCGATAAATTCCACAAAAATACCATTCATTCCTTATAATTCCAGCATTTGAAATAAATTCATCAAGAAAATGTGTTTATTTTTTACAGACGGCAGCCATTTGTTTACATTGACAGCACTGACAGCGCACCTGTAGAAAGTAGTTCGGCGTGGGAGTTTACTGGGATATAAATTTTGGACAGAGACTTGCTACGGGCCAATCAAATGTTAGGGAATTGTGTAAATGTTTTTGTGCTGGATTCATATGTCCACAAGAGACCCGTGTCACAAAACTGTTATAGCTTGGCATCGCAGTTAATACCAACTCCTGTGAAATGTGTCTATTGTGGCAATACAAAAAAACAAAAACAAAAACAATACATTTTATTCACTCTAAGCCACATGCGTGACACACGAGGTATACAACAGATTACATAATACAACGATGGGTACAAATACAAAATGCATATGTATAAGCTCACTAGTCATTATAACCATAAAGCATTTCTTATAAAAATATCTAAATTTCTTAATTGCTTTCCAGATTTTTTCTCAAATAGCTGTGCGAATTTTAAAATATTTGGTCTTCTAAAATAAAATGGCTTGATATACCGTTTTCGAACTTCATCATAGAAGCGGCACTCGAAAAGGAAATGAAACTCGTCACCGAGAGCACCAGCGCCACATTTGTTGCAGACCCTGCTTGCTCTCGGTACACCTGTCCATCTACCAGTTTCGACCGCCAGTCTATGATTACAAGTTCGAAATCTGGTCAATGTTTTTCTTAGCCTTTCCGTGAGATTAATTAAATATGTTTCTAATCCAAACTCTGTTTTAAAGATTCCATACGTAATTCCACGTGAAGATGAATCGATGCTGGTGAGCCATGACTGAATAAACTGGTTCTGAAGCTGAGTCCTGGCGTAGTGGCTCAGCCAGATAGCATTAACATCGTTGGCTGGCTAAACCATACGCCAGGAGCTCTCCAATTTCAGTTAAAATAGATTTAACATTCTGAATCCATCGGAAATGAGTCACATTTGCTTCATGTTGTGTATATAATAACTTATACATAAGAAACAATAATTTACTCTGCTTCCCTGAAACTAATTTTGCCCAAAACGAAATAATTCTACATTTAATGTCAATAATAAGCGGAAATTTGCCGAGTTCTCCATAAACCATGAAATTTGGTGTGGATTTCTTTACCCCCAAAACAGATTTACAAAATTTCAAATGAATTGTTTCTATAGCCGAAATGTTTTCAAATCCCCAGATTTCACAGGCATAGCAGAAAATTGGAGTGATACATTGATCAAATAACTTAAGCTGACAGTCTACTGGAGTTGACAAGTTGTTAATCTTTCTAAATAGGCCGAAAAGAGCTTTGGATGCTTGGTCAATCAAATTCTTAGTCTTATGAAAAGTTCCGTTTTGTGACGCAGCAGGTTTGTGACACCATGTAATGTCTACGACTATATACAGTGGGGTCAGCGTGTAAGTGCACACACGAACGAACACGACAGGTTGGAACCAACCTGTCGTGTTCGTTCGTGTGTGCATTTACACGTTGACCCCACTGTATGCATGTGCATGCATACACATGCATGTATAAAGGTCTGCTCAACGTTTATGATGATGAGCCGTCTCTTGTAAGTATTTTAGAATGGCAATTGTTCATGTACTTACGTTTTATTATTGCTATGTATTTAATGATGCACGGTTGATGAGACGTTAATAAACGATTCATATCTGCATATATTTATTACATACCTACCCATGAAATACATAGTTATACGATGTACAGATGTAAATGAAAGTCATATGTTCTCATCGATGAAATAAACATATTCCGGTGAAAATACGACTACTTCCGCTATCTATATTCATAACGCGCACCTGCAGTGCAAATAGGCTGCAAATACACATTCATTACCGTATACAGCATGTCGTCTGCTCTTGCTTTTACATCTTGCCTTATTTCTCAATAAAAACATGGTTTGACAGCACTTTAGAATCATTTCCAATGGAAATGATTATAAAGTGCTGTCAAAACATGTTGTAAATTATTCTAAAGTGCTCTCAAAGCATGTTTTTAATGATAAAAATGGAAAATAGAAAATAAACAGCAGACGACAAAAAATTAAGATAGCTGTGTAAGAGTTAAATACACATCATAAGTATACGACTTGATTGTGCTATTTCAATAACCGTGACCACTTCAAATTGAATGGAAGACATAATCCCAATCACGAACGGTACATAAAGAAAGTACAAAGGTAATTTATTGTTGAGAAAATTGTGAACGTGTGTGGAATAGTGACATCTGGTAGTTATAGAAAAACCGGCGTATCCAAAAGACACGTGAGTACATGCATGAGAGGTTAGAAGACACCAAATGGTGCGAAACCGCCCAGGGTGTATGCAAAAGTAGTCCGGTATAAAAAAATAGTGCGGGTGTTTTGAGGTCACAGACACCGTTTGCTTGCAAATCTTGATCCATTACTACCCAGTTTCACTTGAGGAACATTTTGGGGTGCCTTCAACACCAGTTTTCAGCATATTTGTAGCATTTAAAAGAAAACACTGACCCTGTTGGTCACTTGATGTAAACGGAGTTTCCGTGGCCAAAAAATGTACACAATATTGGAGGATATGACAAGGTTGGATTTTTCTTTCTTAGGAGTAAGTGAACCTATTGTTTAGTTCATGCAGAACCAGTACAGACTGGCTGCAGGTCATGTACAAGTGGGTCCCACAGCATCCATACGAATAGTGAAAGTAGGAGAGACTGGCCTTATTGGATGGCATTCGGTTAAATTATATAGTAAAACTATTTGGTGGTGTCTAACCTGAGACAAGCCGTGTGATTTTGAACCTACTGTCTGTTCCACGTTTTTCTGCCGACGAACCTTTGGCTATTAAACACATTGAATCTAAAAAAGATTTAAAAGTAAGTACTTTTTCATCAATAACAAAAAAGTCGCCCTCCCAAAAATAATTTGTTTGATGAAATTCCATCAAATATTGATTTTATTGCGAAAAAACGATTTTCCTATGGGAATTTAAAATGGGGAGTCAATTTCGAATTTATTTTGGAAATTGACTCCGAAACCTGGCGAGATAGCTTGAAAATGATGTAATTAAGAAAACAAAAGTTAGATTTTGAAAATCGGTCGACAGATAAAAATTGTTTTTAATAAAAATCTATTTTTAGCCCCCGGCATGTTAAATTCCCCATACGAAAATCGTTTTTTTTCGCAATAAAATCAATATTTGATGGAATTTCATCAAATAAAATGTTTTGGGGAGGGTGACCTTTTTCTTATTGATAAAAAAGTACTTATTTTAAATATTTTTTGGATTTAATGTGTTTAACAGCCAAAAGTTCGTCGGCAGCAAAACGTGGAACAGACAGTAAGAAGATGTGCGATATCTCATGAAAATATTTGATACCTTCCGTTGATGATGATCAGGGGTCACACGGGAAATTAAAATGTACCATTCGATATGGTTATTAGATCGTGTCCACTGATGAATAACTGTCGCATATACGTACTTAGTCCCGCAGTGTACATGGAATTTTTTTTATTAATTCGTTCCCACGAAATGACAATTCGTTCCCTCAATTTAACAATTCGTTACCTCGAATTAACAATTCGTTCCCACGATATAACAATTCGTTCCCACGAATTAACAATTCCACGTGGGAACGAATTGTTAATTCGCGGGAACGAATTGTTATTTCGTGGGAATGAATTGGGAATACGTGGGAATGAATTGTTAAATTGAGGGAACGAATTGTTATTTCGTGGGAACGAATTAATACAAAAACAAAATTCTACGTCCCCTGCGGGGGATCCGTAATACCTAGCTGCACGTTCTCCGCTAAATATAATGCATATAGGCAATTGATTGCTCTAACCGCTATACCGCAATTAACTGTACCTGTATATATATTTTGAATACTGGTTACATTTGGCGTACTACAATTTAACGATAATCCGCTGGATGTTCACATTCATATTTCGCTATATTCTTATTGACAATACTGGCACATGCTGACACGACTCGGTATGGATCTACAGTGTTTGTACATGTTGTCTTTATTGTATACATACATGTATAGTTAAAATGGTTAATTACGGTGTTCCAATTAGGCCATCATGGCCTAATTGGAACACCGTAATTAACCATTTTAACTATACATGATCGTGATATCGCTATCGGGTTGATATTACGATATCACGATAACGATAGCACGATAGTATGGTACTACGTACGATGGCGATACAATGAATACACGATGCCATAATACGGTAGCACGATAACGATGATGCGATATTATGATGACGATATTATCGATTTTATAAATAGTATAGTATTATACGATAATATCGTAGCATCGTACTATCGTCATCGTACCGTCGTGATTTCGTACTATCGGCATGCACCGTCGTGATATCGGATTATCGTCATCGTAGTATCGTACTATCGTTATTGTAGTATAGTAGCATCTTACAATCGTTATCGTAGTATCGTACTCTATTCATCGTATAATTGTAGTATGGTCATCGAAGTATCATACTATCGTAGTATCGTAGCATCGTAGCATCGTAGCATCGTAGCATCGTAGCATCGTAGCATCGTAGCATCGTAGTATCGTTGTCGTAGTATCGTACAGTCGTCATCGTAGCAAAGTCGCCAGGGGGTCGTTTCACTAAACGTTGTACGACTAAAATGTTCGCAAGTCTGTAAAGTTCACATTAACATTGATTTGTTGTAAACAATTATTGGATTTACATTGTATTGAGCATATAGTCAGGGTCCTTGTGTACCTAAAACTATATCCCGTGAGAATCACTTGCCAAAAGCGATTTTTTTATTTGAATGTTATCATTAGGGTATCAGTAAACGGAAAATGTATGGTGGCAATTTTACTTTTGGGTTTTTCAAAATGGCCGCCATCCGAAATGGTTTTTGCTCGTATATCAGTTTGCGAGGCTCACAAGGGGTTTGCTGTGGTGTCTATAACCATGAATTCAGGGTCAGTGAACATGACAAGAGCATTAATTATACTATTGGACAATTCTGAAGTCACAGCCATTTTTTATTTCAAAATGGCCGCCAAAATGGCCGCCATCCAATGTCGTTTTTGCTCATATTTTGGTTTGTGAGACGTGTAAAGCCCTAATTTTGGGGTTTGTACCTATGTTTTCAGTGTTAATACTATTGGATGATTCAGAAGTGACAGTAACATTGAATTTCAAAATGGCCAACCAAAATGGCCGCCATCTAGTCGTGTTTTTTTTTCTTTCTTATATATATCGCATTGCGAGGTTCGTAAAGCTGCAATGTTTTTGTCTATACCCATATTTTCATGGACAGTGATTAGAACAATAATGACGATATTGGATGATTAAAAAGTGACAGTCATTTTGATTTTAAAAATGGCGTCCAAAATGGGCACCATGCATACTCTGTTCAGGCACTGATCCTGGGGGTTTGTCCACCCAGGACCCGGATTCACGCCTACTTACATTCGAAAATGCCCATAGCGCGGTAGTCTAATACTTTATTGACATTTGTTTCTGTTTTATGTCGCGTTTTTGTATTTCCGGAATGGTGGTGCCGAAAAGTAAGCGGAGGACTCCGTGGGACCTACAACAACAACAACAACATGACAAAGTATTTTTTCTGGGAAGATTTGAAAGTTATCAATGCCAACGGTTGAGTAAGTTAAATAATTATTCACACATAGCTTGGCCATGTTGTATTGCTTCGTTTTACCCATTGTACTGGAGAAAACTGAGAATGAGACCTATCCCAGTGGCCATTTCCATGATACACGAACCCAAATCCGTGTGGTACCCATTTCCATGCATAGATTAGTCTACCCGGGCCAAGTTGTGCTATGATTGTTGAGGAGAAAAAACTTTTTTGCTGTTGGGGGACCTCCCCTAGCCAATTTCTTTTTTGATGTTGTCTTTGCCATTTTCGGGCCCATTTTTATGCGGGGGGGTGGGGTGGGGGTGGGGGGGTGGGGGGTTCAAATTTGTGTGATACCCAATTCCGTGCATAGTCTAGGCCGGGCCAAGTTGGGGTATGATTTTTGCAGAGAAAAAACTGTTTTGCTCTGTTATGGGACATCCCTCGCAATTATTTTTTATGTTGTCTCAGTCATTTTCGGGACCATTTTTATGCGGGGGGTGGGGCAGGGGTCAAATCTGTGTGATACCTATTTCCGTGCATAGTCTACCCGGGCAAAGTTGGGGTATGATCGTTACAGGGGTTCAAATTTGTGTGATACCCAATTCCGTGCATAATCTAGCCGGGCCAAGTTGGGGTATGATTGTTGCAGAGAAAAAACTGTTTTGCTCTGTTAGGGGACATCCCTCGCAATTTTTTTTATGTTGTCTCAGTCATTTTCGGGCCCATTTTTATGCGGGGGGTGGGACAGGGGTCAAATCTGTGTGATACCCATTTCCGTGCATAGTCTACCCGGGCAAAGTTGGGGTATGATCGTTACAGGGGTTCAAATTTGTGTGATACCCAATTCCGTGCATAGTCTAGCCGGGCCAAGTTGGGGTATGATCGTTACAGAGAAAACAAACTGTTTTGCTATGTTAGGGGACCTTCCCTCGCTATTTTGTTATGTTTTCGTTTTCGGGCTCTGTCGCATTTAAATTTGATCCATCTGATTTTTAGCATTTCTTGTATTTTCCACCCAAAAGTACAATTTGGCGGCCATCTTGGATTTCTTATTTTCCAATTGTCATTATTGATGGACAAGCTGTCGTGCAGAGTATGACGAAACTCACAGGAATGGGCACAATATGTGCCTATTGGGGACGCCTTCGTAAAGCGAATCGATGGAATGACGAGGAGGTATGCAGAAGGCAAGGTGATATTCGACAGATATATCACCGGGTCGTTGAAGGAAAAAACACGAGCCAAGAGAGCCGGTTCTACACAGCCAGTCAAGTTCATCATACAAGGTCAAATGAGCATTCGCAATGTATCGATGAAGATGCTACTCTCCCATACAGACACAAAGAGCCAACTTACCGAATACTTTGGGAAACGGTTGCTGGATCATTTTGCAGGGAGCAACAAAGGGTTTGTTGTTGTTTATGGAAAATCAACATGGAGCAACAAAGAGGGTGTTTTTGATCCAGATCTATCGATGCATACTCACGAGGAGGCAGATACTCAAATCTCTCTTCATGTCATTGATGCCGCAGCACAGAGTACATCGATAAGACATTTATGTGTGGTCCCCAGACACTGATGTCTTTCTGTTGCTTATAGACCTTGTTGCAACTTGTACAGTACAAGGTAATGTGATGTTGTTGACTGGCAGAGGGAAATTCTACCGAACAATTGACGTCAAGGAAAGGTGTGTTGTCATTGGGTCAGAGAGGTCTAAAGCATTGATTGGACTACATAACTTCACGGGCGCAGATTGGGGTGGGAAATTCTTCAATATTTCCAAGAAGACGTGGATTACAAAGTTTCTGGTATTGACACAAACAGACGATATCGTTGGGACATTTCAGAGATTTTGATCTGTGGATACTCCAGACGAACTTGCACTAAAGCACATGGAGAGGTTTGTTTGCAAAGTGTACTCCAGCAAAAGTTCATGCGTCACAGTAAGCGACCTCCGATGGGAACTTTTCAAGACGAAAAACTTTGAAGGAGAAAAACTGCCGCCTACACAGAACACTCTCAAGCCACACATCCAGAGAGTGAACTTTATGTCTAAGCGGGACAAATCGTACAAAGAGCCAAGACCAACCATCCCTCAACCGAAGGACAATGGATGTGAACAGAAAGCTGACGGGAAGCTCGAGCCTGTGAGGTGCCTCGACAAGCCAGCCCCACAAGCAGTGATGGAGCTTGTCAAGTGTGGCTGTAAAAGGTCATGTGGTGGGAAGGCCAATTGCTCATGTCACAAAAATGGTCTTTCTTGCACTGCACTATGCAAATGCGCAGACTGTGAAAATATGCCTGACTACAGGATCGTTCTTGATGAGGACCTGTGACAAAGATTGCCATGAAGCCAATGTACATTATATCGTAACATGCGTGACATAGCATGCCGAAAAACACTATTATGATAACTATGTTCAGATAATATACTCACCTGGTTCCATGCTCATGTTTCTGTGGTTAAGATGAATAGTGCTGAAATTAAAGGGCAATTAAACCCCAAAGTTAAGTTGGATTACAAAGATAGAAAATGCTGTAATGTCCATTAACCATGCAGTAACTCGGGGATGAGTTGTCGAAGGTTCATGTTAGAGAATGACTACGTGAACACTAGCAGTGCCCATCGGCCTGCTAGAGAATCGCTCATTGACACTGGCAGTGCCCACCGGCCTGCTAGAGAACAACTAAACGACACTGACAGTGCCCAACGGTCTGTTAGAGAACGACTACGTGACACTAGCAGTGCCCATCGGCCTGCTAGAGAATCGCTCATTTACACTGGCAGTGCCCACCGGCCTGCTAGAGAACAACTACGCGACACTGAAAGTGCCCAACGGCCTGTTAGAAAACGACTACGTGACACTAGCAGTGCCCATCGGCCTGCTAGAGAATCGCTCAATGACACTGGCAGTGCCCACCGGCCTGCTAGAGAACAAGTGCGCGACACTGACAGTGCCCAACGGCCTGTTAGAGAATCACTATGTGACACTAGCAGTCTCCGACCACCTGCTAGAGAACAACTATATGACACTTGCTAGAGAACCGCTTATTGACACTGACAGTGCCCACCGGCCTGTGAGAGAACCATTACGTGACACTGGCAGTGCACAACCGCCTGCTAGAGAACCGCTTATTGATACTGGCAGTGCCCACCGGCCTGCTAGAGAACAACTACACGACACTGACTTTGTGTTATCCAGATTTGGTAAAGACACATAATGCACAGCGTAATCAGAAGCTAGCAATACATAGTTAAATGAAGAATTGTTTATATTGTATCTGTCTTCATTACATTGCCAATACAAACTAAACATGAAAACATAGGTATATACCCCAAAATTAGGGCTTTACACGTCTCACAAACCAAAATATGAGCAAAAACGACATTGGATGGCGTCCATTTTGGCGGCCATTTTGAAATAAAAAATGCCTGTGACTTCAGAATTGTCCAATAGTATAATTAATGCTCTTGTCATGTTCACTGACTTTGAATTCATGGTTATAGACACCACAACAAACCCCTTGTGAGCCTCGCAAACTGAGATATGAGCAAAAACCATTTCGGATGGCGGCCATTTTGAAAAACCCAAAAGTAAAATTGCCACCATACATTTTCCGTTTACTTATACCCTAATGATAACATTCAAATAAAAAAATTGCTTTTGGCAAGTGATCCTCACGGGATGACACGAGGAACCCGACTAATAGGCTGAAACGGGCCACAGATGCATGTATGTTTTCTATAAACTTACTACTAACATCTTTAGACGTGAAAAGTCACACAATTGAAGTCAGACATGATTGGATTTAACAGATATTTGCATGGTAGTGTTTTTTTATTGATCATCTGGCGAATTTACAATATTTTATTTCTCCTTGACGATAAAATGATCGACGTGCTTGGATTCTTTTCTGACGCGGCGATATCTCAGAACCGAAGTACTTTTTAGCTCGACTATTCGAAGAATAAGTAGAGCTTATGTTTTCACCCCGGCGTCGGCGTCGGCGTCGGCGTCACCGTCACGCCTTGGTTAAGGTTTTTAGTCAACCTTGTATATGGAATACTACTGGCCCTACACCCACCATACTTGGACAACTTCATCTCCTAGTGATGTACATCAATAACCCCTGATCTATATTTGAACTTGACCTACATTTCCTCTTGAATTACTTAGTTAATTCCCCTTGGTTAAGGTTTTTAGTCAACCTTGGTTAAGGTTTTTAGTCAAGCTTGTACATGTAATACTATTGTGCATACAGACACCATACTTGGACAACCTTTTCTCATAGGGATGTACATCAATAACCCCTGGTCTATATTTGACCTTGACCTACATTTCCTCTTCAATTACTTAGTTAATTCCCCTTGGTTAAGGTTTTTAGTCAAGCTTGTATATGTAATACTCCTGGCCCTACACCCACCATACTTGGACAACTTCATCTCCTAGGGATGTACATCAGTAACCCCTGATCTATATTTGACATTGACCTACATTTCCTCTTGACTTACTTAGTTAATTCTCTTTGGTTAAGGTTTTTAGTCAACCTTGTAGATGGAATACTCCTGGCACTACACCAACCATACTTGGACAACTTTATCTCCTAGTGATGTACATCAACAACCCCTGACATATATTTCACCTTGACCTACATTTAACCTTGAATTACCTAGTCAATTCCCCTTGGTTAAGGTTTTTAGTCAACCTTGGTTAAGGTTTTTAGTCAAGCTTGTACATGGAATACTATTGTGCATACTGACACCATACTTGGACAACCTTTTCTCATAGGGATGTACATCAATAACCCCTGATCTATATTTGACCTTCACCTACATTTCCTCTTCAATTACTTAGTTAATTCTCTTTGGTTAAGGTTTTTAGTCAACCTTGTAGATGGAATACTCCTGACCCTACACCCACCATACTTGGACAACTTCATCTCCTAGGGATGTACATCAATAACCCTTGATCTAAATTTCACCTTGACCTACAATTGACCTTGACCTACATTTGCTCTTGAATTACTTAGTTAATTCTCTTTCGCTAAGGTTTTTAGTCAAGCTTGTAGATGGAATACTCCACGCCCTACACCAACCATACTTGGACAACTTTATCTCCTAGTGATGTACATCAACAACCCCTGACCTATATTTCACTTTGACCTACATTTAACCTTGAATTACTTAGTTAATTCCCATTGCTTAAGGTTTTTAGTCAACCTTGGTTAAGGTTTTTAGTCAAGCTTTCTACATGGAATAATATTGTGCATACAGACACCATACTTGGACAACCTTTTCTCATAGTGATGTACATCAATAACCCCTGATCTATATTTGACCTTGACCTACATTTCCTCTTGAATTACTTAGTTAATTCCCCTTGGTTAAGGTTTTTAGTCAACCTTGTAGATGGAATACTCCTGGCCCTACAACAACCATACTTGGACAACTTTGTCTCCTAGTGTTGTACATCAACAACCCCTGACCTATATTTGACATTGACCTACATTTAACCTTGAATTACCTAGTTAATTCCCCTTTTAAGGTTTTTAGTCAACCTTGGTTAAGGTTTTTAGTCAAGCTTGTACATGGAATACTATTGTGCATACAGACACCATACTTGGACAACCTTTTCTCATAGGGATGTACATCAATAACCCCTGATCTACATTTGACATTGACCTACATTTCCTCTTCAATTACTTACTTAATTCTCCTTGGTTAAGGTTGTTAGTTAAGCTTGTATATGGAATACTCCTGGCCCTACACCCACCATACTTGGACAACTTCATCTCCTAGGGATGAACATCAATAACCCTTGATCTATATTTGACCTTGAACTACATTTGACCTTGACCTACATTTCCTCTTGAATTACTTAGTTAATTCCCCTTGGTTAAGGTTTTCAGTCAAGCTTGTATATAGAATAATACTGGCCCTACACCCACCATACTTGGACAACTTCATCTCCTAGTGATGTACATCAACAACCCCTTATATATATATTCACCTTGACCTATATTAGTCACCTTGGTTAAGGTTTTTAGTCAACCTTGGTTAAGGTGTTTACTCAAGCTTGTACATGGAATACTATTGTGCATACAGACACCATACTTGGACAACCTTTTCTCATAGGGATGTACATCAATAACCCCTGATCTATATTTGACCTTCACCTACATTTCCTCTTCAATTACTTAGTTAATTCTCTTTGGTTAAGGTTTGTAGTCAGCCTTGTAGATGGAATACTCCTGGCCCTACACCAACCATACTTGGACAACTTCATCTCCTAGTGATGTACATCAACAACCCCTCACCTATATTTCACCTTGACCTACATTTAACCTTGAATTAATTAGTTAATCCCCATTGGTTAAGGTTTTTAGTCAACCTTGGTTAAGGTTTTTAGTCAAGCTTGTATATGGAATACTATTGTGCATACAGACACCATACTTGGATAACTTTTTCTCATAGGGATGTACATCAATAACCCCTGACCTATATTTTACCTTCATCTACATTTAACCTTGAATTACTTGGTTAATGTTTATAGTCAAGCTTGTATATGGAATACTCCTGGGCCTACATCAACCATACTTGGACAACTTCATCTCCTAGTGATGTACATCAATAATCCCTGACCTATATTTGACCTTGACCTACTTTTATCCTTGGATTACTTAGTTATTTCCCCTTGGTTAAGGTTTTTAGTCAAGCTTGTATATGGAATACTCCTGGGCCTACAGCAACCATACTTGGAAAACTTCATCTCCTATTGATGTACATCAATAACCCCTGACCTATATCTGTCATTGACCTACATTTAACCTTGAATTACTTACTTAATTTCCCTTGGTTAATTTTTTTAGTCAACCTTGGTTAAGGTTTTTATGCAGGCCGCAGCCACCTTCTTTGTCAAGCTATGTGTACATCGACAACCCTCGTAGTCGAGCTATGCTGTTCTTCTACAGCTCTTGTTATGTTTATTAATTGGCGACTAGATACCAAATACAGTGCAAAATAGCACGTTCATGACCATCAGATTGCCAATTAACTTAAAGTTGTTCGAAAACTTCACCGATCTCATTGTATGTTTTATGCATCAAATTACTGATTACACTCAAGCAATCAAGAAGTTTAAATAACTGATTCTGACTCTATTAGACAGAATTAGTTTACACTTGTTACGCCAAATGCATCAGAAGCATTGAATATAATGCCATTACATACATATAGCTGCATGTCTACCCCAGTTCATGATACAATGAGTGGCACCCATGTTTCAAATAGAGAATAGGTTAGTGCCGTGAATGGGAAAAAATATCTGGCAAGGCTCAATAATTTCTTTATTTCTCATCAGAAGTATATGTTGTGACCACTCATCTGAACCGTCTCGCCGAGACGGTTCAAATGAGTGGTCACAACATATATTTTGGTTCAGAAATAAGGAAAATAGATAGAGAATAGTAGGTTTGTGCCGTGAATGGGAAAAAGTATCTGGCAAGGCTCAGGAAACTGGATGGGCGAGGCTCTGCCGAGCACATCCCGTTTCCGTGACGCGCCAGATATTTTTTCCCATTCACGGCACTAACCTACTATTCTATTTATCCCGTGAACACCTACAAATGGCTGTAAAATGCAAAAATAGTATTGACTGGATATCAAAAATGTTTCACGGCACCGTGTTTCACGGCACATATTCGCTGTGTTGACGGGATAAAATAGCATATCTTTCGCCAACAGCTGGTTAGAATTGTTGAAAATTCTCCATACCAAGATAAGAGATGGTACGATCGGTTGGCCTACACTAGGTTTTTCATATTTTAGATTATTTAGCAATGAAAGTACTTTGTGAGCTATGAATTCGCTGAAATATGGTCGCCTAATATAAGGTATGTGCTCACCATTTTGAAATCAAAGGACAATCAACGAAAACCCGGATATATTATATAACGTCCGTCTGATGAGGTAAGCCGATATACACATTGGTAGTCTACGTTTGAGGGTGTATTAATGTGACATATTTGTTTAGGCATTTTAATATATTATACAAGCATTTAAAAAGAGCGGAAATATATAGATCAGGGTCTACACTGATACCTAAAATAGGTTATACAAAGTCTGATAACATAAGGAGAGCATACACTGATATATTTGAGGGTGTATTTGTGGCATATTTATACATTTTAAACTACATGTATATTTGCATGTATTTCCTATCTGACTTGGTGATTCAATTTGCATTAATCGAAAATATGGCCAATTTAACTGATTTGTTCACTACATATGTCAATTATATGATGTGTTTTGTGTCAATATATTGTTTACACTACTATCTGACACCATATATAGTGTATTTGTAGTATATTTGTATGTATTTGGACTATATTTGTGTATTTGGGTGTTTCGTGTAACCGATATTTTGCCGGCTTAAAACATTGATGTTCAGCCGCCAGTGAAATTTAGAAAACTGCTGATCCGAAATATATTTTACTGGCTTAAAATATTGATATCCAGCGGCCAGTGATCCGAAGTATTGGTCAATTGTCTAAAATATGTCCGATGAAACAAATTTCCGATTTATCCCGACTATATTCCGAAGCAAGCACAATTGGACAATATTCCAAAGATATTCCGATTCGGAATATTGGTCCAAGGATTTCGCGGAATATGCTTCGAAATTCCGAAATATATCGGACAATTCCGTGCGAAATATGGGCTGTGGACAACCTCTAGATAGCAGACAAAAACACAAGGTAAAATTTGACATTCAAACATGCCGCGTCTAAGTAATGACCAACGAAATCGAGTAATTCGGATGTAAGTGCAGGGTCATCAAGGAGCCATGTCGCCAGACTTATGAACTACAGACGAGCGACTATCGTTGACCCGTGGAATCGCTACCAACAGCTGGGAAACGTTCAGGATCGTCCAAGAAGTGGTCGCTCGCGGGACACGACAGCAAATCAGGACCGGTATATCCGCCTAACACACGCTCGAAACCGCCTGCAGACGTATTCAGAGACTGCCAGAGAGACCATTGGGACGCACAACCGTCTCATTAATGAGCACACGGTACGCCGTCGTCTACGTGATGAAGGAATGCGGCTGTGACGTCCTTACGTTGGGCCAATTCTGACACAAAGACATCGTCGAGACAGATTGGCTTGGGCAACAGTGCATTCTGAATGGGCACGTCAGCGCTGGGCTACTGTTATGTTTTCTGATGAGAGCAAATTCAACGTCAGTTACGCCGATGGACGACGTCGCGTATACAGACGACGTGGAGTAAGATTTGCCCAGTGTTGTGTCGTCGAGGCAAACCGATTCGGAGGTGGCAGCGTGATGGTATGGGCCGGTATCGGTCGTGGCTACAAAACTGAGTTGCACGTCATGTGCGGACGTATAGATGCCGTAAACGACAGAGACAACGTACTCCAACGGACAGTTGTTCCATTCATGAGGAATAATGGCATGACTCTGTACCAGCAAGACAACGCGAGGCCCCATACCGCTGCCGACAGCATGCAGTTCTTGCGTGAAAACGGCGTTAACGTCATGCAGTCGCCATCACTTACTCCGGACGTAAATCCGGTGGAACATCTCTTGGACGAACTTGGACCTGCGGCCGCAAAACACCGGTCAGTGGGAAGCTGTGCTACTAGAGGAGTGGGCACGCATACCACAGAACGTGATGCGACACCTGATTTACTCCATTACGCAATGATGTGCTGCCGTCGTAGCCGTTGCAGACGCGCATTCCCGTTATTAACTGAATAGCTTTGATTGAACTTGCATACACTTCTATACTTACGGATTACTTTTGTATTCAAGCCCTACGTCACGTTTTGACGTCATTTGGAGCATTCGACGGTTGAATACTTTACGTTATTTTGTGATGTGAATCAAATATGATCATTATATAGAGAATAGTATGTTAGTGCCGTGAATGGGAACAAATATCTGGCAAGGCTTAGGAAACGGGATGGGCGAGGCTCTGCCGAGCACATCCCATGTCCGAGCCGCGCCAGATATTTTCCCCATTCACGGCACTAACCTACTATTCTATTTATCCCGTCAACACCTACTAATGGCTGTAAAATGCAAAAACATAGCCCCAGCCACCGCACATATTCATACTCAGTGATTAGGTCGTATTGACAGGATATCTAAAATGTTTCACGGCACCGTGTTTCACGGCACATACGCACTGTGTTGACGGGATAAATAGAGAATTGTAGGTTAGTGCCGTGAATGGAAAAAATATCTGACAAGGCTCAAGAATTTCGTTATTTCTCATCAGAAGTATATGTACTGACCACCATTTGAACCGTCTCGCCGAGACGGTTCAAATGAGTGGTCACAACATATACTTTGGTTCAGAAATAAGGAAAATAGATAGAGAATAGTAGGTTAGTGCCGTGAATGGGAAAAAAAATCTGGCAAGGCTCAGGAAACGGGATGGGCGAGGCTCTGCCGAGCACATCCCGTTTCCGTGCCGCGCCAGATATTTTTTCCAATTCACGGCACTAACCTACTATTCTATTTATCCCGTCAACACCTACAAATGGCTGTAAAACGCAAAAATAGTATTGACTGGATATCAAAAATGTTTCACGGCACCGTGTTTCACGGCACATGCGCACTGTGTTGACGGGATAAATACAAATACATCATTATTTTCGTGTTTCTTTCCTTTTCTCCCAGATAAATCCAGTTTTACGGGACTGTATGGTTTCTTTTGTCGCTCAGTATACATGTATACACGTGTATGAATATAGCTACTAGCAGGCATAGGATCACGTGATTCCTGAATGTTCCCGCAATTTCTTTGCAAAAAACCTTTTAACTCTAATGGTCGGGGACGAAACTATAGAATTTATTTTATTAGGACCTCAGACGCGAATACGCATGTCGATCCGGAAGTCGATATCACGATGCTACGATGACGATAGTAGGATACTACGATAAGGATAGTACGATACGACGATGACGATAGTACGATACTACGATGACAATAGTACGATCATACGATAACGATAGTACGATGTTATGATGACGATACTACGATATAATATCGTTGTATCGTCATCGTGCTATTGTGATGGAGGTATCGTACTATCGTCATCAGGGCTTCGTGTTATCGTCAGCGTAGTATCGTGATATCATACTATCGTTATCGTGCTATTGTGCTATCATGATATCGTAGTATCGACCCGATAGCGATATTACGATGGCATTAACGGAACATCGTAGTTTTTATCTGGTATTCCTGTATGTCCTTAGCATACATGATAAGTAAATGATTATGTGTTTATTATACCCTGGAAACATATATAAAAATAAAATAAAAAATAAAAGTTCACCCACTCCTGCCCCGCACCCCCATTATCAAAATGGATTACACTCTCATAATTAATTTATTTGTGTCGTTTTTGCGAAGAATCGATTTCCATGTCGGTAGACACGGAAATCGATTCTTCGCAAAAACGACAGAAGGCCTACACAATGAATGACGGCGTGGCACAACCAATTCGCCAGTTAATGCTTCGCTTTTAGACGTGGCCATCCGGAATGCGATATCACGATAGCATTATAACGATAGTACGATACTACGGTGACGATAGTACGATATTATATTGTAGTATTGTCATTGTGGTATCGTTGTATCGCGTTATTGTTATCATGCTATCGTACTATCGCCATCGTGACATTATGTATCGTCATCGTAATATCGGAATATCGTAGTCCCGTCAGCGTGCTATCGTAGTATCAGCCCGATAGTGATATTACGTACCTTGAACCAGCAATAACCCCCTTCCTCCCATGTGGGATTTTTGGTGCATATTCAGATGCAGTAGCCTATTGTCTATAAAACATGTAGCCTATTTCACCAACATTGCAAAGTATACTTATCTAGCAAAGTATACTTTGAGGGAGAACTTTTCAATTTAATGATAAATTTATTAATTTTTATCGTACTGAATTTATTACATTATCACAGCCATTTTGGCTGTGATAATGTATAATAAATTCAGTATAATTATTCTGCATACTTTTAATCATCAAATATAATTATGCAGTAATTAGTTCTATATGACATAATGCATTTCGGGGAAAATAAATGATTACTCCCTCAAACTATACTTTGCTTGAAAAGTATACTTTGCAATGTTTGTGAAATAAGCTACTGGTTGTCTGCGCTCAAAAAGCCGCTGGATGAACAAATGGCGTTTATTTATCAAGACGGCCGCCGAACATTATTATATTGTTTTATCAAGAACTGTTAACTTTCAGTCTGATCAATATTAACCGGGTAAATGGCTATAATTAAGACACACTTTGAATGTAAAATGATTAAGAATACAGCTTAAATTTGATGACATCAGCAAATGGCAAGATATTTAAAAATGGCTGCCAAAATAGGCTGTTTTACAACAGTTTTTGTTGTGAAGCATGTGCTGTTTACAGATATTCATAAAGTTGAAACATATATACATTGCTTTCCCTCACGAATACATGGATAATACAGGAGATGGTGATGCAATATCCTTCCACAATTGTCAGAAAAATGAAAATGACCGCACAAATGTTCTGGTTTTGTTCTATTCTTTGCTCTTTGGAGTTGTTATAACCACCATTCATGTACATATTACATGCATCCATACCAGTTCGATATAGAAATTAAATCATTTGATAAAATATAGATTTACAGGTATACAATGCTATGATTACATTTTCAAAATGGCCGCCAAAATGATCAGATGTTCAATAATATTGACGATGTTTCTGCAGATTTCAGTACTAAAACAACACTAACATTGTTATGTATAGAGTGTGATATTCTGTTTATTTTAAAAGACAGATACGAATGTATGTCCATCATTTTGCGTATTGAAGAAATGTTTCAAAGTGTTTCCAAAATGGTTTGACTATTGACAAAGAATAATGTTATTATTGGTCTGTCTAATGAATGCGATTGGTAACGAGCACACTTCTCACAATTAAGCGAGCATGGTTATCATTGGCCAAGGCAGTATGTAGTATGGTATGATGAATGGCATGGGTATGCATATTTCAAATATGCATGGCTTTCTCCTACATCAAGAAATCCACATCTGTCTTCACATGGGCCAACAATTTAAATTAACTATTGTTCGTGAGTTGCAAATATTGGAAAGTAAATCCAATACATGGTAAGGATATATAATTCATGCAGTCACTGGTGTAATCAGTTCGACATTAAACACTACATGTGCTGTATTTATTTTTCAGTATTTAAACAGTATTGAAACTAATACACCCAACACTTAATCACGTACAGTATCACCATGCCTGTCAGTTTCAAGATAATCATCAACATGACCGTGTTTGCAATTAGGATGCAATATTTACGGATCTATATATACACTTTTAATACAGCTTAACTATCTTAAAATAGTTATTAATACCCTTATCCCAAGGAGGTTCCGCATCTTGCGGTGACACCAACATGTGCTAACCCACGACATATACTCGAATGCATGTCTCTGGTTGCTATAATTATGGAATATGATTGTCCATCCGGGGTGTAATATATTTAATAAAAAAACCCCATAGGGATTGTTATGTGGATGCATTGCCATATATGTATGTACATGTATGTCGCAAACACATGTCTATTAGCTACAAACTACGTGTAGTATGTATATGATAAACAGGTAAATATAATTCTGCATTCAGGAAATAAATGTACACATGGTACACGATTATAGAGTTCTGAGGTCATCAGAATGACATTACCTGTTGTCAAATAGAGAAATATATATTTCGATAACACCAAAGAGCCAGCAAAATACACAACCTGTGGTAGAATACGGCACAAAACGCCAACTAAAAGTTTGACCGCCTGCGTAAATAGTTAGAAAGCCATGTAGACATTACTGTCTGTTTCACGAAAGCTGCCCAAATTTTACGGCTATATAAACAATTCAAAAACAAGATTTCTTTTGATAATATTAAATTAAAGGAAAAATTAAGAATGAGCCTTCTTTTTATTTCGTGAAATTTGGTCAAATATTGATTTTATTGCGAAAAAACAATTTCCCCATGTTAAATCCCCATAGACATATTCACGGAGTGAAGATGTATATGGGGATTTAACACGGGGAAATTTTTTTGAATTTTAGAAATACTGGATCGATTTTTAAAATTTAACTTTTGTTTTCTTAGTTAGATCATATCCAAGCTATCTAGTCAGGATTCAAGTCAATTTCCAAAATTTTTCGTTTTTTGACTCGTACTACGGGGCGCCATGCAGGACAGGTTAATTATGTGTACAAAATTGAGTTTTGTAACACTAAAAATCACAAAATTCAATTCTGTGTCACAAAATTCAATTCTGTGTCACAAAATTCAATTCTGTCAATTCTGTGTCACAAAATTCAATTCTGTGTCACAAAATTCAATTCTGTATACGTTTCGTATACAAAATTCATTTTTGTTATAAAGGATTCAATTTTGTAAGACAGAATTGAGTTTTGTGAAGAAAATTCAGTTTTGTGGGACAGAATCCATTTTTGTCCACAAAAATTAGTTTGCGTAGGATAGTCTATGTCATCTGTACGTTGATTGGTTGAGATCGGTCTTAGTCCATTTTACTAGATGGTGGAGTACACTTGCAGGTTTAAATATTTCAATGCGAAAAAATAACCCAATATATCAATATTATACTTCTTTATGGACAGTTATTTTGGTTATATTATGATTACAAATGAGTGGTCACACCATATAAGCATATATACCTTGAAGGAGAAATAAGAAAAATATTCAGAATTTTCCCTCAATTATGTAAACAGGATCAAACATAAAGTAGCCGGGACATAGCTAGACCTGAGAGCATGCCCATATATAGAGAATACCAGGCTAGTGTATTTTGATATCAAGTTTATCAGGCAAGGCTAGGAAACGCGTAGGAATTCCGAAGCTTGCCGAGGAATTCCTACCGTTTCCGAGCCGAGCCTGATAAACTTGATATTAAAATACACTAGCCTGGTATTCTATTTATCAGGTAACGTTTTATGCTCGAAAATGACATTAGATGACGTCGTATTCTAACAGTAGATCTAACCTTGTGAAACAAATGGTATTGGATCTGTGTCTACTAGTTGCGAAGTTACGTGTTCGCAACTATGTGTCTACATGCATTATTTACAGTATACACCATCTTAGTATCCATGGTATCTACACAAATACTACAAATGGTTTCCTCAAATGGCACAATACACACATTCTGTTTATAAACACAGACAGCAGTCAGAACACAGGCCACAGCGCGTGTATTATTGATTTAACTGGGGCAGATGTACCTTGCGATACACACAATACATGACGTCAGTACTCGCGGGAGATCTACATGTACATGAATTATGTGTACAATTATAACGCAAATGAGTTTAAATACGAATGGGTTTGTCAACGTTTGACTGTTTGGAGATAGTTGAAGCAAAATGGCATAATGAGAAATGAATCATCGACAGAATGAGAAATGAATCATCGACATTGAATGTGTAGATCGGCGACCGTGACCCATTTCTCCAGAGCAGTTTCTGACCAATGGTAGATCTTCTTACATGCGTGTGCAGAATTGACAGAATTGAATTTTGTGACACAGAATTGAATTCTGTGGCACAGAATTGAATTTTGTTACACAGAATTGAATTTTGTGGCACAAAAGTGAATTTTGTGACACAGAATTGAATTTTGTGGCACAGAATTGAATTCTGTGGCACAGAATTGAATTCTGTGAATTTTGTGACACAGAATTGAATTTTGTGACACAGAATTGAATTCTGTGGCACAAAAGTGAATTTTGTGACACAGAATTGAATTTTGTGGCACAAAAATGAATTTTGTTGACAAAATTGAGCCATGTCCCACTTGGCGCCCCGTACCTCCCACACTTCCTTACCACTTTTTCCCCCATGTTAAATTCCCATAGACAAATCAATTTTTCGCAATAAAATCAATATTTGACCGAATTTCACGAAATAAAAAGAAGGCTCATTCTTAAATTTTCCTTTAATTTAATATTATCGAAAAAAATATTGTTTTTGAATTGTTTATATGGCCGTAAAATTTGGGCAGCTTTCGTGAAACAGACTATAGTTCAATTGCATATTAAAATCTAAAAGTTAATGTGTCTCGACAAAGGCTATGTGATATTGTTTAGAAAAACAGTTTGATACATTGCATGATATGTTGTGGAGATACGTTTATCATTTCTGGGAATTAAACACAGATGGATGGTCCTACATGTATGTGTGTGTGTGGATACACGTGGTAACACATGAACCTGTGCAATACAAACAAATTGACTGCTGTAAATTGATAAATTCAGGGATTTGGGTGAAAATGGGCACATCCTTTGTGTAATAGTATGATGTATGAGTTTCCATCTGGATCACCTTTGGAATAACAGTACCACTAAATGTGGTCTCCTGTTGTATTTTGTAGTTATATGTATATTGGTCAGATCTGCATACTTCTTGAACTGGACTATATTTATTTTTGAATACCCCGGAATTCAGACTACATAGATACTAATATATGTCACTATTATGAAATCATGGTTTAATATTTATTAACATAATATATAATGTCTCACTTACAAAATACAATGTTTGTAATGGGTGCCTCTCAAATGAGATTGTACACTAATAGAGCATTATTAGGCAATGTTCATGATACATGCACTGGTGTGCACTTACGCTAGTAAAGGATGACGGCCACACACATTGGAACACACACACACCTTCTTGTATGACACATAGTGTATTTCAGAAGTTATACAAGTCATACAAGTTTACTACATCCGTATATACATGTGCCAACTACATATTTCCTGTTCATGCGCATGACTCGAGATGGGTTGAGGAATATTATTGTAATGCACGATAAATAGTGTTTACATTATTTGGAACCAGTATATACATGTATATAGACCAATTTCATCGATCCTACTACCTAATGTCGTGAAATTTGACCATCCTTGACCCCCCGGGACCGGCACATTTTTGATCCCGGGGTCATCATTTGAAAGAACAACAAATCTGAAAGAACATTGACTATCGATCATTCTCGTCAAGTTTCGTTGAAATAGGTTTGGCGGTACGTGAGAAGAAGATTTTTAGCTCACCTGAGCCAAATACTCAAGTGAGCTATTGTTACCGCTTTTCGTCCATCGTCATCCTTCCACAATTTCAAACGTCTTTTCACCGGAACCGCTGGGCCGATGTTGGTCAAACTTCACACACATGGTACACAGGTAGGGGGATTATAAATTTGTTAAAATGGAGGGCGTCGCCTAATCAAGATGGCCGCCGTCTAAAAATATAACAAATTCTTGAAACAATCTTCTTCTCACGAACCGCCAGACGGATTTTCACGAAACTTGGGAGGCCAATGGCGGCCATCTTGGCTTATGCGATGACATCCATTTTAACAGATATGAAAAGGCTTTACCCGCTGACCATAACCGTGAAGTTTGACCAGCATCGGCCAAGCGGTTCAAGAGAAGACGTTTGAATATACGTATAATCATTCGTAATCGGAAATTACAGAATACATATTGTGTGTTTTGTTGATTTTGCCAAGGCATTTGATTCAGTCTCACATGACTAGTTGTGGTACAAGCTATTAGTTAATGGAATTCATGGTAAAATATACAGTGTTATTCATATCTTATATGCCCAATGACAGAGTTGTGTGAGAGTCATGAATAACTTATAATACTGATTAGTTTTCACTGTTGTCAGGCGTGCGTCAGGGTGACAACATAGCACCGAAACTATTTGCAATATTCATAAACGATTTAGCTAGTGATGTTAATAGTGCGCAATGTAGTATTAATTTCGAAAATGAAATGATCAGTATTCTATTATACGCCGATGACATAGTGCTTATTTCTGACACACTAACAGGACTGCAGGCCCAACTTGATGTATTACAACAGTGGTCTCCAAAATGGTGCTTGTCAGTCAATATCAGCAAAACACAGGTAAAGCACTTTAAGAAAGAGTCAGACATATGTACGGACCATCCGTTTAAGTTGGGCAATGCTACAGTGAACATGACTACACATTATCGCTTTCTCGGTTTAGAAATAAACGATGCACTGGATTTTACACACGGTGCTACGACATTGAGTGACGCCGGCAGTCGAGCACTAGGAGCACTGACATATAAATATATTAACTCCAGCGGCCTACTCTTTCAAACATTCACAAACTTGTATTATTCTACAGTTGTCCCCATTGTTGACTACGCAGCTGGGATATGGGCAGGGAAACCATACACGTGTTGCGAAAACCTACGACGTAGAGCCGTTAGAACATTCCTTGGAGCAGGCAAAATATCGCCGATCCCAGCAATAGGAGATGATATGGGCTGGACTCCAGTGTTCGTCAGCAGGGGGCCGTTTCACTAAACTTCGTACGACTAAAATGTTCGTAAGTGCAAATATGATAGTCTGTAAATTTCACATTAATAATGTTTTCTTGTAAACAATTATAGGATTTACATGTATTGAGTATAGGCTGCATATGCAGCCTATGATCAATAATGGTAAATCCATCAATTGAAATTTTCAGACGATCCTAGATTTGCACTTACGACCATTTTAGTCGTACGAAGTTTAGTGAAACGGCCCCCAGGTAGAGCTAATACGCTACTTTGTAAGAGTTATAAAACTGATGCCGGATCGAATGGAGCGTATTGTATTCGACTGGGACTATAGTATGTGGTCAACGGGTCGAAACAATTGGTGTAAAGATGTTAAAGTGGTCTTGGACGAATGTGATTTATCACATATATACATGTGTTTAAATAAAACTACAAGTCAGTGCGAACAATATTGAGCAATGTCTGGTCATATACCGATAAAGGTGCAATAACGAGAATTAAAACAATAATGTAGTGGAAACTCTCTTTATCCCGTCAACACAGTGCGTATGTGCCGTGAAACACGGTGCCGTGAAACATTTTTGATATCCTGACAAGACGACCTAATCACTGCGTATGAATATGTGCGGTGGCTGGGGTTATTGTTTTGTTTGCATTGTAAAGCCATTTGTAGGTGTTGACGGGATAAATAGAATAGTAGGTTAGTGCCGTGAATGGGAAAAATATCTGGCGCGGCACGGAAACGGGATGTGCTCGGCAAAGCCTCGCCCATCCCGTTTCCTAAGCCTTGCCATATATTTTTCCCATTCACGGCACTAAGCTACTATTCTCTATAAACCGGACTCCAGGAAAATATATGTGATATTATGTTAATGGGTTTCTTGGTAATCTATCTCAGATGATGATGTATGTTCATGATTGCAAAAGACAAACATATGTCTCAGGATGGCTACATGCTTGATTTACAGTGGAACATCTCTATACAGGACATCCTGGGAACCTCCCAGGGTGTCCGGTTTAGAGAGATTTCACTGTAGATAGTTGTTGGTATTGGTTCTTGCCAGGTGACTGTCATCTCCAGAGTGGTACATGTAGCACACACGAGAATACCACAAGTCATACTTATTATAAGGACACGGTATATATACATGAACAAGGTGAACATTAGACTGAGAAGATAAGTTCACAAACATTCTCTACAAACAACCAATTAGTTTATTAGAATCTACCACCCGCGTAATGCCGGAAGTCATTCAGGTGCCGATGTTTGTATGTACGAATGAATCTGAAGTCTGTGTACCGAGGCACCAGCTGAACCTCTGTACCTGCACATACTGACCAGTGTCTACGCCGCCCGCCATCCAGTCAATGAGTCATGGCGACTGGCTATTCTGGGACAATATTGGTTCACTAATTAATACGTTGCACATCAGATACACATTACTTACTGCTGCAATGTGACATCTACAAAATATATTATCTTCGTGTCGGAATGTAACTTCCTGAGAGAGGCCCCTCCAAACTTGACACACAGAGGTCCCGTTTTGGATGGGGATCACTGGAAAATGATACAAAGTAATAGCAGTAAATTGAGTGGATGTTATCCATCCCAAGAGCGACAATCGGCCCAGATTTATATTGAAAGACGAGAGCTGGAAATTGCAAATCTCTCACTTTTTTAAAATTATTTTCCCGCTTACATACATGTCAATAGTGAGTTGTAAGCCCTCAAAGGCGGGCAATACTTATTTACATTGGTGACACTTTAATAAATAAGCCATTTATTCATTTATTATAATAAAAGGATGACCTTTCTACCTAACGGCAGCCATCTTGGATGACGTAATCATCCGATTTCAACAAAAATGCCCAAGAGTGATCGTATCCTCGATACATTCGATATGATAATAAATAACACGACCATGTTTGGTCAAATCTGAAATTTCACTCCTACTTGAGCCGCGGGCCCCGCCCATTTTTTATCACAGGGTCATCAATTTAACAAATCTGAAAGAGCATTGACAATCGATTAATTCTGCCAAGATTCTTCGAAATCGGTCTGGCGGTTCATGAGAAGATTATCTAAGAGTTTGACCTATTTTTCAACGGTGGCCATATTGGATATCGAACGACTTCCATTTTAACAAATCTGAAATGGATCAACTCATATCATAGAACATCCCCGTAAAGTTTGGTCAACATCGGCCCAGCGGTTCAGAAGAAGATGTAAAAAGTGTTGACGGGCGACAGACGAACGGATGACGGACGAAAAGCGGAAACAATAGCTCACTTGAGCCTTTGGCTCAGATGAGCTAAAATGCGTATTTCTCAAATGTCGCGTCGCATACTTGTCTAAAATACTACACAATGATGTACTTGCTTGAGTAAATGCTAAATATAAGTGAGTGTCGTGTTTGTATATTAAAGGGTGTTCCCGGGGGATGGCCAGAGAACGGTAATACAGTTATTGTAAATAACGTTTAGAACACTTCCCGTCGTCTTTGGTGCGTTATCAGTGGAACCTCTCCAAACCGGACACCATGGGAGGCCCCCAGGGTGTCCGGTTTGGAGATGTACCACTGTAAATCAGACATGTGACCACTTCATGACACATTCTAGTGTTTTGCAAACATGCACATTCATTGTAATCAGCGATACATAACAGCGAAACACATCAAATGTAAACATCTATATTTTCCCGAGTGTCCGGTTCAGAGGGTATCACTGTATCATCAAAACCCGCCCGTTTGTTCCCGTCACTATATGTGGCTGTGAGTGTAAAAATGGGGCTTGTGGATTTTCAGATCAGTGTAGATCTGGGTCAGCCTGTGCATCCGCACAGTCTAATCAGGATCTGCACTGTTCGCCATTCCATCAACCAAACTTCCGCCTTGCTTCCAACGAGCAATACAGATCATGATCAAGCATGAGCTACACAGGTCACACATCCCATAAGCCCCATTTCTCCAGTCACAGCCACATTTATAACAGCCAGATATGAGACACGCCATGTGATCTTGTACCTTCGGACATCTGCGTAATTTCAATAAATACGTTTACGTATACAATATAATTCCGCATGCACTCTGGAACTTTTGTCTACTTTTGACTTTATTTATGAAAAATATTGTAAATTTAGTAAACGTATTTCATGAAATTACGCAGATGTTCGAAGGTACAAAATCCCATGGCGTGTCTCATATGTAATCAGAATAAAAGTGGATCTATGCCTTACAGAACATGGTGTCGAGTGGTGCATGGTTCCTGCTGGCCATCGGAATTTTGGTCCCTTTTGCCGTCTACTGTGTCTTGTATGGATGTCAGGTAAGCAAGAAAGAAGAGTCTAGCAAATGTGGCGCTGTGACTGGAGAAAAAGGGCTTATGATATTTGTGATCAGTGGATATAGCTGATGAACTGTGCAGATCCAGATCAGACTGTGCGGATGCACAGGCTGATCTGGGTCTACACTGGTCGCAAAACCCATATTAAATCCCCATTTCTGCAACCACAGCCACACATAGGTTGTCTAGCTTCGAATAACACGAATAGCTTCCATTAGAACACTTTCTGGTGTATTGTTGATGTTAGAAATGGCGGAAGTCCTCGGTTTGACACCGATAAAATTCGCCAATTTATCACGTTGTTGCCCCATGTAACATTATCGATTGCTGTATCGAGTAAATTGTAATATACAATGTTTTACTAGTACATCTTATTGGTGTTTTACGTGTTATTTCGGTGTCTCCGGCGGTTTGGGTGCATTGTTACCATCATACAATTTACGTCACCTCCCGTGAATTACACATATAAGTACGCCGGTAATTTACAACGTGAGAAACGGTATTCTCCGCGCGTACGTTTTTAACACTGCAATCGCAGATCGACAATCAACATTCAAATCGAATGTCGAGTTGAATGTAGAGCTGTAAAGTTAGGATATGTAGACAACTTGAATGAACAGCTGGCTAGTTCCAATGCGCTGCTGGCTCTGCAATGGACATTTGTACTTACAGTACAAAGTGAATTTACAGCTGGCTAGTGCCAATGTACAGCTGGCTCTGCAATCGACATTCAAACTTGTATTGTCAGTTCAATCTGAATGTAGAGCTGTGTACTACCAATGTACAGCTGGCTCTGCAATCGACATTCAAACTCGTATTGTCAGTTCAATCTGAATGTAGAGCTGGGTATTTCCAATGTACAGCTGGCTCTGCAATCGACATTCAAACTCGTATTGTCAGTTCAATCTGAATGTACAGCTGGGTACTTCCAATGTACAGCTGGCTCTACAATCGACATTCAAACATTTATTTTCGGTTCAATCTGAATGTAGAGCTGGGTACTTCCAATGTACAGCTGGCTCTGCAATCGACATTGAAACATGTATTGTCCGTTCAATTTGAATGTAGAGCTGGGTATTCCCAATGTAAAGCTGGCTCTGCAATCGACATTCAAACATGTATATCTTCGGTTGAATCTGAATGTAGAGCTGGGTATTCCCAATGTACAGCTGGCTCTGCAAACGACATTCAAACTCGCATTTTCTGTTCAATCTGAATGTAGAGCTGGGTACTTCCAATGTACAGCTGGCTCTGCAATCGACATTCAAACTTATAATGTCAGTTCAATCTGAATGTAGAGCTGGATACTTCCACTGTACAGCTGGCTCTGCAATCGACATTCAAAATCGTATTGTCAGTTCAATCTGAATTTACAGCTGGGTACTTCCAATGTACATCTGGCTCTACAATCGACATTCAAACATTAATTTCCCGTTGAATGTGAATGTAGAGCTGGGTACTTCCAATGTACAGCTGGCTCTGCAATCGACATTCAAACATGTATTTTCCGTTGATTCTGAATGTAGAGCTGGGTATTTCCAATGTACAGTTGGTTCTGCAATCGACATTCAAACTCGCATTTTCTGTTCAATCTGAATGTAGAGCTGGGTACTTCCAATGTACAACTGGCGCTGCAATCGACATTCAAACTCGTATTGTCAGTTCAATCTGAATGTACAGCTGGGTACTTCCAATGTACAGCTGGCTCTACAATCGACATTCAAACATTTATTTTCGGTTGAATGTGAATGTAGAGCTGGGTACTTCCAATGTATAGCTGGCTCAGCAATCGACATTCAAACATGTATTTTCCGTTGATTCTGAATGTATAGCTGGATACTTCCAATGTACAGCTGGCTCTGCAATCGACATTGCAACATGTATTGTCCGTTCAATTTGAATGTAGAGCTGGGTATTCCCAATGTGCAGCTGGCTCTTTAATCAACATTTAAACATGTATCTTCGGTTGAATCTGAATGTATAGCTGGGTATTCCCAATGTACAGCTGGCTCTGCAATCGACATTCAAACTCGCATTTTCTGTTCAATCTGAATGTAGAGCTGGGTACTTCCAATGTACAGCTGGCTCTGCAATCGACATTCAAACTCGTATTGTCAGTTCAATCTGAATGTATAGCTGGGTACTTCCAATGTACAGCTGGCTCTACAATCGACTATCCAGCTCTGTATTCGGCTTATGCTAAAACAATTTTCTGAATAACGATCTCAGAGCCAGCTCGTTATTCAAACTACCTAGCTCTATATTCAAACGTTGCCAAAATAAATATTCAGAATACCGAAAACCGCATGCAAATCGGTCTATTAATTACGAAGTTATCGCCAAAAAAATGGAATGCCACTTTCTTTATCGGATTTGCATGATTTTTTCACCGATGCTTCACAGGTGACTGGGACCGACATAGCCTTTGACGCGACTTTGAAAAACGACTTTTAAACAACTTAGGCTGCTTTATCTGTAAAAGGCAGTTCATTTTGCCGCAAAAAGGGCACGCGAGAGCTGAATAACGATCTCAGAGCCAACTCGTTATTCATACTATCCAGCTCTGTATTCGGCTTATACTAAAACAATTTTCTGAATAACGATCTCAGAGCCAGCTCGTTATTCAAACTACCCAGCTCTATATTCAAACGTTGCCAAAATAAATATTCAGAATACCGAAAACCGCATGCAAATCGGCCTATTAATTACGAAGTTATCGCCAAAAAAATGGAATGCCACTTTCTTTATCGGATTTGCATGATTTTTTTACCGATACTTCACATGTGACTGTGACCGACATAGCCTTGGACGCGACTTTGAAAAACGACTTTTAAACAACTTATGCTGCTTTATCTGCAAAAGGCAGTTCATTTTGCCGCAAAAAGGGCACGCGAGAGCTGAATAACGATCTCAGAGCCAGCTCGTTATTCATACTATCCAGCTCTGTATTCGGCTTATACTGAAACAATTTTGTGAATAACGATCTCAGAGCCAGCTCGTTATTCAAACTACCCAGCTCTATATTCAAACGTTGCCAAAATAAATATTCAGAATACCGAAAACTGCATGCAAATCGGCCCATTAATTACGAAGTTATCGCCAAAAAAATGGAATGCCACTTTCTTTATCGGATTTGCATGATTTTTTCATCGATGCTTCACAGGTGACTGGGACCGACATAGTCTTGGACGCGACTTTGAAAAACGACTTTCAAACAACTTATGCTGCTTTATCTCTAAAAGGCAGTTCATTTTGCCGCAAAAAGGGCACGCGAGAGCTAAATAACGATCTCAGAGCCAGCTCGTTATTCATACGTGCCAGCTCTGTATTCAGAATATACAGAAAACATAGTACTGAATAACGATCTCAGACCCAGCTCGGTATTCAAACTACCCAGCACTGTATTCAAACACACCTGTTTAAATGTCGATTGCAGAGCCAGCTGTACATTGGAAGTACCCAGCTCTACATTCAGATTGAACCGAAAATAAATGTTTGAATGTCGATTATAGAGCCAGCTGTACATTGGAAGTACCCAGCTGTACATTCAGATTAAACTGACAATACGAGTTTGAATGTCGATTGCAGAGCCAGCTGTACATTGGAAGTACCCAGCTCTACATTCAGATTGAACTGACAATACGAGTTTGAATGTCGATTGCAGAGCCAGCTGTACATTGGTAGTACACAGCTCTACATTCAGATTGAACTGACAATACAAGTTTGAATGTCGATTGCAGAGCCAGCTGTACATTGGCACTAGCCAGCTGTACATTCACTTTGTACTGTAAGTACAAATGTCCATTGCAGAGCCAGCAGCGCATTGGAACTAGCCAGCTGTTCATTCAAGTTGTCTACATATCCTAACTTTACAGCTGTACATTGGAAATACCCAGCTCTACATTCAGAATCAACGGAAAATACATGTTTGAATGTCGATTGCAGAACCAGCTGTACATTGGAAGTACCCAGCTCTACATTCACATTCAAAGGAAAATTTATGTTTGAATGTCGATTGTACATTCAAATTGAACGGAAAATACATGTTTCAATGTCGATTGCAGAGCCAGCTGTTCATTGGAAGTACCCAGCTCTACATTCAGATTGAACCGAAAATAAATGTTTGAATGTCGATTGTAGAGCCAGCTGTACATTGGAAGTACCCAGCTGTACATTCAGATTAAACTGACAATACGAGTTTGAATGTCGATTGCAGAGCCAGCTGTACATTGGAAGTACCCAGCTCTACATTCAGATTGAACTGACAATACGAGTTTGAATGTCGATTGCAGAGCCAGCTGTACATTGGTAGTACACAGCTCTACATTCAGATTGAACTGACAATACAAGTTTGAATGTCGATTGCAGAGCCAGCTGTACATTGGCACTAGCCAGCTGTACATTCACTTTGTACTGTAAGTACAAATGTCCATTGCAGAGCCAGCAGCGCATTGGAACTAGCCAGCTGTTCATTCAAGTTGTCTACATATCCTAACTTTACAGCTGTACATTGGAAATACCCAGCTCTACATTCAGAATCAACGGAAAATACATGTTTGAATGTCGATTGCAGAACCAGCTGTACATTGGAAGTACCCAGCTCTACATTCACATTCAACGGAAAATTTATGTTTGAATGTCGATTGTAGAGCCAGCTGTACATTGGAAGTACCCAGCTGTACATTCAGATTGAACTGACAATACGAGTTTGAATGTCGATTGCAGAGCCAGCTGTACATTGGAAGTACCCAGCGCTACATTCAGATTGAACTGACAATACGATTTTGAATGTCGATTGCAGAGCCAGCTGTACATTGGAAGTATCCAGCTCTACATTCAGATTGAACTGACAATATAAGTTTGAATGTCGATTGCAGAGCCAGCTGTACATTGGAAGTATCCAGCTCTACATTCAGATTGAACAGAAAATGCGAGTTTGAATATCGATTGCAGAGCCAGCTGTACACTGGGAATACCCAGCTCTACATTCAAATTGAACGGAAAATACATGTTTCAATGTCGATTGCAGAGCCAGCTGTACATTGGAAGTACCCAGCTCTACATTCAGATTGAACCGAAAATAAATGTTTGAATGTCGATTGTAGAGCCAGCTGTACATTGGAAGTACCCAGCTGTACATTCAGATTAAACTGACAATACGAGTTTGAATGTCGATTGCAGAGCCAGCTGTACATTGGAAGTACCCAGCTCTACATTCAGATTGAACTGACAATACGAGTTTCAATGTCGATTGCAGAGCCAGCTGTACATTGGTAGTACACAGCTCTACATTCAGATTGAACTGACAATACAAGTTTGAATGTCGATTGCAGAGCCAGCTATACATTGGCACTAGCCAGCTGTACATTCACTTTGTACTGTAAGTACAAATGACCATTGCAGAGCCAGCAGCGCATTGGAACTAGCCAGCTGTTCATTCAAGTTTTCTACATATCCTAACTTTACAGCTCTACATTCAACTCGACATTCGATTTGAATGTTGATTGTCGATCTGCGATTGCAGTGCTAACTTCACACAGCCTCTTTGTTAACCGATAACATTAAAACCGGTTTGTTTATTATAGGAATGAATGGCCTTTTTGTGGAATTTATCGGGGTATAAACTTGCAAAAGTCGCGGGAATACTGGACGAAGGCCGGAAGGCCTTCGTCCAGTATTCCCGCGACTTTTGCAAGTTTATACCCCGATAAATTCCACAAAAAGGCCATTCATTCCTTATAATTCCAGCATTTTAAATAAATTTGTCAAGAAAACGTGTTTATTTTCCGTTTTCTTAAGAATTATTTTAACTGCGCCTGACGGTTACGGAAAGTAGTTCGGCATTGGAGTTTACTGGGATATAAATTTTGGACAGAGACTTGCTACGGACCAATCAAATGTTAGGGAATTGTATAAATATTTTTGTGCTGGAATTATATTAATGTATTGGACTTGAACTGGCAATGCAAGTCAAACATTTATATATCGTCTGAAAAACGTCAAATATTATCGGATTGATGGTCGAGCTCAATGTTAACCGCTTTACAGCGCGACGTTCATTGGATGACACACATCGAATAATAGCGTGACGGGGATGTAGTAGTGGATTTTGACACATCGCGGGGAAATGTCTATTCAATGAAAAGGCGCGACACGCGTGTAATCTCCGATCAGAGGACTCGCCAAAGAATATCGCAAATTAATGTCTTAAATGTAGGAACAGATAAATGCAGTGCATGTATTCTATCCACATCAGCAGATGGATATATGTCTCCTGAATCGATAGAACCCGAATTTGGAGTTTAGTTGAACATTGATGATATAATCAGTCTGAAAGCAACGCATGTTGAACATTTTATTGGCCAAATATTGCAAAAGCTTTCATTCCTCGAGTATGTTAACAGTATAAAAGGGGTCCGACAGTTCTGAACGGTGAATGCGTAGATAATTGCCGATTTCTGTCGTATGTAATCATTGAGCATTAGTAATTACACAAAACTAATTTACCCAAAACCAACGCAATCCACCCAAATCCACCATAATACCCACATGACACCAAAACAACGACCACGTGTTCAGATTAGACTAATGTATGCAATGCCTATAGAAAAAAACAGCAAATAATTATAAGGCTACAGCGGTGTGCTATTTGATCTGCAGCTATACTGGTCACACATTTCCATACTGAACAACAATTTCTCCAGTCACAGCAACATGCATATTTAACCCTTACTACGCTGAATTAAATTGTGTCGTCTGCCGGAAATGTTTTATTTTCAATATTTCTGGACAAAAACCTGTTTTGGCAGCGCATGAGAATCGTCTCCATTGGAGACGATTCTCATGTGCTGTCAAAACAGGTTTTTTAAGAATGAAGGCAAAAATGAAAAACAGCAGATGACAATTTCCGTCTGCAGCGTAGTGAGGGCTAAGTAAGTACTATATGAGCATACATGTATCTATTTGTCCTCAGATCGCCGGTCCTGCCGGAGCTGTTCCGACGCCCCTGCTTACGATGCCATTAGCGGAAAATATCGTAAATTTGGTAATTATTTTTTTACGAGATATCGTACATGTTCTTCAAATTAATATTGGGGAGACGGCAATCGACCCGAGTGAAGCGAGGGAGTTCTAGGGGAGTCCGGGCATGCCCACCCCCGGACATTTTTTGAATTCTAGATGGCATTTCCTGCATTCTGCTACATTTAAGAGACAGCATTAGTATCTCATACAGATTTTTGTAGCAAAAGCACTGGTAAAAAGGGGTAATTCACTGGTAATTTTATGACAATTATTAACAAGAACAATTATAACATGAATGATCATGTTATAAAAGAACGCTTTGAGTGTATGCTATTATTATTGAGGCCAACTACATGTTTGCAAGTAGCATGTAAAGTTATAGATATCAGGGTATGGGATCAGTGGTTTCCGAACCTGCTTTTCCGACATGACGTATTCTGTGACGTCATTTTTACAGTAAATTTTCTTGAAACTTTTCCAAGCAAACGGACGGATATCGATGATATGTATCACACCATAGAAATGACATACCGGTTCGATGATATGTATCACACCATACATTCACGTTCTTTAGATTTATATTCACATCCATGGAAACCGATTCTTCGTCAAAACCAGAAAATTGTTAGATTAAAGCAAACTATACCATAATGCAAGAACTGGCATCATTAAACGAAGCTAATCCCCTCGCACTGGCATCATTAAACGAAGCTAATCCCCTCGCTGGCAGCCTTGATAATAAAAAGTACTCCGTGACCTTGGGCGGTCGAACGTGGGTCATACGAGTCTACTCATATGCTAAACCATGCTCCATCCATAGACACACATTATGGTCAAATAATATCAAAATCGTGGAAGCAGTTCACAAGTTATCGAAAAATGAAAGGTGTTACTGGCGTACGTACATACGTACGCAGTACATGGACTAACGATATACCAGCTCTTGCCTATCGGCGAGGGGATACTAATTGGCAACCTGTTAAGCATTTACTGCGTTATGTTTCATTAAACTCTGTCTTTCCATTATAAAGATATTACATTCAACATCCTGCACCACCTTTAATTGACATGGCGCAATTTTAAATATTGCGCGGGCCCAATTTTCCCAATTTTAGTACTTTCCACTAACATAAAAAACCGACATCTAGTCGCCACGCTGACTGAGCCGCGATCTATAAACTTACCCAGGGAGTTTACATTGCAAACATAATGTAACGCGTCCACTGGCGGTTTGTTTCGGTGAGTCCGCACAGTACAACAGTCCGACTTGGCAACGCCACCTAGCGACTTATCACCGGCGCACTGCAGTGCTTGATATCAAAATCCTAAAACCATCAACTTCTAAAACTGGCGTTTTGAAGAAAGGCATGAAATATGCAATCTTAAATTCGATAAAATTGACGCAGTACAATTTGAACGACGTTATAAGCCAAAGATATGAGTGCCAGAAATAATCCACATTCAGACACATGAAAATGTTTGCCACCATTTCTCCATTTCATTGTCGAAACTCCAGACGGTTTTACAGAATGTGAAAGCCATAGAAAATGTATACTGGATATCAAATACTCCTACAAGCACCAATATGAACTTGTGAGTGAAATTCACGACAGGTCATACATTACATCGAAACAGAAATCATTGCCTTGAAAAAGTCTGAGAAATATTACACACACACAAGTACACATTCAAACGGCTGTATGTCAAAAATTGTTCTGCGACTTTGCACTGTAGTGGAGTATCCTGATTCATGCAGAGGGGGTGTGAATTGTGAATGGAGTTTGGAAGGGTGCGAGAACATACATTTAATTTCTTCCATTGAAGTGATTTTCACATATATTATACAGGTAGTTATTTCCCCCAGAAAACGTAGGTTAAAGTAAAAAAAATACACACCTGACCAAATGTTACAGGATGCAATTACACACCATGTCACTGGACTTTGTACTGTACACCCACTGGTGAATCCATGTGACAAGTGTTTTGTATGATGTGTGTTTGTGAATGAGCTGATAAAAGACAAGCCTTTGCACTTAATGACTGGGTGCCAGACATCCTTCAGCAAAGTTGCAAATCATGATTTGAATTGGGGTCCCATCTGTTTGGCACAAAGTGTTCTTTATAGGATTAAATATTAAATAAGTATAATTGTGTAACTATTCCAACAGTTTTAAAAAAATACGAGTGCCCACTACACAGAAATATTCACTTAGTAATCTTAGGTTTACTGATAGGTTGTATCATCGTGCTATTTTGATTGTAAATGAGGCAGGTCATTTTTAAATATTTATATCAACTAAATGTGTCACCTGAATAAATATTTGTATTGACTTGTTACAAAATATGATCATTGCACATCAAAAGATAAATAGAGAGAATAAATAGTTGTTTCCATTAACATTTTAAAGAGTCAATGTTATCGCCCTTGATATCAAAGTGGCAATTCAAGCTTGATGTAAAATAATAATAATGTAAAATTAACATGGTTGATATGATTTTTTTTAAGAATTTTAACAAATTTTCTACAACGGCCATCTTGGATTATGCGACAACCTCCATTTTAACAAATATGAAAATGCTTCACCCACGCACCACAACTGTGAAGTCTGACCAGCGTCGGCCAAACGGTACATGAGAAGAAGACGAAATCTATAATTAAAGGATGACCTGTCGGCGGCCATCTTGTATGATGTATCATCCGATTTTGACAATACCCACGATACCTTCGATTTGATATATATCAGGACCATATTAGGTCAAATTTGAAATATCGCTATGTGCCAGATACTAAAATCAATGCGTGAACAAACAAAGGGAGAACACTGGAATATTAGTGAGGCAAGAGTTGTGATAAAAATACAAAAAGGAATTCCAGTTATGCTCGGGACACAAAATCAGTACATGTATCCGAAAAAAACAAAAGAAATCAGTATGTTAAGATATGTTATCTTGCTTTTAAGGACTAGAGCAAGTGAGCGGGTCTCACACATACCCGCGGCCGTAGCAAAGTCATTTGGGCCTTGACCTTTGGCATGAAAGCTGCTTAGGTGAGATATAGAATGAAAATAGGTGGCTGTTGATAAAGAAGTGTGACATTTCCAGTCGATCCAATATACGGTTGCAGATAAATTGTGTACTTAAAACTTTAATGCAAATATTTCAAAACATTTAACACAATTTGACCTTGACCTTGGGCATGAAAGTCACATGCGTAGGCTATAAAATGAAAATATGGATGTTGATTGTTGATAGACAAATATATGAAGTTTCAATTCAATCTGACTTACGGTTGCAGAGAAATTGTTTACTTAAAACTTTCAACGCATATATTTCAAAACATTTAACGCAAGTTTCAAAGTAATTTCACCTTCACTGTGTGCATGAAAGCCGTTATGAGTGGGCTATATAATGTTTGTTTAATGGTGTTTAACGGCCTATCAACAGCTATGGTCTAATACTCACATAAAGGATATAACTGTCGGATACCAAATGCCAAAGTTGTTTGTTTGTTTATTGGTGTTTAACGGCCTATCAACAGCAGGTCATATAAAGCTGGGCAAACGGGTTTGATCCTGTATTAACCTGCTGCATTGGGGGGAAAACCCAAAATCCCATCGAACGGAATAATTTCATCGAGAAAAATATAGTCAGCCCTGAAATTAGAATAACCTGACCTGATGCCAGGTCCATACCACATCAAAGTCACTTGGCCCGTTTCCCTAAAAAAGGATTACGATATCGTAATACTCACACAAGAGATATAACCAGATTCAACTGTCACATACAAAATGCCAAAGACGTATGTGAGGGCCAAACCAGGTCTCCAGTCGGATTTCCGGTAAGGATGAATCGCGATTGTTAAATTACCCATCACATGCACCCACCAGGGCTATAGAAAGAAAATATTGATCTTCTAACTTCATAAAGAAGTATATATATGAAGTTTCAAGTCAACCCGACTTGCGGTTGCAGAGACATTGTGTACTTAAAAACTTTGACACGTTTGATACAAATATTTCAAAACTTTAAGTAATTTGACCTTGTGCAGGAAAGCCACATCACATCGGTGTGCTACAGTATAAAAAATATGGATGACGATAAAGAAGTATATGAAAATTCAACTCATATATAATGGGTACCCAAAAACCTTCAACGCAAATCTTACGGATGGACGAAAATACAAAAACAATATACACCTCGATATACTTTGTATGCCTGGGTATGAATCATGATTGAAGGCACTGTGTTACAGATGATGCCTCAATATGTTGTTTCTCACATCATGCACTGCAATGACCAATATCAACCAATTGCACCATTTCATTCGAAGTCAAATTTCGAAGTCGAAATTTATTGTACACATGTAATTTGTTACAAGTTTGACCATTGGGCATTGATTTCAATTATAATCATGATAATAGCACAAAAATACATCATTAATTCGTAAATTTTTGTTTCCCTTCGAAAGTCTACAAAGTTTGTCTTTGGTCTATTCTGGATGTTTCAAGTAAAATCCTTTATTGCGAAGATAACTGAAACCATGTGAAACCAACCAAATATAGACTTTATAGACTGTGGACGTTAAACAGAAATTTATGAATCAAAGATTGAATGCAATACCTTAAATACTAATCACTCTAGGTTGGCGGTAGGATTTTTAAATTTGCTCAAATATGTGTCTGTGACTGGAGAAATGGGGCTTATGGGATTTGCGATCAGTGTAGATACACATATCCGCACAGGATCTGAACTGTTTCACCATTACATCAATGAAATCTCCATCATGCTTCTAACAAGCCACATCATTATCAGGCTACATGAGTGTACTATTTGATCAGGAGCTACACTGGTCACAAATCCCATAAACCACATTCTCCAGTCACAGCGCCACCGTTAAAGTAAAAGACGTAATAATACCTATAAATACATTAAATATTACCATAAAAGCATCAATCAAGGTTGAAATAAAATAGTCTAAACAAATTATTTACTCCCATATATCACACATGGAGTAAATACATTTTGTTTAGCTTATTTTTCTCTCACTTATTGATGCTCTTAGGTATATTTAATGTATTTATAGGCCATGGTCCGTTTACTTCAACCTGAGGTCACAGCCACATATGTTTAAAAGCATAGTAAATATATTTCTGACCATTTCAATATCTAGTCCTTCGAGTGTCACATATCAGAAATGTACAAATGTCATTCTGTCCACCACAAGAATGAGTCACCGATTCAAAACATATTGACAAATCTTAAAACTGCACAACTCAGATTTGTGTGAATAAGATTCATTCTCAATTCCATCAACACAAGAAGTAACATGTCTTCACGATACATCCTTTCAACAGGTTGATTAGATGATTAGAGCAGAAATCAGAGTTAAGAACCACACAAACACTGCCGCTGGCATGGATGGTACTCCGGTTAAATGGTTAATTTTTTGTAACTGAACTTGTCTTTCTCAAGCTCTTCCTCGAGGGTTATATTTTCAGATGTCGCTGATCTTAAGAAAATGACAGTCTGTCATGGCGACACTATATTTTGCTTCGTGTAGGTCAGGAACTGGATCAGTTCCCATTTCGCAAGTGTTTGGCAACTTGTTGCCCAGGTGGAGTAGTGTCTTCGGGCAGCGATTCTTCTGGTGGCCTTTGTCCTTCAACAGTAGAATGAGAAACAATTTCCGCCTTATCTGCTTCTTCTGAAACCGCCCATATACTATCTCAATAGCCCTGCTGGTGTCTGCCTCGACTGCAGGGTGAAGTTGAAGAGGCTCGACGAATAATCCAGATGGCTAAGATCTGTAGACGGCTTCCCTGAAACAAACAATCAAACACTATTATGTACATGGGTTAGCCTTTTATTGAATTTCTTACCAGTATTAACCATTACTCAGCAAATGACTCCGCAACTTTCCAACATGAAACAGTGCTTAGAGAACTACATCCCACCCGGGTATCAAACTCACAAAAACTTGGATAAATGTGGTAAGCGAGTAAGCCACATTGTTCATAGTTGTGAACAGTAACTCCTTGAAATCTACAACCGTACTGTCCGTAGCAGAGTTACGTTTCCATTCATAGTCTTCCTCTGCAGAATAGTGAATAAGAGATCTGGTTCGCAAATTACATGTACCAGCTAAAGTTGGGGTCCCATCCACAGGTTGAAGTAACGGACCGAGGTATATATATGTGTGTGTTATAGAGGGAGTAACAAAACTTTTTTTAGCTTTTTTTTTTCGTTTATGGACGCTTTTAGGCGTATTTAATGTATTTATAGACCTCGGTCCGTTACAATGTACTTCAACCTGTTTGCATAACAGCTTGCCTATAAGAATTAAATAAGTGTATAATTGTGTAACTACGGTACATGTATTCCGCCAGTTTTAAAAATTACGAGTGCAGGTCCACTATACATATATAATCATTTAGTAATATTGATTTTACTGATAGTGACTCGTGGTGGTATCAGGCTATTTTGATATGCAAATGAGACATGACTTTTTATTTTTAAATTATTTATACCAATTAAATGTGTCACCCGAACAAATATTTTTATTGACACATTATAAAGTACGATCATAGTGCACATAAACAAAACTAAGCAGACAGAATATAGTTTCCATTAACCTTTAACGGAAACACGGTTATCGCCCCTGATATCAGTGACGAAATTCACGTTTCATATAAAAAGAAAAAGTACACGTATATTTTCACGTACATGTACAAATGGGGGGAAAATCCCAAAATCAGAACTGAATATTTACAATAACACAACTATATATTCAGCGCTGAAATCAGAATAATCCTGGTCCGATACCAGGTCCTCGCCACACCAGAATCACTTGGCCTCTCCCAAAAGCAGTAGGATAAGTAATAATCTTACTACAATGTACTTTTATAATGGGCAATAACCCAATTCAACTCCCAGGTAACAAAAGAGCCAAAGATAAAAATGTACTGAAGGGTCAAACCAGGCAAATAGTGATTCCTATATGAGGAACTACTACCGTTAATTTACGTCGTCTCGTTCTCCGACGTGACCACCCACGTAAAGTTTTGTATTACTTTTATAATAGTTTTTTTTTTTCCAATGGAAAATATACAAATTAGGTCACAATTAACAACTAAAGCGTAAATCAGATCTGATAAGCTATTCTGTAGAGGAAGCCTACGTATATCATTTATGTTTGTTGGGGTCTAACGGCCTATCAAGTTATCAACAGATGCGGTCATTTAAGGCCGGGTCAATGGGTTTAGTAATAAATCCCATATATTACCTGTACAAGTACATGTTCAAGTACATGTACAAATGGGGGGAAAATCCTAAAATCAGAAATGAATATTTACAATAAAAGAACTATATACTCAACCCTTAAATCAGGATGATCCTGATCTGATGCGAGGTCCTCGCCACACCAGAAATCACATGGCCCCTCCCAAAAGCAGTAGGATCAGTAATAATCTTACTACTTCTATAATGGGCAATAACCCAATTCAACTCCCAGGTAACAGAAAGAGCGAAAGATGAAAACGTACCTGAGGGCCAAACCAGGCAAATCGTGATCCATACGTATTACTTTTATAATATTTTTTTTTCAGATGGAAAATATACAAATTGTGTCACAATTAACAACTAAAGTGTAAATCAGATCTGATTAGCTATTATGTAGAGGAAGCCTACATGTATGAATGGAATAGTAACTCTGCTACAGACGGTACAGGAGTAGATTGCAAGAGTTATTGTTCGCAACTACAATAACATGGTTCAATAATAATGAGACATCAGTGATTCTATATTTTATGTACATATTTGTGTCGTTTTTCTAGTTTCGATGTAGAACCAATAATTCATTAAACTGTGTTTATTCCATTGGGTGACAGTCCAGTTGTTACATTTATAATAGTATAGCCAATTGTTCTCGTCATTTTTTTAATTTTATTTCCACTTCAAGGGACCAGGGTCTCAGAAATGTAATTTCCGTTACATACATTTACATGACGTAAATATAGCTTTACATTTACATTTTTTTCTTTTCAACGGCATAAAACATACAACTGAAGGGGCATCTATTTAGAAAAGTGTCAAGAATATGGTAAGCTAATTGTATTAGTGCGAAACAGAGAAATCTAGTAGCAAGTCGTGGAATTTATCATTTATGGTAACCCAACATATATTTAAAAAATGTCATTTCGGCTAATTCTGCGCACCGGCTAATGCACAATTCACGTAATGTTTTGCCCAGCTTACGTCAGAATAAATTATGTTGATTTTGGAATAAATCAGCTGATTAACGGTATACTAAGTCACAATTTTATCCCATTCCAATAGTTTGGTAAAAAGTTATTCAGAACATGGTCAAAATGATTAGTGGTCCTGCTTACTAAATGAATAGATCAACAACAGATCTGCTTCATAAACCAATAATACACATGCAAATATACCGACATTGGTTATCATTTTTTATTCCCGTATTATTCGCAAAACTCAAGGACAAAATGGACTGATATTTTGATCAAATTTGGCTGGGTCTCCGCTAGGCGGATACAGATAATAGACGACAGATGAAATAGTAAAAGCCATCTGCTTAGCCGTGATTATCTTGGCTAAGAACTGCCTTGAATGTTCAGTGTTTTAATTTTGACTGAATATGGACATTTTCACGAAAATTATTATTAGGTGCGCAGAATTAACAGACATGATTGTAATCCCAACAAACATACAGTCTCCACCCCGCCCATATTTCGTGAGGTCACCCCAATGAAGCAAAAAAGTCCCTCATCACCACCCCAGACCAAACATGGGTACCCTGTGTACAAATAAAATATTTTAGGAAGCCCACCCACTGCAATACAAATACTTAATACAAATACTGCACTTCAATTTTTTTACTTGTTTGGTCACTGTTGTTATAGTTTTCTAAATCGTGTAAACACGTGACTTTCTGAAAACACTTGTCTTAAGAAAACAACATGAATAATCAGACATGTAAAATATTGGTGTGTGCAAAGCCACATACACGGTGCGAAGCCAGGTACACTTACTTAATAGAAATACTGCACCGGCCTATATTCATATTTCGGGGAAAATTCACCGCTGTGCAAATGCAGTGTACCTGGATTCGCACACCTCAATTTTTTACTTTTTTCATCACTGTTGTTACAGTTTTTATAAACACATTTGACTGGCGGGGGGGGGGGGGTGGGGGGGGGGGGTGAAAGTAGTGTCTGTTTTAAGTGGCTAAAAGCCTATATAGACAATAGATAACAGATAATAGCCTAAATAGATAATGAATCGACTTGTTGGACTGAAAACATATATTCAAAGTGAATCTACAAGTATCGAGGTGCCACAAACACACAGAGTCCGAGATGCACCATAAATTAGAAATTAGCTATTTAAACAACAATTGTAGAAACAACATTGGTCGCGAAACCAATGACTCGGCACATGCACAGGCAATGTTGAATATCCCCCACCACATGAATTCATGTTAGATTGAATACAATGGAATTATTTTAGTAGCCCTGTGGTTAAAAGTGCTGTCGAAGTCAGCACGATTCAAATATTGGTCAACAGTAATAAAGAAATAATTCCTACCTGAAACAAATGTTTCGTGTCTGGCAGCTAGTAGTAGTAGACTTATGTAAAATGTAGGTCAATTATTGATGTCTCTTGGCTGTCGCCGTATTGTCCTCTCAACTTTAGCAAATTTGCAGAAATGTACGTCTGTAGCATTCACAAATCGTTGAGTACACAATGAGTATCTGTATTTCCGTATTTAGAGCTTATCAACAACGAAGACAGCAATCACGATGGCAGTACGTGTAATGGCAATATGACCAATCATTGTATTATTACACGTTTGGCAGGACACGAAATATAGTATGACGTCACAATGAAAATACAATCGCATTTAACAACAAATAGCTGACTTTTTAAACGTAAATTTGTTATTGGTTGGTATATTACATTAAAAAAAAGTGTCCTGTGTCCAATAAATTGGACACATGACACTATGGCGTTTAGTAAAACGTTCAAATATTGACTCTAAATGTACCAGAGGTTCTAAATGAGGCTCCATACGGGATAATCTATTTAAACTAAATTTCATTGGGAAGCTATTTTTTTGCAAATTACATGCGTATTATTATTTTAATATAACCTATCAATGTCTACAGGTGTTAGCATGTTTCAATATTGAACTAACATATATCTTGTTGGTATTGGCACACTTTCATTTTACGAAGTTTCCCGCAGCGAACCCCATTCGGCCCATCGACCGATTGTAATTATAGAACGCCTGTAACTATTCACGAGAATATAGGCGTTCTATGAAAAAGGTTTGACTGATTTGTATTAGGTTTCACCATCTATACATATTTGGAAGTGTTCAAAATGCAAATACCAATGGTATACTTATATACTCAACAAAACTAGAAACGTCCCTACTGAGCAAAACTAGAAACGTCCCTCCATGTTTAAGGAAAGATTCATCAAAAACCAAAAGGGTTACTTTTAAAAATCAAAATGGAAAAACAAGTTCATTCATTTCTGTATGAAAGCCAATAAATTGCATTTGGATATCTTGTTAAATATTCGAGAGATAACCGGCCAAGGGCGGTAGGGGTCAAAATCAAAAATCACAAAAACTCAGAAATGTGTTACTTAATGTTTAGAGATGGAATTTCAATAAGTAATGTGGCAAATTCAGTAAATCTCGTTAGTACCGAGTGTGGCCACCATTTGCATGAATGCATGCAATGATCCTACGCCGCATCGACGTGACGTAACGCAATACCAGTGCGTTGGGCAAATTCCTCCATTCCCGTTGTAACGCCCGTGTAAGATCGCGAACATTGTCAATCTGATGGTTAGCTCGTGCTTTGCGGCCCAGCTCATCCATATGTGCTCAATGGGATTGAGATCCGGGGAGACCGCGGACCATGGCATGACGTAGACGTTGTTTTGCTGTAAGTATTGAGTGGTGACCCTGGCTACGTGAGGGCGGGCATTGTCGTGCATCAATGTCACACCAGGACCATGCTGACGGATAAATGGTAAGGCAGTGTGCATTTAGCACATCTGCAACATAACGTTGTGCATTGATGTTGCCCTGTACAACAACCAAATCTGTCTTCCGGTTTCCCATGATCCCACCCCAGACCATTACGCTCCCTCCCCCCAAACCTGTTCTTCTCAACAATGCAACAATCGGTGAATCTTTCATTTTTACGCCTGTATACCCGTAATCTTCCGTCAGCATGACTAACTGTGAACCGAGATTCATCGGTGAACAAAACTCGGTTCCAGTCAGCCCTTCTCCAGTTCAGATGACGTCGCGCCCATAACAGTCTGGCAGCACGGTGACGTTGGGTCATTATCTGACCAGTGTACGGGCGGCGTGCCCGGATTGGTTGGGCGTTACGACGTAACCGGTTGCGAATGGTCTGCCCTGAGACACCGTATCGCCTAGCAGTGACTGTGGCTGCCAATCGACGTTGACGTAAGTGCGTCAACGTAATGTAACGATCGGCTCTAGCCGTCGTTACACGAGGCCTACCAGGTCGTTGCCGGTCGTGAACAGCCCCAGTCTGCTGGTACCGGGCTGCAAGACGATCAATCGTCTTCCGACAGCAAACCAAACCGAGGCGCGACCGCCCTGGCGGCCATCCCACCCGCAAGCATCCCAATTGCCTGATTTCGCTCGTTTTCGGAAAGCCGTGGCATATCGAAAACAGTGAAAAATTAAAAAAGTTTTTTAATTTTCCGAATAGCCCCTATCGCATGAATGGTACGACATGAACTGAATCACCTTATCGATGACAAGTATAGCGTGCACGTGCAAAAAGTGGAAATCAACGTTCCGGTCACTGGCCGCTATGTAAACCGTGTGTATCGGCTAAACTCTACACGATCGTGTTCTGAACATCGCCACGGTTTAAAATACATGTACTTTGAACATGTGGTACATACATAGACAGAGCTACACCGGCTATAAAACAGGGACGTTTCTAGTTTTGTTGAGTATATATGGTCCATTGCCAGAGACATATTTCATACATTTAATCGATGTTTATTGTGTTTGTGCGAATTGGAAAAGAGAAGGCTCTTTCTATAATAGCCTTATTTATACCCACCTTCTATAAATAGAAGATGGTAATGTACGAGACCAAGTGGGTGGGGTAATGGGATTTTTTTAATAGGCATTTTGTTGGTGTCATAGGTCCGAGTCTTCCACCTGTGGAATGGCACTGTTCCCGCGCTCGGTAAAGTCAATATTTTACGTTTGAAATTACATAATCGAACTAACATTTGTATTACCAGGATGGATTCTCACGGGTGTTTGTTTACCCAAATCACGATCACGTCCCGATCCAAACTCACAGCAAAAAGAAACGAAAACAATTTGGTCCAAATATTGGGGCGGTGGTCGCCGCCTCTGCCGCCCCGGTTCCGACGCCTCTGTCTTGGATACAAAATCGTATGGCGTGTCTCATATCACGTACACATTTACCACACATTTGGCTATTCTCTACGGATCACCCGCAGAGGACGTGCAATTCTTTTTTATTAATTCGTTCCCATGAAATAACAATCCGTTTCCTCAATTTATCAATTCGTTCCCACGAATTAACAATTCGTTCCCTCAATTTAACAATTCGTTCCCACGAAATAACAATTCGTTCCCACGGGAACGAATTGTTAATTCGTGGGAACGAATTGTTAATTCGATGGAACGAAATGTTAAATTGAGGGAACGAATTGTCATTTCGTGGGAACGAATTGTTAATTCGAGTGAACGAATTGCTAAATTGAAGGAACGAATTTTTATTTCGTGGGAACGAATTAATAAAATAATCCATGTTCCCTGCAGTGCTCCGTAATTCTCTGCTACTTTCCTTTTGAGTATGAATATTGTGGATCTGTTTTCCCATACTATGCACACTATCAATCGTGCTATGGATACACATGTACACTAATTAGAAGATATCTTCAATTATTGGTACAAAAGATTAATTAAAGTTCGTATAGCTGCAATATTGTGAATACAATAGTCTGCACCTGAACCTGCTGTTACATACATGTACATATACAAGTCACGTGACCAACATATTCATGTTTTGTTTTAAAAATAGTACCACAAATGTGGAAAGTGGTGTCAAAATATTAGACCACCAATTTAGTAGATTCACAAGTGTGTCTGTGGAACACGTTGACAATTTCTGGGGCGTTTATCAATTAGGAAACAAAAATAATACATTATTATATAGCATACTGTACACATAAGCGATACAAAAACCCACAAGTAACATAGAAAACACGGGGGAGTCCCAAGAATAGTTAACTATGTATACAGACTTATCGAATTATAAAATATTTGAAATAAGATATTTGGCGAAAATTCCGGCAACGACACTGGCACGCTGCATGCCTTAGTATTGTCTGACGTCATTGGTTTCCCTTTGTATGATGAATTTATTTCAAATGTTGGAATTATAAGGAATGAATGGCCTTTTTATTTCGATAAATTCCACAAAAAGGCCATTCATTCCTATAATACTTCTGAATTTCTGATATATACAGGTCAGTAGAGAGCTGATGGACAACGTCAGCAGTGATCGTCAACATGGTCAAATCGGCATGTAAGTGTTAAATAGTCAACCAGCTGATACAAAACAATACTTATAGTCTGTTCCACATGTTGCTGCCAACAAACTTTTGGCTATTAGTCAAATTAAATCTAAAATAATATTTAAATGTTCAGTAGTACGTTTTCATCAATAACAAAAATGTCACCCTCCCTAAAAACACATTTGATGAAATTTCATTTATTTTCCATTTATTTTATCGTTTATTTGTTTACTCCTCCCCCAGCTCCTCCTCCTCCTCCTTTTACAGTTTAAATCTTTTTTTCGCAATACAATCAATTTTTGATTGGATTTCATCAATTGAAAAAAGATTGGACAAGTACTTATTTTTAAATATTTTTTTTTAGATTGAATGTGTTTGATAGCCAAAACAGACTAGAAAGTGAATTCCCGATAGCTGAGAAAAGTATCTATCTATGACCCATCACCTACCTTAACTCCAGTAGCCGATGTCACCAACATTGCAAAGTATACTTATCTAGCAAAGTATACTTTAAGGGAGAAATTTTCAATTTAAGGAACAAATTTATTAATTTTCATTATACTGAATTTATTAAATTATCACAGCCAAAATAGCTGTGATAATATGAGCCGCGTCGCGAGAAAACCTGTCTTCGGGAGTCTGACGACGTCACAAGATATGACGTCGTGAACTTAGCTGGTGTAATTTCCGCTGAGATTTGCATGTTGCACTCTGACTTCGAAGTTCAGTTTCAGAACAATAGGCTACGATACTCGCTCACTGCAAGGCGAGTTGACTCTCCAAAAGACAAAATGCTAACGTAACACTCCCAAAACAAACACAAGGCTGTGTAACAAGCTGATATTGCGGTAACAAATGTCTGCAAACATGTTAGAGCGGGGTCAGGTCTGACCGGCCGTCGGCACTAACCGGCCCCCTATCAGTAAACACGTTTAAACCTAAGTTGATATCTTATACATGTATTGCGTATGTGTCGAAAGTTCATTTCCCCGTGAGTTTTAAATTTCCGACAAACAGTGCAGAGAGTATTGCCAATACTAATTAACTCGTTTTCCATAGAATACCATCTATAATTCAAGACTTGTATAAATATAATGCAATATGTACGTTACACATGGTTGTATACGTGAATACAGATTTATCTGAGTGTGTCTACATATTGGAATACCGATATTGTACGTTAAGGCCTGTCACATTCAAATGAAGGTTAGCAAACAGCAAACATATAGGGGGCCGAGTACAGCCGACATGAAAAATACTGACTGTCTGTTCCACGTTTTGCTGCCGACGAACTTTTGGCTATTAAACACATTAAATCTAAAAAATGTTTTAAAGTAAGTAATTTTCCATCAGTAACAAAAAAGTCACCCTCTCGAAAAAAAATTATTTGATTAAATTCCATCAAATATTGATTTTATTGCGAAAAAACGACTTTTCTATGGGAATTTAAACTGGGGCCGATATTTCGGAAACTATTTAAATCACGTGCACGCAGTGGTTTGGTTGGTTTCTGGAGACTGACGTCAGTTCCCATTAGCCAACCAAATCACTGCGTGTCACGTGATTCGATATGTTTAAAGATGGCGGCTAATATTCATTTATAATCAGGAAGTGGACGAGTTTGATTTTAAAAATCGAATTTAGGTTATATAGTGAGACGCGTATTTAGTGCAGTTTACGCTCAAAATCTTTGAGATTTATGTTAATGTATTAGCAACTGTAAAGTCTATGCCGAAAACCCACCCCAAGCAGCGGTGTCGACAGGCTGCAACAAGTTATAGGCGAGTAAAGCATTACGACTTCGCGTGGCTTTTTCTTACAACGGTGATGCATTCGAGTTTTGTACCTTTCTAAATCACATAATCTTCATATCCGGGCGCATTTTAATTGTTTTGTACATTGTTTAGAAAGATGTTTCATGTATATACAAACAAGAATTGACCATCCAAGACACGCTAGAATCACCTGTGGGTTTGTACAGCGTGTATGTTTCCGTCTTAGACGGCCGAAAACACCCAACCCCGCTCTACCATATCTATTTTGTCCATGTAGCAGACTTCCAAGCGCTACCCTTGAAGGTGGTCTCCCACGAGTGAAATAGTGAGATGGTTTACATGTAAGCGATGTAGGCTTTTGCTCTCACGCTGGTAGAGTGACTGTGAACTGTCTGTCCGTCCGTCCGTCCGGGCACACGAATCCGTCCGTCAGTCCCCGTCCGTCCGTCCGTCCGGTTCCGGGCCAGCACCATGTTTAACCCACCACCATGTTTGGATATAAGGAAGACCTTCTGGTTTTGTGTTTTCATACACAAAATGACACCTGGAAGTGCTGAACGTTACACAAATCACGGTTAGACATTACATCTGAAAAGAAACCACATGTAAAATACCAAGTAATTCAACAGTTACAAAGGTGTGTCCCTAACATAGGTGTTGTGGTGCGGGCAACCCGACCATACTTACTGTCTGTTACACGTTTTCCTGCTGACCAACATTTGGCATTAAATCTAAGAAAATATTTAAATGGATGAATTTGTTAATCAATAACGTCACCCTCCCAAATTTTTGTATTGAAAGAAATTCCATAAAATGTTGATTTTATTGCAATCAAAACAACCATTTTACTATGGGAATTTAACATGGGGCAAAAACGAAGCTGGGTGTGACCTGGAGGGTCGAAAAACGAAAAGAAAATGGCACCGAAACACGACTAAATAGGTTAGAAATGATGTAACTAAGAAATTAAACGTTAGATTTTAAAAATCATTCAATGCAAACTCTCGTATCCCGCATTGACCAAATATGCATATCCGGGTCGCAGCGGATTAAAAAATACGTTTCATTGGTCGAACGATGTCACATGATGTTACCGAATGACGCCAGTGTAATGACACAACGCAAGCAAATCCGGTTATTTTCACCTCCCGCGAGTTACACGCATAAGTATCATACATGTATTTCCTTTGTGGGTCCTTTGCCAGTATAAAAGGGATCCGAAGTTCGGAACGGTGAATGTGTAGATAATATTGACGATTTATATCGTGTGTAATGAGTGAGCATTAGTGCACACAACATGTAAACTACCTAAAACCAACGACATCCATCAAACTGTACCCAAAATCCATGACAATACCCATATGACACCAACATACTGACCATCTGTTCCAAAACCTCTGTGCCAGACTAGTGTCTTTTGACATTAAGTTAACATGCTCGGCAGTATGGAAGTGTCCTGGTGCTAATGCTAAATATGTTGTATCTCCTAATTAGGAGATACTAACTCCTGATTAAGGGATATTATCTTCCTAATTACGAGTTAGTATATCCTAATTAAGACTTAATATCTCCTAATTAGGAGTTAGTATCTCCTAATTAGGAGTTGTTATCTCCTAATTAGGACTTACTATCTGTGAGATGCTAAACAATAATGTATCTCCTAATTAGGAGATACTAACTCCTAATTAGGAGATACTACTCCTAATTAAGAGACATTAAGTTATAATTAGGAGATACTAAATCCTAATTAGGAGATAGTGTATCCTAATTAGGAGTTAGTATCTCCTAATTAGGAGATAATTATATGTTAGCATTGGTACCAGGAAGCTTCTATATGGCTGGGATATGGTAGGAATTCCTCGGCATGCCGAGGAATTCCTACGATTTCCCAGCCTGGCCTGATAAACTTGAAAAACACTGGCCCTGTGTTTTATGTATCAGGTAACATTTCCATGAGTGGAACAGTTTCAAATGCCAAATCCTGAAAAATGGCTATGCACTGACATATGCGTAAAAGTGTGCTTCCCATGTTGAAACATTAGTATGTTTCTGCAATTATCAAGAACCTCAAATCCTGATTTCAGGATATATCCTGAAAACCCCCCAAAAAAACCTCATTTTGTTACTTGCATGGTATTCTTTATGTAAATACTTTTTCAGATCTGGGACACAAGACTGGCCACAGGACTGGCCATTCGCTGGTGAACGTGGTCGAGTTTTCGCCGTTCTTAACAGCAAGACAATATTCCTGTATGGGGCCGCGTTTCCCGTCCTTCCGGATACTGCGTTGCCAACGGAAGTTACTGTATATGGAATGTTCTACAAACAACCGGAGAGGAAACGATTTGCATGCTGCTTACTCTACGTGGAGAATAGCCGGCTCGTATTTAGGGAAGCCCAGATTCTAAGACAGAGAAATATCTGTAGCGGAATTCGTCTCATGCCCAGGAGTTTCGTTTGCCGAGTTGACAATCGCCCCGGGAGTCTTGTCGGCGTATCAATTACAGTAGAAAACGGTACATGCAGTCACGAGCCGTCAGACTATGTTAAACCGTACCAACCTCGGAAACAGAAACCACACTCACTCGTGGTGAACGTAAAGTTGGTGTTCGGACTGGTGAGCAGCGAGGTTATTATCGAGTGGATGGAGGCGTACAGGGCCCTGGGTGTAGATAAGATTATCAGCTACGCAGACGAAGGTCTAAACTTGGCCGCCCGCCGCGTGTTGGAGTATTACTCGATAACTGGGTTTCTGGACCTGCACCACTACAAAATGGCGGATCCAGGTGATTTTTTGTTGAATGGTTATACATGTAATGAACAAATGTATCGTTAAACTGAAAATAACATATATTGATGCAATAATAATGAAATAAGGCAACGATAGTAAACTGAAAACAAGCTGTTGTTGTCAGTTTCGGATCGTTTCATTTTTCATCGAAAATACATCAAACGTCTTACATTGGCAATAACATATCTTCGTTTTATTTGACCCATTTTATGAAGAGGATATACCATTTCTTTTCTTTGTAAATCATAAACATTATGTGGCTGTGACTGGAGAATGTGGCTCAGGCTTATGTGATTTGTGACCAGTGTAGGTGCTGATCAAATAGCACACTCAATGATGGAATTGCGAACAGTGAACATCCTGATCTGGATCTACACAGGTCGCTAAACCCATCAACCCCATTTAACTAGTCACAGCCACGTATATGCTTAGAAGTATATATCGCTAACACTATCAATGTGCATGATCACGTGGTTACAACAACAACAACGTCGCCCACACCAAAGTAAGTATTATTTGATATTTTCCTTAATATGCAACGGATTTTGATGAAATATGGCGCAGAAAACGCGTCTTCATGAGCTGCATTTGGTGGTCTAGGGAGTTTGGCGCATTATTCTTCGCAAAAACGACAGAAGTTTGGGCTAAAATACAGAGACCACCAAATGCAGCTTAACAAGACGCGTTTGATGCGCCATATTTAATCAAATTCCGTTACGTAATAAGGACACTATAAAAGAATACGTACTTTGAATCGGTACTTGTTATTGTTGTTAGTACCACGTGACCTTGACAATTGTATAAAAAAAAGTCCGCAGACGATAACTTGCTACTTGTTTACAAACAAACCGGTCATAAACAAGACACAGGATAGGTGAGACAGGTAAATATATCCGTGCCAGTATTCCTTTTCAATATTGATTTTGAGATTTGTCATCAAGTCTTATGTATAGTCGAGGGGTTAGAGTGACGGATATCAATGCCGTAGGTAGTGAGTTCGAATCTTAGTTGTTCATACACATACTATTTTGATTTGTTTATATTTTATTATATATTTCTTTTTTATGTGTGTTGCTCTTACAAATTTCATTAATTAAGCATGAAATAGATTACATGTAGAACGTTAGTCTCACTTTGAAGAAAAATAATAACTATGCACATTTCATATGTTTCTATATGAACAATCTGGGAGTAAGTAAGTAAGTGAGTAAGTAAGTAATTTGTTTATACTAGTGACATGTGTTAAACGAAACAGGGAATATGTACAATATAATATTGACGAAAACACCCAGCCTTATGGACCTATATGTCACTTTCAAATTTTAGGTTACAAATGTATGTGTAAATATACAATATAAACTCGTATGTTCCCGCCGATCATGTCACAATGAGGTCATACAGCAAGAGTGATAACCTTTTCACTTATTCCCTTCTCCAGCAACCAGTCATATAAAGAGCAGAATGATATCGACAAAAGTAATGCATTTTGTGAGATCCGAACTCTCAACCAGATACAATGAACAAACGTTCTGCAACCGTATGCATATTCTCCCGCTTCGATACCGCTTCGATACCACTGAGCCACACTACATGTCAATTTCAGGCACCAAGATACATTATTATATTGACATGCATTCATGTGCACTTTGTCATATTATTATACACGAAAACGAGGCTATGATATGATAATACACATGGCTTACCCACAGGCGAATGATCACAATTGGACGAACTTTGTATGTTTGGAGTCTCTAATGTATATGGTCATGGTGCACGACTTTAGTATGAGCTGGCGATCAGCTATCGGCCAAATATGACCGTTAATCCAGCCGGACGGCCTCCGATGCTGTGTGACATTTTTTCTTACACGCAAATTTCGCTTTGGATGGGGTATACAAAATGCGAATAACTGAATAAATGCTGGAAACAAAGATTTGAAGTGAGTATATTCACACACCTAATACCTTTATCGATTGCCAGAGACAGAAGTCATACATTTAATCGATGTTTATTGTCTTTGTGCGAGCCGGAAAAGAGAGGGCTCTTTCTATAATAGCCCTATTTATACTCACCTTTATATAGCATATGGTACTGTACGAGACCAAGTGGGTGGGGTAATCGGATTTTTTAAATAGGCATTTAATTTTGGTGTCATAGGTCCGAGTCTTCCACCTGTGGGCTTACCTATTTTTGGACTCATTTATTGACCTCCAGCAACGTATTATCCTCTGTCATTTATAGCACACAGTTGTGGCACAAGAGCACAACAACAAAACACAAACAAAACGTTAGTTCTGTGTGACAAATTCTCAGCAACTTTGTTTGTGTTGTTGTGCCAATAAAGAGAATAAGAGATTGCAAACATAGATTTTCCGCCGTTCTATCACATACAACTCACAACGTATGCACATACACCGGATAGTGTATGTATTGTACAATACAACTCGCATAATATGTGGCTGTGACTGGAGAAATGGGGTAATACGTGTACACGGTAACACATGGTTGTATCCCCGGACGAATGTGGTGGGGATACTTTGGATTTGACATCGTGCCGAGTCCGCATGGAACACGACCGAAATATCTGCCGCGCTCAAGAATGACAACTCTAGCATCATTGTGTAGCGGGTTATCTCGATTTGTTTGACATTGTACTGGAGAGTGAGGTACAAATGCGCGTGTAGACATGCGCTCATATTCAAATGTGTCGATGCTTACTAAAATGTTATTTAATCAAACAGCAATCAAGAAAACAAAATAAGGTAATGCAGCAAACTATCATATATACATTATTTATATGTCTTTGTAGCCTTTGAGGTACAACCCGAAATATCAGAGTTGACTACCAATTGGCGGGAATAATTGCCACTATGTTTTTCAGTTAGCTTGGTGTCTCAGGTGTATGGAATCATGTGATGGACTTGCGCCATGCCCAGCTAAACATGATTTTGGCGGCCATTTTTAAAGATGGCGGCCAATTTTTAACAATTTAGTATGTATCGGGAAATCAGCTATAACAGTAAGATATTTTGAGGTACGTAAGTTTTTTTCCAGTATGATTGTTGACAATATATTGGTGTAGTCGGAAATATTAGTTTTTAAGTCATTAGTGCTTGAAAAAATATGAAAATCGACATTCAAACGCCAAATTCTTAGAGTTTTTTTTTAGTTCGAAATATATGTATTAATCTTACTAAACATCATAATAAACACTTATTTTAGGGTTTAACGGCCTGTAGTGAATTACCCCACCCACCTACTGAAATCAGGGACAAATTATTATGCACACGCTAACCTTGTTTTCTCATATACATTGTATATTTCGAGTTTTTGTGTATTCAATATTTTGTTTCTTTAATCTATACGTATAAACATATATAGACTACTAATAGTTATTTACTTTGGAATATATAATTCAAGATGGCCGCCATATATATCGCTATTTGACTTTTGCATATAAATGTGTGTGTGATATGTGACTTTCAATATACATAATCTGACACATTATATTATCTCTTGAAGTAGTACGTTCGACACCAGTCGTGCTTCTAACTTCAGCTGTCATCAATGTCGCTTGTATCATCATCATCATCCTGATGTATATCATCGTCCTCATCAGCAACATGCATGTTGGAACATGTTACCAGTTTACAAGCAGCTGTACATCTGAGTCAGTTCATGATGCATGTACAATCAGCCTTACATGTCCGGGAGCACTTACACGATAGCAGACCAATGACCGCTTCTGGAGCAGGAGTACTTGTCATCCACTCAATGGCAAGGCTTCCATTTTCATCCTTTATCCAGCCATGTCCCGCAGTGGGATCTGGAATATCAGGTGAGTTTTCAAGACTCTTCCTCCAAATCGCAGTCTGATAGTTTGCACGGCGTGTGTGCTGCTTCAGCGTATCCTCACATGGGGGTAACTGTCCAGATTCAACATCCCCCTTTCGGTTACGGAACATGTTGTACCGCAGTTCATTCACCACGCTCGTCCTGGTGGTACTACAGTACAATTTGCATGCAAATTCTTGGATGTCGCAGAAGACCTGCTGCGGTAGATCCCAGTCTTTACCAAGCATTTCAAATGCTTTCCTGAATTTGGGATGTTTCAGAATGATATTCAGTGCTTTCATCTTTCCTTGCCCCGCCAGTGCACTAACAGTATCACACCCGGTCCAGGCGTGAAGATCCATTAAAGCCAAGCACGTGTCACTCCCAAGGGCAGAAGCCAACAATGTGACATCAATGAGTCTCATACGAGTTTTCGTCCCACGTCTTATGCAAATTATGCCTTCAATGTATTTGCTGAGGCCCAAGCAGATGATAAACACATCTGTGTCATCACACACACATAGCAGTGAATGATAGTCGCGTGAAGCATGCTTTACATGCAGCAATATACGCGTGTCCGCTTCTTCCTGACCTGATGCGAGCGCATCCACTTCTTCTGCACTGTCTTTCGTGAGTTTGAGACATTTATTGCCACATGTAACATACAGTGTTTTAGTACCTAGTTGTCCTCTCGTTTCTCGTGTCTTCCAACTCTCTGCGAGAAATTGTGTGAGTTGGCTTTTGCTTTCGGTACTTGCTAGTAAGCGTCTCCAGTTCTTTATCTTGTGACCTGGTCGTATCTGACTAAATGCTATAGCTTCAGCTGAAGCGCGGCTGACACGTTCTGCTGATTTGATGGAGTCTTTCTTGTAAACGTCAAATACCACATCGATTCTATTGCTACGATGTCCGTCATGGAGTACTTGTGTTAGCACATGATTGGCCAGTTCACTGAATGTCTGGTTATCAGACCCATTGCGTCCACCAGTGTTGCACATTGGTCTGGTCTTTGCTTATGCGAAAAGCCCCTAGATCAGCATGACTGAACACCCGAGAACTGGTTGCCACATGTTCACGCATTTGGCTCAATGCTGAGGCCCGATATTCTGCTGTCAAGTAATATCGTGACACTGTCCCAGGTTTGAGACTAAAGCCACGTGTCCCACCTGCAGTCTGTGTGTCCTTGTTCACTGTTTCCTCTGTTGTCTGGTCCACAGCAATGCGACCAAATGGATTTGTATCGCTTCGCTGAACAATGAACCCACCACGTTCAAAATGTTCGTACACATCCGGGTTGGTCTTATGCAAGTGTTCTATGTGTGCATAATACACGGGAAGGTATCTGGCGTAATTGGTTTTGTCCATTGCAAAGCACCAGCGTATGATTTCTCTAATGCAGTGCAAGAAGTGAAGCTGCCAGTCACCCTCTATGTCAGCACGCAACAATCCCAACAGTGTCTCAACCATCTGAATGTATGTCATCCATAGAGCCGACAAAGGGCCCCGCTGATTCATCAGAAGCTTCTGATATTCGACAAACAATTCGAAGATCCGTTTGCACGACTCGTTTTCCATAGCGGATGTTAGTGTTGCAGAACATGTGTTCTGGTGAAGCTCGAAGCACTCTGAAAGAGTGTGGTTCAGATGTGTGAGATCGTCATGATGCTTAGCCTCTAGCCAATTAGAGAAACCTGCCCATGCCAATCGCATTAGTGCTTCGTATGTGAGTTTATCAAATTTCTCCAGTTTTGATAAACACAATGCCGTGTCAATCTCTTCCCATTTTGTTGAGGATTTGTATCAGCTCAACATTTCCCGTGAGTGTTTTCACCACTGACGGGAGTAGAACATGTTTTGCTGTGAGTATTTTCACTCGTGTTATGGCGTAGATTATGTCCTGGGCTATTGACCACGATACTCTGCCAATGCGAGCTGATGAACTATGTTCACCGCACAACATGACGGATAGCAGTCGTTTCAGAGCATCGGGCAATTGAATTTATGACGCGTGTAGGTCTTGCGGGTCAGGTGGCCATTCTTTTTCCGGGATACACATACAAATGTATATGTTTATGAGAAGAAAAATACATCGCCCTTGACTGACGTGCGTGCTTACAGGGTATCTGCATTCGTGACATCGTTTGAAATATGCCGTTTTTACGTATGGCGTAGTCACTGTTGGCGGCATGGTGTTGGGGGGGGGGGGGGTGGGGGGGGGGGCATTCATGAAAACGTTATCGATGTTAACACTACAATGTATATCTGTAACATGTAAAGCATGATATGCATACATCATGTACATTATGATAATTCAGATAATGTGCTATCAAGTGAAATTCACGAAGTAAATGTGTCAACGTTCTGGAAAAGTGGGTGGGGTAATTCATAACACCGTAGATAATAAATGCAATACAACATTAGTAAAAATGGTATTAATGGTAATTTTCTTGCACGAATTGTACCTATGGTCATGTGGCCGTTGATATCATGTAAAATATTTCGTCACGAGTATGTACTATGGGAATGAAAATGAAAAATATGCAGAAAAAATGTGGATTTATTAGAAATTTATTCATAATGCATGTAATATATTTTTCATACTATCACTACTTGGTAAACCGCTTGTGCCATGACTTGCGAACACCTATACTGAATAAATAAAACCAAAATGTAGGCCTGTATGTCTTCAGACCTCTGAGATATTGCTATTTTACTATCATACCCCACACTTGGCCGCCATTTTTAAAGATGGCCGCCAAAAACATGTTTAGCTGGGCACCACGAAAGTCCATCACGTGATTTCGTATTATGGACACATCAAGCTATTTGAAAAACATAGTGGCAATTATTCCCGCCAATTGGTAGTCAGATGTTGTGTACCTCATGGACTATTGGTAAGCGACATAAATTACAGGACACGTACAAGTACATGTATGATACTACACGATGCTTTATATGGGTCCAACAAGAAATAATAAGCATCTATAGTCTGTTTCACGAAAGCTGCCCAAATTTTACGGCTATATAGACAATTCAAAAACAATATTATTTTCGATAATATTAAATTAAAGGAAAATTTAAGAATGAGCCTTCTTTTTATTTCGTGAAATTCGGTCAAATATTGATTTTATTACGAAAAATTGATTTGTCTATGAGAATTTAACATGGGGGAAAAAGTGGTTAGGAAGTGTGGGAGGAGTAAAAAAACGAAAGATTTTGGAAATTGACTCCGAAACCTGGCTAGATAGCTTGGATATGATCTAACTAAGAAAACAAAAGTTAAATTTTAAAAATCGGTCCAGTATTTCTAAAATTCAAAAAGATTTCCCCATGTTAAATCCCCATAGATATCTTCACTCCGTGAAGATGTCTATGGGGATTTAACATGGGGAAATTATTTTTTCGCAATAAAATCAATATTTGACAAAATTTCACGAAATAAAAAGAAGGCTCATTCTTAATTTTTCCTTTAATTTAATATTATCAAAAGAAATCTTGTTTTTGAATTGTTTATATAGCCGTAAAATTTTGGCAGCTTTCGTGAAACAGACAGTAGTACTGTATTGTGTGGACGACAATGGACATAACTTGTATATACAAATTATCATATTTATCAGGTAACGAGCTTGACTTTGGCCTACTTAAAAGTCTGTTTCACGAAACCTGCCCAAATGCTACGGCTATATAAACAATGCAAAAACATTTTTTTTTCGATAATATTAAATTTTTATCAAAATTCAAGAATGAGCCTTCTTTTTATTTCGTGAAATTTGGTCCAATATTGATATTTAAATGTCAATACATTTTCGTCAATATAAAAATATCACCCTTATCAATTTGTTTTATTGGATAACATTCCTATTGATTTTATCGCGAACAAAGGAGTAAGGAGAAGGGTGTGACGCCGACTTATGAAGTAAACGCCCACTTTTGAAGTACCTCACCACTTTTGAAGTAAAGATCGCCCACTTTTGAAGTACCTCACCACTTTTGATCTTTACTTCAAAAGTGGTGAGGTACTTCAAAAGTGGGCGTTTACTTCATAAGTCGGCGTCACAAGGGTCGAAAAACAACCTGTTATTTACAGAAATGTTTAGCCCCCATGTTAAATTCCCATAGGATTTTATTTTTGCAATAAAATCTATATTTGATTGAATTTCCTCAAATAAAAAAATGGGGAGTGTGACTTTTTGTTATTGATGAAAAACTATTTACATTTACATTTAATGTGTTTAATGGCTAAACGTTCGACAGAAGTCGCACAGACAATAGGTATTGCTTTCCCCACAGAGAACGTCCAGCGTGACTGGACAATAGAGAAGAAGCAGATGCTATGTGACGTTAACCTCATCATGTTGGACGCCGTCCTGAAATATGCGGGCTACGAATACTACGGCATGATCGACATCGACGAAATCGTGCTACCATCGCGCAACAGGTCGCTCAAAGAATTGTTAGTGAGTATCAACCATAAATAGCAAATAGTAGGTTAGTGTCGTGAATGGGAAAACATATCTGGCAAGGCTTAGGAAACGGGATGGTCGAGGCTTTCCGTGCCGCGCCAGATATTTTTCCCATTCACGGCACTAACCTACTATTCTATTTATCCCATAAACACCTACAAATAGCTTTAAAATGCAAACAAAAATAACCCCATCCGCTTCGTCAAAATCGGAGAATCGACTAGTATGACAACCGCACATATTCACATGCAGTGCTTATGTCGTATTGACAGGATATGAAAAATGTTTCATGGCACCGTGTTTCACGGCACATACGCACTGTGTGCACAGCTCAGTTCAGGCACAGCCAATCAAGCTGCTTTCTTTCAAGCACAATATTCAAGAATTGTTAGTGAGTATCAACCATACAACACTATCCACTACTGCCTGCGTTGATATCAACTCGAAATCAAGCAGCTTGATTGGCTGTGCCTGAGCTGTAGCACAGCTCAGGCACAGCCAATCAAGCTGCTTTTTTTCAAGAACAATATTCAAGTATTTTGTAATAAAGACATTGATAAATATTGGTAAGATTAGAACAGGTGGTGGTGTAATATAATATTGTATAATATAATATCCATGCTATAAATGTACGTGTTTTATTTGACCACTTGAAGGGCCACGGGCCCGTTTCACTAAACTCCGTACGATTAAAATGTTCGTAAGTGCACATTTAGGATCGTCTGGAAATTTCAATTGATGGATTTACATTTATTGAGCATAGGCTGCATATGCAGCCTATGCTCAATAAATGTAAATCCAATAAATGTTTACAAGAAAACATTGCTAATGTGAAATTTACAGACGATCATAATGTTGAGTTTACGAACATTTTAGTCGTACGCAGTTTAGTGAAATGGGCCCCTGGTGGTTTTGATTCGTTGACTACCGCGGCTACCAGTAGCACTAGTAATACCAACGGTTCGATGTCATAAAAGAAGTATTTTTCTTAATGAAATGTCAATATGATCCTAAAAATCTATTTTATATTGAATTTATTAAATTCTATATTTCATCAGATGTGTACCGCAGATTTTCATAATTTAAATTGACTTCCTACTGTCTGTTTCACGAAACCTGCCTAAGTTTTACGATCATATAAACAATGCAAACACAATATTAACTTTTAATTGTCAAATATTGATTTTATTTCGAAAAAATTATTTGTCTATGGGAATTTAACATGGGGGAAAAGGAAGGGAAAGAGCTGTGGGAGGAGCAAAAAAACGAAACATTTTGAAAATTTACTCCGAAACGTGGCTAGACAGCTTTGAAATAATCTAACTAAGACAACACAAGTTACGTTTTGAAAATCGGTCCACTATTTCTGAAATTAGAAAAATGTCCCCATATTAAATCTGTGAAGATGTCTATGGGGAATTAACATGGAGAAATTGTTTGTTTACTTGTTTAAAATGAATATTGGACCAAATTTCGCAAAATAAAAAGAAAGCTCATTTTGATAAAATGTAATATTATGGAAAAAAATACATTGTAATGTTTATATAATGTTTATATTATACTGGCTTTAAAATGCAAAGAAATAATCCCAGCAACCGCACATATCCATACGCAGTGAGTAGGTTGTATTGACAGGATATCAAAAATGTTTCACGGCACCGTGTTTCACGGCACATACGCACTGTGTTGACGGGATAAATACTATTGTATATTATATTTGTTAGAAGCATGACTGGTGTTCATTTACTGAAAAACGGTGAAGACAATGATCAGATCGCTCGGACGCGCAAACTATATGTATGCACTTGTAGCAAATGCTATACACCATGTATCTCCAATTATTGCCACATACTAACAAACAACGATAACATCGATAGCGGATTATTATCAACAAGATAAATACGTTCAAGGACCCGTTCTATAATTGATCATCATTTTATTCAAAGATAATTGCGTCCTAAATGTGATGGGATACATCTATAACATTATGGGAACATTAGCTTATTACTGTATACCAAGGTGCATGATCACGTGGTTACAACAACAACAACGTCGCCCACCCCAAAGTAAGTATTATTTGATATTTTCCTTAATATGCTACGGATTTTGATGAAATATGGCGCAGCAAACGCGTCTTCATGAGCTGCATTTGGTGGTCTAGGGAGTTTGGCACAGACTTATGTTGTTTTTGCGAAGAAGCGATTTCCGTGTCTCCGACACGGAAATCGATTCTTCGCAAAAACGACAGAAGTTTGGGCGAAAATACAGAGACCACCAAATGCATCTTAACAAGACGCGTTTGATGCGTCATATTTCATCAAAATCCGTTACGTAATAATGACACTATAAAATAATACGTGCATTGAATCGGTACTTGTTGTTGTTGTTAGTACCACGTGATCATACACATTGTATACTATACACCACATATAGTTGTTATTTCGGCCATCTTAGTGTGTACAAGCCATCAGTCAGTTTTACCTCTTGTTTCGTTTGACACATACCGCAACTAACATGACATATACATCAATACAATTTGGTGGAACATCCTCTAAAGATGTTAAAGAACAATGTCCTATGGGTTGTTTTCATCAAACGTATATACACAGTCTGATGTATTACGTGTTTGTTGACCTGTTGTTAAACTTTTTGAAAACCCAGTAAATTCTGTGTAACAGTCAGATAAATGCACAGTGCTGTCAATATACACCTGTATTACCATACAAACTGTATTAAATCCAGTGACATGTAAGCAGTTACCCGAGTGTATTGTCACTGGTCACTCTCCTACTATGCGAGTAGATATGGCTTTACCTATGGGTAACGTGTACACTAACAATACACTGTGCATGAGATACAAAAGTTTACACATTGAGATTTATTTTGAGATTGATGGGAGAAATGCTCAGATATCTTGTCTTTTGCATATAGTTCTCGCATAATAGTTATAGCATGCTGTTTTCGTATGATATGATAGTTTATTCAGAAATATTTAAACCACAAGGATGGCATATATGTCTATGCTGTATTGCATCACATTTTATTAGTTTTACTGTCCTATTATTTGCTGTAGGTGTCAAACGGTCGAAAAGGTGAAACTGTACAATGGCTTGTAAATACAAAGATGGCGGAGATGGCAACTCAATGTACTATATAGTATACAGTAACTAGACAATATTCACATATCTTATATCAATGTATCACATCACTCGTATGAAGCATACACCTACCAAATGTAACTGAAATGGCAACCCGAATAGGTGTGACTGGCCATGTATACATTATGCATTAACTAGTTTCGGGAGTCTATGATTCCAACTTGCGTTTGTGTGCATGAACTTGCGATAATACACATATATATATATTTATAATAGAGACACGCCGTGCGATTTTGTACCTTCTGACATCTGCGTAATTTTATGAAATATGTTTACAATATTTACAATATTTTCCGTAAATGGCGTCAAAAGTTAACTAAATTTTAGAGTAAATGCGGAATTATATGCCGCATGTACTCTGAACATATTGTCATCATTTTACTTAATTTTGCAAACGTATTTAATGAAATTACGCAGATGTCCGAAAGTACAAAATCGCATGACGTGTCTCAGATTATGTGGCTATGATTGGAGAAATGGGGCTTGTGGGATTTGTGGCCAGTGTAGATCCAGATCAAATATCACACTTCCTTAGCCTGAACATGATCTATATTATAGGAATGAATGGCCGTTTTGTGGAATTTATCGGGGTATAAACTTGGAAAAGTCGCGGGAATACTGGACGAAGGCCGGAAGGCCTCGTCCAGTATTCCCGCGACTTTCCAAGTTTATATCCCCGATAAATTCCACAAAAAAGGCCATTCATTCCTTATAATTCCAGCATTTGAAATAAATTCATCAAGAAAATGTGTTTATTTTCCGTTTTCATAAGAACTATTTTAACTGCGCCTGACGGTTATGGAAAGTAGTTCGGCGTGGGAGTTTACTGGGATATAGATTTTGGACAGAGACTTGCTACGGACCAATCAAATGTTAGGGAATTGTGTAAATATTTTTGAGCTGGAATTATTACTTGTTAGAAGTATGACGTGTGATTCAATGATCTAATGGCGAACAGTGCAGATCCTGATATCAAACTACGGATGCACAAGATCATCTGATCGCACAACCTATAAGCCCCATTTCTCCAGTCACGGCCACATATAATGTATTTGCGGTATATGTATGTGTAGTTAGACTATATGAGTGTGTATTTGAGGTTTTGTCCGTCAAATAATGAATGGTGAAGGAACAGTATTTAACACCTTCAACAATGAGGTGTTTTCCTCACGTGAAACAAATGCATTTTGTACAAACGTTTTTAATCCTCTATGTTTCTATTTTCGCTAATATGTTTCCATTTCGCGTTTACTGGTTGATCTGCGGCACATGGCGCCGTCGGCGGCCAGTTTCAGATTCAGGTCAAAGTTCATCTACACGTCATGGGGCATGGCGGATAGGTCGGACCTGATCCTACAGCAGTACATTAACACATCCCGCCAGGAGCCGCGATTCGACCGGGAAAAGTTGATACGCATCACCAACCGGGCGGACCCGTTTAAAGTCTCAACACACACTATTCTTCCATTACCTGGTTTTATTCGGTGAGCAAACCCATTATCGTGTTCGGTGATGATAATATCTACACAACCGGCGTTAATATTGCCAAGTTGTCAACGTTTCTGAACATCTATTGGCAATCTCAACTCGCAATCAAGCAGTTTGATTGACTGAGCCTGAGCTGTGGAACAGCTCAGGCTCAGTCAATCAAATTGCTTGCACAATGTTCCCAAGTATTTTGAAAAAATCCCCACAGAAGTTGACAATTATTGACAAGATTAGCGCAGGCGGTAGTGTATATGGACATTCACGTCTTTATTTGACAGTGTTCCATTTTACTTCGAATCATATGCGACTCTGAACTAAAATGTCCATGTTACATTGTACTATTTACAATACATGCTACATGTATTAATGTACACCAGCTAAAAAGTCCATATTTGTATTTTATAATACTATTCGTCAATGAGCAATGACGAATGGGATTTAAATTACCATTGTTGTGTTCTGTGATTTTGTGCGATCTCTCAAATACAACTCTACAATAGACCAGCACTGTTAAAGGTGCATGCCCACTCAGTAGGCGCAAACTCTTCTTCGTAGGAATTAAATAAGTGTAAATTCCTGTAAAGAACTGTTTGTTCCTACTGAGTGGGCATGTACATTTAAACATAACGTACAAAAGTTTATATGTTGTCCGTGCATTACGTCGAACGTTGATGAACTGTTCAGAGCAACTGTGGAATAGGATACTGCATTTCTTGTCCTAGTTTCGTCAGAAAATATCACAGTTTCAATAAATATGTTCCGTGAAGAATCACACACATTCACATGTACGGAGCCCCGCAGGGGACGTAGAATTATTGTTTTTATTAATTCGTTCCCACGAATTAACAATTCGTTCCCTCAATTTAACAATTCGTTCCCATGAAATATCAATTCGTTCCCACGGGAACGAATTGTTAATTCATGGGAACGAATTGTTATATCGTGGGAACGAATTGTTCATTCGAGGGAACGAATTGTTAATTCGAGAAAACTTGAGGGAACGAATTGTCATTTCGTGGGAACGAATTGTTAATTCGAGGGAACGAATTGTTATATCGTGGGAACTAATTGTTAATTCGAGGGATCGAATTGTTAAATTGAGGGAACGAATTGTTATTTCGTGGGAACGAATTAATAAAAAAAATCCATGTCCCGTGCAGGGCTCCGTACAATTGTGTTCAAGGTTATTGTGCCTTGTTGTGGCCCTATATAAAGTCTATGGACATCTAATACACATAAACCATATGCAATTATGTATGTATTCAATAGATGTTTTTTTTGTCGGCTCGGCTCGGAAATGGTACGACTTCCTCGGCGAGCCTCAGAACTCATACGCGTTTTCTATCCTTGTCTTGCATATACACATCATATGTGGCTGTGGATTTGCGACCAGTGTAGATTCATATCAGCTAGGCTGATCAGGATCTGCACTGTTCGCCATTCCATTAAACATGCACCTGTCATGCTGGTAACAAGGTATACAGATTTTCATCATGCTACAGGAGTATGCTATTTGATCAAAATCTGCACTGGTCACAAATGTCATAAGCCCCATCTCTCCTGGCACATCCACATGTCAAAAGACACAAATTTACCTCTTAAATTACATTTCCAGCTATTATATGCATGTATTTATCTATGAGAGAAAATCCCGTAATTGTCAACTTGCAAATACTACCTCGTGACCAGCTTGCACTCTCCCGCAGTCGTTATAAAATAAGCACCGCCAACAAAAATGCATACGCAGATGCAAACGCCCCAGAAACATTATACAATGCATTTTTGTTCGAAAATATTAATCAGAAATGTAATAAATAGAATATTCCATCGTACTTATTTGAATAACTTGAAATAATATACTCGTGTACGTCGGCGTCCGCGAAAACAATTCAACTAAGTTAGATTCGTTTACTGGTTCTTTACGCGGAAGCCGGCGTACACCCGTGTATTATTGCACGCTATCCAAACATGTACGATGGAATATCCTCTAATTATTGACCAGCGTAGGCTTCTGCAGTGTATAAACACAGTGCAATAACAATCACAATACATCAGTGTAATAACTATTCAAATGAGCTCGCTACAGAACACATGATACCAGGTGATCAGTAGAGTGTCAGTGTATGATGTTTGCTTATGCATTAACCCTTTCAACACCACAGACCTCTATAGAGACAATGTTTGCAAACAGTGCAGATCCTGATGAGCCGGCTCGTAACGAGCCGTCTCATCAGGATCTCCACTGTTTGTTAATAATTTTAAACGTCGTACAGATTACCCTTTTAGAAGAATGGGATAATTTGAATGAACAAAATTAATGAAATAGCGTGAAACATTGGCATGGAACATCCTATTAAGTTACTTGGTGTTGAAAGGGTTAAATATAATCTGACATTTGTGATGAATTAATATGGTATTTATTAAGCTCGTCGACTGATTTCATAAGACACGAGGCATAAACTCGTTCACTGATTTCAGTTTAATAAATACCATATTAAACCATCAGTCATGTAAGATCCTACATGTACTTTATGTTGCAGCTATGACGTGCCGGTGAAGGACGGCTATATCCGGCACTACCGCACGTGCATGCGAAAAAACAGAGTCTATAACTTGACACGTGCCGACTGTCTGTACAACACTGAGCGCATACAGGACAATACAGTCGCTCAGTGGAGCATGCGCATTGCCGATAATGTACGGAGGATTAGGAATGACATATTCGGAACAAATGTTAGTGAAAATGTATACCTGGAAGAATTTGTAAGCTTATCGAGATGGGGTTAAACGGCCATACAAAAGTACGTTGGTTCTCAGATATCGCGGCGTCAGAAAAATCCATGCGCGTCAGAATAAAAACATATTGTAAATTCGCGACATTATCGATCAAAACACGGCCCTGCAAATATATGTTAAATCCAATCATGTCTGACGAAAATTTGTAGCCGATTTCATCAAAATCGCAAAGTATATTTATCTAGCAAAGTATTTGAGGGAGTAATCAATTATTTTTCCCGAAATGCATTATTTCATATGGAACTAAGGACGGCATATATTTGATGATTAAAAGAAAGCAGGATTATTATACTGAAGTTATGACATTATCACAGCCAAAATGGCTGTAAGCAGTAAGAGTAGTATCCGATTCAATCATCGCTAAAGATACGGGATACACATACTGATAATTTTATACGATTGCATGAATGATGTGCATGGGACAACTACTGTGGTGTTAAGCATATGTTTTACCATTTCATGCTGATGTCAAAAAGTGAAATTTCGCACTTGTTACAATATGAATATTGCATAGTAAATTAGTGTTGATTCGGTAAACATGGTCATAATCAGTGTAGTATTGTATAACAAGTGTATATCGATGGTCTAGTAACATAAGGTCGTAAGTGCTATGCTAAAGCATAGCACTTACGACCTTATGTTACTAGACCATCGATATGTCAAATGACAATGCTCTATACATCATGATTATCCGCGGGAAGGGGTCTAGCAGCTGAAAACACAGTATGGTATATCTGCTGCTATCAACGCACGTATGAATATTTTACTATTATGCTACCCAATTCACATGGTCATAGGATCTGGGGACCGTTTCACTAAACTTCGTACGACTAAAATGTTCGTAAGTGCAAACTAATGATAGTCTGTAAATTTCACATTAACAATGTTTTCTTGCAAACAGGTATTGGATTTACATGTATTGAGCATAGGCTGCATATCAATACATGTAAATCCATCAATTGGAATTTCCAGACGATCCTAAATTTGCACTTACGAACATTTTAGTCGTACGGAGTTTAGTGAAACGTGCACCGGGTTCTAAAGGACGCTCTATAAGGAGTTGGTATACATCAGACTACTCATTAGGTTTGAGACATACACAAACATACATGTATCTATGTGTTATAACAAATGTTGATATATTATTTTAAAACAATAACAACTAATCGCACTCGTCATTTTTTTTAATCCGACCGACTGTAGAGGTCAAAGTTCAAATAAGTGCAAAGTTGCACATTCGATATTTCCATTCATATGATAAAATTCAAACAAATATGTTCGAACCTGTGTTGTATCCATCAATAGATGTACTTTTACTTAATGTAGTAGCTGTATTGAACATGCATGCATGTGCAGCGGGAGAATTTAAACTTCATGTTGATGCTGCAAAACTTTTAAGCCGCTCTATAAGCAGTTGGTAGTCCGACAACTCATACGGTTTGTGACTTGCTGTTGGTAGATTAGACCATGACAATAACAATTCAAAACATTGACCACAACTATTGATGTAGTCTGACAAACGTGTGGGTCAAAAGGCCATACAAGTGCAAATACCGTACATATAGTTCCAATTACAAGTGTAATGAGTCTAGGATTGAGAGTTCAAACATTTACTGTACTCACAATTCGGGTTGATTTTTACTATAGTGATAGATTGTTGTTGTTGTTGTGGAGAGATGTGAAGAGCGTCCTATGTTGGCGTGGTGTTGAAGTTTAAGTTGAAATAATTCGATTGTGTTGTCACTTCACATATGCCTGCTATCCACTTGATACCATTGTAAAATAAATGAATGAATGTTTCCACATCTGTTCCATTATCTGAAGATAGTACACTGGTGGCAGCGGTAGGATACCTCAGATATCACCCTTCTTGTAAGTTTGTGTCGTATGCATCCTTCTGTTGCTTGTGACTAGCGGCCAGGTTTTTCCTCACCGTTGTGAGGTTTTTTTCCAGTAATGTCTTCAGATACGACACATGTTGAATAAGGAAGATATGTGGCAGAAAGTCTCAAGTTGTTCATTTTAACCGAATGAAACCATTTAATAGACAAGCCACTAATGAGGCTAGGGATCAACAGGTGGTAGCTCCCAGCCACCATAAAACACAAAACAACCCCGACGTAGAACGACAACAAAGCACTAGGGAGCAACATGTGGTACGTAGCTCACCGACGGACGACGGATGAAGATACCAGCAGTGATGATGGTGACGCAAACTCATCGGGCGAGCCTGTAGAAGACCGACATCCGGAAGACCAACTTGAGAGCAACTGGATGGAGGACTAGCCCAGAGAAACAGTAGGCAACCGGAATACCATGTTGATGGTGATATGGAATCTGAGAGATTGAGAGATACAGTGAATGAGAGTGTTGAATGTTTATGCACGATGACGAGACCTGTTGTAAGGGGGGGGGGGGGGGGGGGGGGGGGGGGGGGGGGGAGTAATGTAATGAGTAGTCTAGGGTTGAGAGTTGACAGGTAAAATAAATGAATGAATGTTTCCGCATGTGTTTTCTTATCTGAAGTTATTACACAAGTAACAATATTGCATGTATTATACTATTTATCACATGTGCATTAATTATGATTAGCGATGTAGTATTTAGGATCTTCAAATATATCATTTAAAAATGCATTAACATGTTTTTTCAATCAATTCAATCAAGACGGTGTCCAAAATGGCCGCCATTTTAGGAAAATGTGACTTGTAGAGTAATCAAAGTAAAACTAGACTGTTTGGCAAACACCTTGAATACGTTATTATTTTTGCATATAATTCAACATATTGATGTGAATTATTATTGCATTAAAACGCAGTGTTAATACACTTTAACGCAGTATAACAGCCATGTATTTCATGCCAACAACATATGCCGCTTCTAAAAGTGTTATTGTTTTCGTTTACAAAATCAAGCAGAAGGATAGCATCACACACATCAAACAATAAGTATAGCACAATCAACATAATTTCCATTAATTTATAAAATGGAATAACCATACATGTGATCTGCCATGACAAAATGAGTTTTATTGACAAACAGAGCACCTGATTAATAATAGAACACCCCAATACAATACGGCACTAACCTACTATTCTCTATTTGTCATTTCGTAATGAGGTTGTCCGTGATATCGAATATACCCTAGCTACTGCATGGCGTCACAGAACTGATTGTTGCTAGCTAGAAGTTTCAATGTGAATGCCAATTCAATGTGTACGGCATTGTTCACAAATTTGAACACGTCCATTATTATGGAAGGTAATATCCGCCATAATTCTATTAGGCCTGATACTTGCTTGCTGATGACATTCTAAGTTCTATCCGTCTTATTACAATTCTATGTGGCTTGATGCTTGCTGACTGGTGCCATTACAACTTACGTTCATGTTATTTTTTTCGTCATTCGTTTTTATGACATTTGAAATATTCTTGGTTGTAGTCTAAATTGCATGTGCATTTGGCTTGATGCTTTATTCATTCGCACTGTTTCAATGCGTTTGTGTTGATTACATTCTAATCGGCTTGATAATTCATTCATAGTGACATCCAGAGTTCCATTATTGATTATTGCATCGCTGTTTTGCCTCGCTAAGCCACGCCCCTTGACAACAACAATTGCAACAGTAATTTGGGAACAACCATTATGACGCCAGGTGCGCTGCTAAAACTTAAAATAGTTCTCCTAACATGATTTAATATGCTGGTACCCGTCCTCCAATGCGTTGTTCTCTAAATTGGTTCCATGTCCCTAACGGTGTTGATGTAGATTGATGCCGCATTTTCTGTTGCGCCATGTTTAGGTTAAAATACACCAAATAGTTTACTGTATAATTTAACCGAATATCAGCCAGTATTTCCTACTTTCATTATTCGTATGGATGTTGTGGGACCAACCTCGTCATGTCCCCCACTATTGTTTACATTATTTGGCCACGTAAACTCTGTTTACATCCCGTGCCCAACAGGCTCAGTGTTTTCTTTTAAATGCTTCAAATATGCTGAAAACTGGTGCTAAACACACCACAACATGTTCCTCAAGTGAAACAGGGTAGTAATGGATCAAGATTTACAAGCAAACTGTGTCTGTGACCTTAAAACACCCGGACTATTTTTTATGCCGGACTACTTTTGCATACTCAATTTCTCTAACCTTAAACCTAGAGTGCTACATGCCAGGTTATGATATAGGGAGACATGTTTTTCTTTATTCTTTCAATCTGACATTTTTCTGGCAAAATGAACTTTGATTTACCATTACCAGACGTACTCATTGACATTATTATACTTTATATATCATACGCGAAATGCCAGTTTGATATCAAGGGCGATAACCGGGTTTCCTTAAAATGATAACGGAAGCAACTATTTATTCCATTTATTTATATTTTGATGTGCAGTATCATACTTTATGATATGTCGATAAAATTATTTATTCAGCATTTAGTTGATATAAATAATTTAAAAATACTGCATCATTTGCATATGGAACTAGCTTGATACCACCGCGAGTCAATATGAGTTCATTAACGATTACTAAATAACTATATCTGTGTAGCTGGCACTCGTAATTTTTAAAAGTGGTGGACTAGTTGCAAGTATACACCTACTAGAAGTATACCTACTAGATACCAACCTACCTTCAACAATAATTAAATCTATATTTTAATTAGTCAAGATCGAGAGCAGAATGGGTGTAGGTTATTGGAAATAAGGTCTCATAACATCCATAAGAAAAATGAAAGTAGCAGAGAATAGAAAAATGTATGGTAACGGGTTAGTTTTTTAGGGAAAATCAATGGTGGTGGCGGACGGTTATTGGTCTGCATCGGTAACGGGCCAGGTTGACAGTCAACCTGTGTAAGTTACCATTAGTAAAACTAGTTGGTGTCTTCTAACCTATACTGTGATCATTTGTAGGTGAAATCTTACATCAACACCGGCATTGGAGGTGTGCCTCAAACAGCCATTCACATCTCGTACTATTATTTATTAGTCCGAGGATTCCTAACATTGACAGCAGTGCCATCTGGCGTCATAATGAGGCAATACTAACTCATATATTGCTTGCATCATTCTGCTTTTGGCTTGATGCTTTCTGCTTGCGGCTTTCCGCTTTCGGACTGTGGTTTGATGCTTACTTCCTGTGGCTTTGTCTTTACTGCTTTCGGCCTTATTTAAAGTGTTAAGTGCTTTGTTCTTACTTTCTATTGCAAATGCTTAGTGCAATAAAACGGGGACACGAATAAGGACGTATCAATAATTGTAATGTAAATAAGACGAATGAACAAAGCAATCAGCAGAATGGACATGTAAGAAAGACAAATACAATTACAACAAGCAGATGTCAAATGTAATAAATACAAATGCCAAAATGAAATAACATGAATATAAGTTGTAATGCCATCAGCACGCAAGCATCAAGTCACAATAATTCCAGCACAAAAATATTTACACAATTCCCTAACATTTGATTGGTCCGTAGCAAGTCTGTCAAAAATTTATATCCCAGTAAACTCTCACGCCGAACTACTTTCCGTAACCGTCAGGCGCAGTTAAAATAATTATTTAGAAAAAGAAAAATAAACACATTTTCTTGATGAATTTATTTCAAATGCTGGAATTATAAGGATATAAACTTGGAAAAGGCTCAGGAATACTGGACGAGGCCTTCCGGCCTTCGTCCAGTATTCCCGCGACTTTTCCAAGTTTATACCCCGATAAATTCCACAAAGGCCATTCATTCCTATAATAAACTTCGAAAAGTCGCGGGAATACTGGACGAGGCCTTCCGGCCTTCGTCCAGTATTCCCGCGATTTTTCCAAGTTTATACCCCGATAAATTCCACAAAGGACATTCATTTCTATATTGAATTATGGCGGATATTACCTTCCATACATTATGTCTACTTATAGCTCATATTAAATGCAAACATTTTTGCGTAACTTTGTGACGCATGTAATATTATAGGAATGAATGGCCTTTTTTATGGAATTTATCGGGGTATAAACTTGGAAATGTCGCGGGAATACTGGACGAAGGCCGGTAGGCCTCGTCCAGTATTCCCACGACTTTTCCAACTTTATATCCCCGATAAATTCCACAAAAAGGCCATTCATTCCTTATAATTCCAGCATTTGAAATAAATTCATCAAGAAAATGTGTTTATTTTCCGTTTTCTTAAGAATTATTTTAACTGCGCCTGACGGTTACGGAAAGTAGTTCGGCATGGGTGTTTACTGGGATATGAATTTTGGACAGAGACTTGCTACGGACCAATCAAATGTTAGGGAATTGTGTAAATATTTTTGTGCTGGAATTATAACAAATTGGCCCCCATAGACGAAGTATGTAGGTCCATTGCACTTACATACTTAGACCGTTTGTGTTGATGAACATGTATGCGAGTTACCAAATTGCACAGCTGTGTAAAACAGTAAAACATTATAAAGACAATACTAGAGAGCCAAAGTGTTTTATTCGATATTTATTTTCACAACTATAAGCCACCAAGACATTCAGCGTTCATGCCTTTGATGAACATGTGTATTTTGGAGGCTGTTTAATTAATTACTATGCATCTACTGTCGTCACATAGTACAACGGCGTATGTACTATCAGTGATGATAATTATACGGCATCTGGGGCCGTTTCACAAAACTTCGTACGACTAAAATGTTCGTAAGTGCAAAATTATGATAGTCTGTAAATTTCACATTAACACTGTGTTCTTGTAAACAATTATTGGATTTACATTTATGAGCATAGGCTGCTATGCTTAATAAATGTAAATCTGTCAATTGAAATTTACATATTATTCTAAATCTGCACTTGTGAACATTTTAGTCGTACGAAGTTTAATGAAACGGCCCCCTGGCCAACGGCAACAAAATTTACTTATTTTGTTTAGTCAAGTGTAGCTTCTGAATATATATCACGTCAAAATAGCCTCGTACGGAAATGTTGATTAAATGCAATTATAGCGAATAGTGGATTCATACACGAGACTGCGAGTGCGTTACACTGGTAGTATACTCAAGAAGTCAAGTTTGGCGTGAACAATTACGGTATTGAGTCTGCTGGTTATCTCCTTTGCAAATGCCTAGTTAACACCAAAGGTTGACACGATTATAAAATCTTATTCAATATTGGCAAAATTTACATGCGTTGCATAATAAATTGTATCGTATACATGTGACAGGCTATGATAAAGATGTTTAATTTATTTTGTTATCAGTGTGGCTGCATGTTTTCGTCGGCGCAGCCACGCAGTTTGATCTGCATATACACTGTTAGCTATGTATTTACTGAATCACATAATAAGTGGAAATGAATAATTTAGATTGTACATGTACTTAGGTGTTCTATTATTACTCAGGAAATATGCTGGTCAATAAAACATATTTTGTCATCTCAGATCACATGTATAGTTATTCCGTGTTATGCATGTAACTCTTCTTATTGCATGACATGAAATTGCTTCTGGTTGATTTAAAATCGGTTTATATTCTTCGCAAGAGAATATGTGACTGTTATATGTCGTTGAATGGTATTAAATTGTGTTGTATTGCAATAATAATGTACATTAATACATTGAACTACATGCAACAAATTAATTTATTATATACTTTCATATCTGCCCCATTGACTTTGCATTGTTGCTACCCACCAATAAATTGTCGTATTGTACGCTGTGAAGCAGTCATATTGTCGCCGAACTGCGTCGCGCGCCTGTGTCGTTAAGCTGACAACAGCTGATCGCGAATAAGGAAATGTCCCAATCCATGGTCTGTTATGAAATATAGCCTGTATGGGATAATACGATAACGTTACATGCCAAATACAGTTGCTAACGACAAAAATCGTTTTAACTCCTAAATTAGGTTGATCCGATGTGTCCTCGTGCTTCATAGACTATGACATAGTTTTTCGGGACGATTTTGTTAACGTTTTGTGGAATTAAAAATAATCACTTACATGGTCGGCAAATAAAACAGGTGTTAAATAAATTTACGTGTTTAACTTAAAGGTACATGCCCACGCAGTAGGCACAACATTATCTTTATAGGAATTAAATAAGTGTATAATTATGTCACTATTCCACCAGACCGAGTTCTAAAAATTACGAGTGCCCGCTATACAAATATAATCATTTATTAATTATCAATTTACTATTAGCGACGCGCGGCGGTAAGTCTATTTTGATAATGTGCGGGGACGACGACTTTCACATCACGGCTTGCGGTGCGCATGCGCAGTATACTACGCGCGCCAGTAGGCTTCCCAATATGTAAACAAGAATATCAACATGTCGAAACGTCCAGGACGGAAATTGTATGAAACGGCGTCGGCCAAAAAAAGGCGAAATGTCTGAGGGACAGGCAGTACAGAGAGAGAGAGAGTGGTTAATATTGGCAACCAGATCACCAAATGGAAAGAGAATTTTCTTCTCAACTTCCGATACTTCACGGCGCATGTCAAATATGTGATATGATTGACCGTGTCACTAGACGCGTGTTGGTAAAAATAGCACGAGATCGAAAAATACCCTTTCTGGTCGCGGCATATAAAATGCGATTTAACACCAATTAACACGCGCCGTAATTAAAAATAACTCGTTAGTGGGTAGACAAATGGCTCATATAAGGCATGACAGAAAATGAAAAGTAATAGTACAGTGTAACCTGCTGCGTGGGCATGTACCTTTAAACTTTAAGTATGGCTTTTTATCCAAATGTAACGCCTTTTCCCCGGTTTTGTTGTGTCTGTAGTGATATCAGCCATCTTGGTTTTCGTGTATTGTATCGATTCAGGTGCGCGAAATGACGTTGTCAAGTTAGTTAACACGCTACAATTTGCATAAACTGAAGCCATCACAGGCGCTCGGATTGTTCAACAAAAATAATAGAGAGTCGCATTTCATCACACTATCGGTTTATTTAATGATTAGAATGCATGTTTTGTTGAACGGGTATATACTAAATTAATAGGTTATTGGATTTGTACGGAAATATAGTTCGGCATACTCGTTCGTTCGGCGGACATGTACAAATACAATAACCTATAAGTATTAACGCTATTTGCAAGAAATTCTCTGTTCACTATAATTACTCGATAAGTCATTCATTTTACTAGAATGGCGCCCATTTGGTAGCCATCTTAAACGTATTTACATGTATAAGCATTTTTAAATAGTATATTTGCAGATTCTAAATTATAGTCCACTAATCATAATGCTCATGTGATCAAAAGTATGATATATGTAATATTGTTATATTCAAGTTACCACTTGAATTGTATGTGTGTTTGTTTGTGACCGTTTGAAATTTGACACGGAAAGCATGCCAGACTTATACTAACGTTTTGATTTGTTATGCCGTGGCCATACCAACATCAAGTCCCAAACCCACATGAGCTGTTTGCAAGGTTTATGCTCACGTGGTACTAAAAAACAACAAGTACTGAAACTTCCAGAATCCATCCGATTCAAAGTACGTTTGTTTGTTTGTTTGTTTTTAGGGTTTAACGGCCTATCAACAGCTAAGGTCATTTAAGGCCAGGTCAATGGGTTTAGTACTAAATCCCATATATTACCTGTACAAGTACATGTACATGTTCAAGTACATGTACAAATGGGGGGAAAATCCTAAAATCAAAACTGAATATTTACAATTATAAAACTATATATTCAGCCCTGAAATCAGAATAATCCTGATCTGATGCCAGGTCCTCGCCACCAGAATCACTTGGCCCCCCAAAAGCAGTAGGATCAGTAATAATCCTACTACTTTTATAAAGGGCAATAACCCAATTCAACTCCCATGTAGCTAAAGAGCCAAAGATAAAACGTACCTGAGGGCCAAACCAGGCAAATCGTGATTCCTATAAGGAGGAACCCATACCGTTAATTTACACCGTCTCATTCGCCCGACCACCACCCACTCAATGTACGTATATTGTTATATTGTCCTTATTAAGTAACGGATTTTGATGAAATATGGCGCTAAAACGCGTCTTCTTAAGCTGCATTTGGTGGTCTCTGTACTTTGGCCCAAACTTCTGTCGTTTTTGCGAAGAATCGATTTCCGTGTCTGCCGGAAATCGATTCTTCGCAAAAACGACATAAGTCTGTGCCGAACTCACTGGACGACCAAATGCAGCTCATGAAGATGCAAAATTCGTTTCATATTAAGGAAAATATCAAATAATACTTACTTTGGAGTGGGCAAGATTTCAACACTTTCAGCCACTGTTGTTGTTGTTATAACCACGTGATCATGCACCTTGTGTTTGGCTACCAACTGCTTATAGTACGGCCTATTAAAAACTAACACTCTGCTTAGTGCATAAATCACACATTTGTGTGAAAATTGGAAGCCATTTTGGACGCCATCTTGAAAGTGTTACAACATAAACATGTATTTTCAAAATTCTGTTTTATATGCACGCATATTCAATGCAGTAACTAGATAAAGTAAAACGTATCACAATTGATGGATACAACACACGTTGGAAACTATTTGGTTGAATTTTATCATACGAATTGCAATATCGAATGTTTGCACTTATTTGACATTTGACCTCTAAAGTAGGTTCGATTAAATACTAAAACAAAATGAGGATTGTTTTTAATAGTTATTGCTATGAAATAATATACCGCAGTTCGTTATCAAATTAGTTACATTTCATAGTGTATACATTGATATTGTAGAAATTAACTATTTTTTACACAGAAAATGGCAGCAATTTTGAATTTTGTAATATGAGCCGCGTCGCGAGAAAATCTGTCTTCGGGAGTCTGACGACGTCACAAGATATGACGTCGTGAACTTAGCTGACGTAATTTCCGCTGAGATTTGCATGTTGCACTCTGACTTCGAAGTTCAGTTACTTGTTGCAGAACAATAGGCTACGATACTCGCTCACTGCAAGGCGAGTTCACTCTCCAAAAGACAAAATGCTACCGTAACACTCCCAAAACAAACACAAGGCGGTGTAAAAAGCTGATTTTGCGGTAACAAATGTCTGCAAATATGTTAGAGCGGGGTCGGGCCTAACCGGCCGTCGGCACTAACCAGCCCACCATCAGTAAACACATTTAAACCTAAATTGATATCTTATAGTGCGCATGTGTCGAAAGTTCATTTCCCCGTGAGTTTTAAATTTGCGACAAACAGCGCAGAGAGTATTGCCAATACGAATTCAATCGTTTTCCATAGAACAACATATGTTGCGACAAACAGTGCAGAGAGTATTGCCTAATTAAATCGTGTTCCATAGAACAATATCTGTAAACCATGACTTGCATAAATATGGAGCAATATGTACGTAACACATGTTGCATACATGCATACACGAATGCAGATTTATCTGAGTGTGTCTACATATTGGAATACCGATATTGTAAGTTAAGGCTTGTCACATTCAAATGAAGGTTAGAAATCATACAGGTGACCGAGTAGAGCCGACATGAAAAATACCTTGTCTGTTCCACGTTTTGCTGCCGACGAACTTTTGGCTATTACACATTAACTCTAAAAAATATTTTAAAGTAAGTAATTTTCCATCAGTAACAAAAAAGTCACCCGCCCCAAAAAAAAATATATTTGATGAAATTTCATCAAATATTGATTTTATTGCGAAAAAAAGATTTTGCAATGGGAATTTAACATGGAGCCGATATTTCGAAAAAATATTTCGATCACGTGCACGCAGTGGTTTGGTTGGTTACTGGAGACTGACGTCATTTCCCATTAACCAACCAAATCACCGCGTGCCACGTGATTCGATATTTTTAAAGATGGCGGCTAATATTAATTTATATTCAGGAAGTGAACGTGTTTGATTTTAAAAAGCGAATTTAGGTTAGTGAGACGAGTTTTTAGTGCAGTTAACGCTCGAAATCTTTGAGATTTATGTTAATGTATTAGCAACTGGAAAAATCTATGCCGAAAACCCACCCCAAGCAGCGGTTTCGACTGACTGCAACAAATTGTATAGGCGATTACAACATTACGACTTAGCGTGGATTTTTCTTACAATGGTGATGAATGCGAGTTTTGTATCTTTCTAAATTACACAATCTTCATACCCAGGCGCATTTGAATTGTTTTGTACATCGTTTAGAAAGATGTTTCATGTATATACAAACAAGAATTGACCATCCAAGACGCGCTAGAATCACCTGTGGATTTGTACAGCGTGTATGTTTCCGTCTTAGACGGCCGAAAACACTCTAGCTAGGTTGTACACATATTTAATTCCTATAAAGAATAGTTTTGCCTACTGAGTGGGCATGTACCTTTAACTTACATTAACACTATAGTCTGTTTCACGAAAGCTGTCCAAATTTTACGGCTATATAGACAATTCAAAAACAATATTATTTTCGACAATATTAAATTAATGGAAAATTTAAGAATGAGCCTTCTTTTTATATCGTGAAATTTGGTCAAATATTGATTTTATTGCGAAAACAAAATTTCCCCATGTTAAATCCCCATAGATATGGGGATTTAACATGGGGACATTTTTTTGAATTTTAGAAATACTGGACCGATTTTTAAAATTTAACAATTTTCTTAGTTAGATCATATCCAAGCTATCTAGTCAGGTTTCGGAGTCAATTTCCAATTATTATTTTTTTGGCTCCTTCCACACTGCCTTACCTCTTTTTCTCTATGTTAAATTCCCATAGAGAAATCAATTTTTCGTAATAAAATCAATATTTGACCAAATTTCACGAAATGAAAAGAAGGCTCATTCTAAAATTTTCCTTTAATTTAATATTATCGAAAATAATATTGTTTTTGAATTGTCTATATAGCCGTAAAATTTGGGCAGCTTTCGTGAAACAGACTATAGTGTTAATGTAAGTTAAGGTACATGCCCACTCAGTAGGCAAAACTATTCTTTATAGGAATTAAATATGTGTATAATTGTGTAACACTGCATTCCACTAGTTCTAAACAAGTAGGAGAGCCCGCTATACAGATATAATCATTTAGTAATATTTATTTTACTCATAGTGACTCGCGGTGTTATTAGGCTATTTTCATTTGCAAATGAGGCATGATATTGTTTAATTATACTTTATATGATATAAATTGTATAGTAATACCAATCAGTACGTGGGGTTTTATGGTGAATGAATGTTTATTTTGCCTGAAAATATAATTTCTACAGAATATACAAAACTATCTATAAAGAATAGTCTGTGCCTACTGAGTGGGCATGTACCTTTAATGTTGAACGTATTGTCCTCCCCATTTACAGGTGTATTCCCATATGTATTTGCTGAACTGTCATATAGCCCCCAATAAACCAACCAGTTAATCAATACAGAATGACATACCTGGACAGTAAATATTACTGTCTGTTTCATATACTTCTATTGTTTTCTACAATTGTAAATTATTAAAACGCTCAGTAAACAGGACGTCAAAAAGAAGAAATCGGCATACCGAATCCGCCGTACATGCGCACACGTGCTCAAACGACCTGAATAGTAGTGCTGTATACCATATAATATCTTAATGAATATTGCATATATCATGATCAAATAAACAGCATTCAATTCATCATACAAATACCATGTATACAAATACCAAATACATATACAAATACCAAATGTTACTTTGACCAAGAATTTCCCGAAGACAGGTTTTCTCGCGACGCGGCTCATATGAAATGGTTGTTGTCAGATTCCGATAACTGGTTCATTTCTGCAACTATTAATAGACAAAAATGCCAATTTTCATATCATCTTGTAGACATAAATTTAATATTCAAAGGGAAGGTGTGAGTTTTTGCACTCATATATAACAAGAGTTGTCAGAAGACAACAACGCTCGCCTGTTGACAGCCTTGACTACCATTACCATTAATATTTCCACCCATAGAATTTGAACGATGTAACTGACCTTGGCGTTGGGTTCAGAGGTGGACGGTGGGTCGTGTATTTGTTACAGCATGATAGAACACCATCGGATGAATGCATGTATGAATGACCAAGGCGCTCCTTGTAACGAAACATAGGTTATAATAAATTATTGACGCCAACGTTAAAGGTACATGCCCACGCAATAGGCACAAACTATTCGTTATATCAGAGACATCATCTGACACATTTTCTGGCAAAATAAACATCAATAAGTGAATATATCAAACGTGTTCTTAAAATCATAATACATTTTATCAGACTGCAAATTATTTGTGTCAGATCAGAAGCCAAACCGGCCACAAAGGTAATAAGCCTACTTATTCCAGATATGATCAAATGACCACCAAATGCCATTCATAAAATATGTATTATACCATGTGCATACGACTGCATATGAGATACGATCAAGACCAGTCCCAGTATTACTTTTCAAAAATAACTGCAACCCAGCACAGAAAAATCCAAATTCCTGTACAAATCATGATTCGAGCAATACTCATCTTTTAAATTTTCCACCTTCGTTTTGTTACACGCCTCCACAGACTCCATTCTACGCCAATGGCTCTGAAAACGGCTGCGCCAATGATACATCGGCCCCTCATGTGGCACCTTGTACCCTTCACCGGGCCCCACTGCGAAATATTAGCATATTTCCCTCTCCTGAAACAGTATGGGCACACAAAGCATCAACAGTATGACGGAGAAGGGGGAATATAAGTTTCTGTTTATACGCATTAGCAAATGTAGACTGTTTATTCTTTCTTTTGCAAAAGGGTCTCGCTTCTGTCCTTAGAAGTCGACAATGGGGTTTAATGAATACTGCATTCTCAATCTCCAACCCAGCTTCACGTTTTCGGCTATATAGGCAACATGTTGCACTATATCGCTACACCACGCTACATAGTAAAAATGTGCGTAATAGCATTTACACTTCGCACACTAAAATATAGAAAACATCTGCAGGGTGGTGACGTTCATGCTTCGCTGTATTGTTATTAATACACAATACTACAATATGACACAAACATAGTACCATAAACTTACCTAATAAAGTATGTATTAGCAAAAGTCTTAGGTCATTCTTCACACATTAGAAAGTAAACAAAGTAACTCGTCAAACGCAAATTTGGAAAGACTACTATGTCATAACACTGAATTGAATTGAATTGACATTATCTGCTCTTCAATGCCAGTACTAAAAGTCAACTGAATCGTATTACCCTGTATTATGCACGTGTATTCACCCGTTGCACGTATCTTCTACACCTCGGCCTCAACTGCCAAACGCTCCCGCTCAATATCGCCCGTCATGCCCGACAACGGTACCCCAATCTGCAGTCCCACTTGCTTGCCGAATGCCTTCCTTTGTTGAGCTAGCTGTCCAATAATCTCGACCAAATTGTACTCGAATCAGCCATACCACGACGCAAACCTGCAGCAAATAACCTGCAGAGAAAAATAATTTATTTCTAATTCACTACGTTCAAACGACATACATTTGATTGTTTTTAACATTGTATCATCGACTGTAGAGATAATCGTCATATGCAATTAACATGTCTAATGAACACTACCAGGTACCATTGACACAGAGACAATACAAAAGTACCATACTTTTATGGAGTTATTAACCCTTTGAACACGAAATCCCGCTATAGCGGTTTATGCAAAAAGTGCAGATGCAGATGAGACGGCTCGTTACGAGCCGTCTCATCAGGATCTGCACTTTTTGAAAGTAATTTTAATATTTCTTAGAACAAAAACACCCCCTTTTCATAAATGGACGAATCTGAAAATCATTTTGTGACCATTGGATTGGTCGGAACATTAGCATATCACAGTCCATTCCAGTTCCTTAGGGTTGAAAGGGTTAAGGTAGATGTTTCGCCATTGAAATTCAATGGTTGGGGTAATAAAACATGCAAAATTCTTCATCTGAATTAGAAGATATTAATTGAGATTTATTCCATTGTATAGCTATGAACACATTATAAAACATACAAAACTGCCATATCAGTTGTTTCTAATGATAAAAACAGTCGAATTTCAATGAAAAATACGATTTTCACAATTGAAAAAAGTTCAAGGTTGGTATTCTTCAAAATGGTGCCGAACATTCATCCAGTGGGTTACAGAGCGCAGTCATACGGCATAACACTCGTAATTGAATGTAGTTTAAGAACAAAGTATGTCTGCAAACAATCCCACAGGGGGGAGGGTTTCCATTTCTGGCTGAGGGCCTAATAGCCTTAACGGAACATACTTGCCATTATTATACATTTTATATCAGACGTAAATTTCCACACTGATATCGTGCCGAAATACTTTCCGTAACCGTCAGGCGCAGTTAAAATAATTCTTAAGAAAACGGAAAATAAACACATTTTCTTGATGAATTTATTTCAAATGCTGGAATTATAAGGAATGAATGGCCTTTTCGTGGAATTTATTGGGGATAGTTTTTTTCGAAAATTGTAATTTTTTATCGCTTCGTCCAGTATTCCCGCGACTTTTCCAAGTTTATAAAAGGCCATTCATTCCTATATTGATTGCACTTACGGAACAGATGTTACAAATAACCATACAGCTCCAATTATTGCCTAAATACATTCTTACCATTTTGAATGAAAATGGGAGTCGATATTTGTCCAGATGCGACATTTGACATGCATTCACATGTATTAATAAAACACTCACTGAAGGATAATCCGTTCGGTACGTGGCTATTTTACTATTTGTATATGTATATATATATGTATATGAGGTGCAGTTATAAATATTATATCTGTTTTATATGCGTTTATATTTAAATAACTATTTTGTCAAGTTAGCTTTATTAAAATGTGCCATTAGCGAGCTCGTTCAGTTCTGCAGATACTAACACATCGGTTCCATGAAGTAAATCGTAGAATTTTGTATAGTAGTCAATTGAATATAGGCACTACGTCGCCACGGTGCAGTAACATTACCGTAAATGATTGAATAACATTGTTTCATTCGAATTTAAAGAGATTTCCGCAAGCCCAAATACACATTTTTGCACCGCACATGTACCATTTGGATATCGCATTTTATTGTAACCGGTTTCACTGTATGTAGTCGTTTTCGTCCAATGCGGTAAATAATTATGATGGGCTGTCTTGTATAATTGTTGTATTTAGAGCATCTGTGGTAATCTGGTGGAAGTTTCACTGAACTTCGTGCCACTCCACTGTTCGTAAGTGCAACATTATGATGTAAATTTCACATGGACAATGTTTTCTTGTAAACAATTATTGGATTCACATTTATTGAACATAGGCTGTATATGCAGCCTATGCTCAATAAATGTAAATCCATCCATTGAAATTTCCAAACGCTCCTAAATGTGCACTTACGAACATTTTAGTCGTACTAAGTTTAGTGAAACGGCCTCTGTTGTTTTCTATATGGTAATGTCATGTTCTGATCATTCCTCTTAATCATGGATTAATAAACTACATATATGTTTAATATACAGTGGAACATCGTTAAACCGGACACCCTGGGAGGTCCCCAGGGTGTCCGGTTTAGAGAGGTTCCAATACAAAACATAAAGATGATGTGGCCTCAAGACACGCGTGGGTGCTTTGCGATGACGAGCAGACATTATCATCGGAGATAAATGGCAAAGAACCGGATCCAGGGGCCGTTTCACTAAACTTCTTACAACTAAAATGTTCGTAAGTGCAACATTATGATAGTCTGTATATTTCACATTAACAATGTTTTCTTGTAAACAATTATTGAATTTACATTTATTGAGCATAGGCTGCATATGTAGCCTATGCTCAATAAATGTAAATCCATAAATAGAAATTTACAGACGATCCTAAATTTGCACTTACGAACAGGGGCCCGTTTCACTAAACTTCTTACGATAAGAAATTATCGTACGAACTTCTTATGCGCATTTTACCGTTTCACTAACGTCAATTTCGTGCGAACTTTCTTGCGAAGTTCGTAACTTTCCTCGTAAGTCTGCGATAGGTATTGGGCTGTCGTACGAAGATTTTTTAGCGCAAGTGTCACGGCCGCCATACATGTATTTCATGAATAACATCGCCATAAAATCAGCCGTGCATATTTCGCCCCATAGGTTTCGCCCTATACTTCCGTCTGTCTGTCTGTCTGTCCGTTTATTTTTGGCATTACTTAGTAATACATTACCCTCACTACTGATCGTACGTCCGTTCGTCTGTTTATTTTGTTTTTAAGTGATGGTATGTCCATCTGTCTGTTCGTGTGTTTATTTTTTGGAAGTTTTTGTAAGTTTCTCAAATCACTTATAGGGTCCCTAATGCGTAGACAGACCGGATTATCTAGCTTTAGCTGCTTATCAGTTAGCCAGCAAATGCAACCCAGATATAACGTGGCTTATAGAGTAGTGACTCACTATACTTGTAGCTGTTGATCAGTTAGTGCAGCAAATGCAGCCTGATATAACGTGGCTTATATAATAGTGACTCGCTATACTTGTACCTGCTGATCAGTTAGGCCAGCATATGCAGCCTTATATAACGTGGCTTATGGAGTAGTTACTCACTATAATTTTACCTTCAGATCAGTTAACCAGCAAATGCAGCCTGATATAATGTGGTTTAAGGAGGAGTGATTCACTATAATTGTAGTGTGGTGTAGGGGTGAAATGGATGAGAACACGAATCAAATATTTTCAAAAGTAATATGTATGTAACGTGTTGTCATATCATTGTTTGTGTTACTGTATACTATATGGTACATCGAGTTGCCATCTCCGCCATCTTTGTATGTACAGCCATCTTACAGTTTCATCACTTCGACCGTTTGACACATACAGCAAATAATATGACAGAGAAAGTATTACAATGTGGTGCAATACATTATAGACAGATATGACAATATCGTGCTATAAATATTATGCCAGAAAGCTATGCAACAGGTTAAGGTCATATAAGGCCTGGCCAACTGGTTCGGTCCCGTATTCAACCTGCTGCATTTCGGGGGGGGGGGGTCCCAAAATCAGAACGCAATATTTACATCGAAACAAATATATATTCAGCCCTGAAATTAGAACCCGATCTGGTTCCAGGTCCATACCAAACCAAAGCCACATGGCCCCTTCCCTTAAATGTAATAGGAAATCAGACTTTGTATATAAGTGTGATGAAAAGAACCAATAGGACGTTGCACAAACTTGTATGTATGGGTATGTCAAATTATTTGTGGTATGTGTAAAACGCCACAAGATGTATTGCATATACTAAGATGGCCAATACGGCAACTCCATGCCCCGTATAGTATACAGTACAAACTAAAGCAAATAAAAATCACATTTGAGATCATCAAAGACTCAAGCACTTGAAACTTTGCAGACATTGGTTACCCTGCGCTGCCTAGCGAAGGGTGAGTTCTACTCCGAGGCTGGCGACATCCACGGTATCTCTAGGAGTTCGGTTTCTCGGTGTATTAATGATGTTGTCTCAGCCATCAATAATCGACTGGACAACATCAGTTTTCCAACCGAGGAATAAGACCTGGCCAACTGTAAAAAAAGCCTTTTATTGTGTGGCCAGGATTCCGAACACCCTGGGCGCCGTGGATGGGACACTCAGTGTCAGTCCAATTCACTTTCCTGGTTTTCAACTTGCTGGACTAAGGCAGTTGATTTAACAGCTGTCGTCTGGTTGTCAAAGTCGGACCGGATGTTTACATTCAAATGCCTTGATGGATTTCCAATACTGAAGAATTCTTAAGAAGTTCGTAACTTAAGAAATTTCGTACGCACATGTTAGTGAAACGCACGCAAGAAGTTCGCAGGAAGTTCGTACGAAAAGTATCGTAGACTTAAGAAAGTTCGTAGCGTAAGAAGTTTAGTGACATGTGAGACACGCCATGTGATTTTGTACCATAGAACAGTTTCATTAAATACGTTTACAAAATTTACAATATTTTCCGTAAATGACGTCAAAAGTTGATTTGTTTTTGTAAAGGTATTTAATGAAATCAGCAGATGTCCGACGGTACAAAATCGCTTGGCGTGTCTCATATGTCTCCAATCACAGCCATATGTCAAATTGATCAGGGCCCGGTTGTTCAAAACACCAGTTAGTTTAACGGACTGTTAAATCCTTAACGGACTGTTAAATCCTTAACTGAATGGTTAAAATCTCTGTTAAAACAGAGATTTTAACCATTCAGTTAAGGATTTAACAGTCCGTTAAGCTAACGGATGTTTTGAACAACCGGGCCCAGATGAAATTGAACAGTTGGTTTAACATCTATAATACAGTACAGTTTGCTCGTTATCTAAGACTTGCACATTCATTTTCTTATTACAGTGAAACCTCTCTAACCAGACACCCTGGGACCTCCACAGGGTGTCCCGCTTAGAGATGATTCTCTGTAAATTAGCCATATGATCATTCTGAGCCATATTGTTGCGCTATGCGATCACGAACAGACATAATCACCTGAGATAAATGGCCAAGAAACTCATCAAATATAAGATCACATGCGTTTTCTTGATGTCCTGTTTATAGAGGTTCCACTGTAGTATGGCAATGCCGGACAGGTCTCCCTTTATTGTGCAGTTTGTGTTACTCTCACAATTCTGTCATTTTGACTAAGAATCGGTTACCGTAAATGTATTATGGTAGTAATATGCATATTTCACATCGTTATGTGTCATCCATTAACAAATTTCAGCTGTCATTAATAGATTATGAAAACTGTCTGATTGTATCAGATTGGTACAAAAGATATGCCAGTTCTCTGCTTAAAGGCAACATTATAGACTGATAAACCCATTTAGATGTCAAACATCCTATACTTGCGTAGTCTGATTATCTAATAAGGGCAAACTGGTCATTCTCTGTCATTGCGCTTCCTCCATATAATGTGTTTGTCAACACAAACAATTGTTTATGGGTGACATTTCATCAGTTATGTGTTTATGCAGGATTTTATCTGATGGCCAAACTGTTTTATGTTTGACACATTCTGTCGATGCAAATTAATTACGTTTCCTCTGCCATCATATATATAGTGATTGAACGTTTTTATGATAGAGAGGATCTATGTGTACATCTCAGTGAAGGACTACGTGTTGTGTAGAGTCGCTGGACTTTTCCATGCGTTTACGGAGTTACCGACTCTAGTTCATTATTATTAGCCGATCTATTTATAGATCGGCTATATATTGGTTATACATTGGTTTGTGAAAAAGTTTGTAACCACCCTTTTCTCCTATATTCTGTAATCTACAAGCGGGAAATTTGTTGTATCACTTCCAAATTACATTAACCGGATATTTTTTAATTTTTAGCCATTATCTCTGTTTAAACATTAAATATAGCGAAATAACACAATTTGGCTATAAATAAACGTTTTAACTACATGTACAAGAGTTCGGCGGTTTCAATTTGGCTATAAATAAACGTTTTAACTACAATAGTTCGGCGGTTTGAAATTTGGCTATAAATAAACGTTTTGACGTCACAAACCGGAAGCTGGGCACAAGAATATCCAAAATGTTCTGGTGTATTCGGCGCATTTTGTCAATGGTAAGTCCTTGATATTATAAATAATCCGATAGTTCTACTTGTCAGCTGGTGAGACAATGTAAGCTGGTGTAATCATTATATTGTGTGTTAACCCCACCCAGAGCTCCAGATTAGCTGCGTATTTGCGTAAATACCCAATTAAAATTGCCAAAAACCCAATTGAAATCAGAAGTAGTGAGTATCAAAAAGCAATGAGAACAATTGTTGTACCTTTATCATGCTGCAGAAAACAATAAACATACCACAATACAGCATATTTTTCTTATTTTTCCATGAAAACACAGCCAAGGAGACAATTCAAATGAAATGCCAAGATATGTTTTCATTTCGAAACAAACCATTCAATAATTGCTCTCTGTTGATGTGTAAACAGTAGTGTGATTTAATTTTACCCAATTAAAATTTTGAAATACCCAATTGCTTCAGAACTGATGGAGTAACAATATACTCAATTATCTGGAGCCCTGCGGCCACCCACTGAATAATGTTTGACACCCGTGCTGTCACTGTACTTAACATGCTTAAGACGTGCTAGATGGACCTCAGACAATAACAAATTGCAGTTTGTGTGGAATTTCATGAAAAATGTTTACATATTTTGCGAAATTTTCTGTAAATCATGCCAAAAGTTGATGAAATTCTCAGAGCAAATGCGGAATGTCACCATGTTGTCACCATTCAATGTTATTTATGAAAGATATTGTAAATTTTGTAAATATGTTTCATCAAAGTGCGCACATGTGTGTAAATGCAAAATCACATGGCGCATGTCATATGTATACAATTTGTCATAAATTGTCAATATTTCAATGATATTTCATAAGAGTACACCTTTTATTTTTTATTTCTCCTCAAACGTGCATGTAAATGTTGTGACCACTCATCTGAACCGTCTCAGCAAGAATGTTCAGATAGTGTATGCAACATATACTTCCGAGAAAAAATAATAAAAATAAGTTATTATATTGTAACTAAATGCGCAAAGTTACAATATCCGACAAGTACACAATCATGTATTTATTTGTTTTTAATATATACCATGTGTATGTTTCAAGAAAGAAGGCATAGTTGTAAGACCATCTTCTTCTTCTTCTTCTTTATCCGTCCACTCAGTGTGGAGTAACAGCTCCTACACCACATCTTAACCCAAATTGGGCACCATCAGTTAATCTGGGCGGACAAAAACGAGCACCATCTACATCAAAATATGATCGGCAGCAGGAAAAGAAGAGAAGGAAGCCAGCTGAATCCACAACTATTGTTGGATCTGATCACACTGAGACGGGTATGGATATGGGTGACAGCGTTGATGAAGACGGCGTTCAGTCACAGGCTGATGTTGATGATCCACTCATGGAGGCTATGTCGCTGGAGCTGCAGGAACTGCGTACAGATAATGGGGAGCTGAAGGAAAAAGTGGCCCATTTGGAAACTAAATTCACTGCAAGTTATTTTAAGGGTAGTGACGAGAAGGTGAAATGTTAATTAATTTTCTGGAGCCTCACCTGCCATCCAGTCTGGTCATGCCCAAATTCAAGGTAATGATATTGACATTAGTGAAAGTGCGACTAAATTTGTAAAATCTCTTTCTTGCGTATGAATTGGACGCTACTCAATCAACAATATCTGTACTTTTTACACGGACAATTGACTGAATGTACAAGCGGCTAAAGAAATTCATAAGATGGCCAGAGCGCGAGACATTGAGAAACACCATGCCAATGGAATTTAGGAAGTACTTCGGCCACAGGTGTGCAGTGATAATTGATTGTCTTGAGGTATTTATTGAGAAACCAAGTGGTTTGAAAGCCAGAGCAGAAACCTGGTCTTCACACAAACACCACCACACTGAAATTTATAATTGGAATTACTCCTCAGGGCAGTGTGTCCTTCATATCGAAAGCATGGGGTGGTCGTGTGAGTGACAAGTTTGTGACAGAGAACAGTGACTTCGTGTCCAAGTTATTACCTGGGGATTTAGTGTTGGCGGACAGAGGATTTGATGTCAAGGACAGTGTTGGCTCGGTAGCTGCAGACGTGAAGATTCCAGCATTTACGAAAGGTCGTGATCAGCTATCCCCTCTGGACGTGGAATCAACGAGTAAACTTGCCCACTCAAGAATACGTGTGGAGCGGGTTATTGGTTCAGTTCGACAGAAATATACTATATTGAACGGTTGTCTTCCCATTAATTGTCTCATAAACAAGGATAAGTTTGGTAAGACGGTCACTGGTCACTGACAAAATTGTTACCGTTTCGTGTGGACTAGTAAATTTGTGTGACTCAATTGTTGATTTTAACTGAACCAAATTGATCTACACTGGTCCTTGCACTCCTTCGTGTCCTTTTGTAAATACTGAAATCTTTTTTTTTTGATTCACTTATTTCGCCATCAAACATTTACTTTTCTATTGATTGCAAGGAAATAGCGATTCTGCGGTTTCGGTCGGCTGCCGTAAACAGGTTGTCTGTTGTCGTTTATCTGTACCATGCCGGCAGCCGACCGAAATCGCTGAATTGGTATTCCTGGGCCAGGGGTGTGGAATTTCTTCATCAGATTTGCTGGCACCTTTTGAAATTAAAATCATATACATATCCCAATTCAAAACCATTTTTAATAGAAGCTAAACATGTATACTTTATCATTTATTCCATTATCATGATTATCACATAAAGCATGTAATAATAAAGTATAAACACTCGTAGTAAGCATGATATTATTTGTCTCAATGGTAATATGACCAGTGTAGGCACAGATCAGCCTGCACATTCACATACAGGAGTGTGCTAGCAGATTAATATCCAGATTGATCAAACCCTATAAGGCCTTTTTCGCAAGCCACGGTCACATATACTTTTCAATATTTGTGATGCACCGTTAGAGAAACAGTCCACTTACTTCACTGGTGCTGCACTCCGTGCCGATGGAAATAGTTCAAGACAATGCACTTGAAAGATACAATAGGCGCCATTAATTGTAAAACAATGTTTCCAGACGAGTAGAAATTTTATTGATTGTTTAACACTCATCTAGAAACATTTTATAATGGCGCATATTGTATTTTTCAAATGGATTGTCTTACATTTTCCACCGGCGCGGAGTGCAGCACCAGTGTAAAAATGATAATTAAGATGCGCCATATGATTTTGTACCTACAAAAATGGGCGTAATTACAAAATTTACGATATTTTCCTGGAATGACACCGAAGGTTGTCAAAATTTTCAGAGCAAATGCAGAATTCTATTCCGCATTTACTTTGAGAATTTCATCAACTTTCAGCATAATTCATGAAATTGCCCACCTGTTTGTAGGTACAAAATCACATGGTGCGTCTCGATTATACAGACAGTATATCTGCATTGGCAATACATGTATATACATTGAAGTTCACATACAGTACTTGCACACCAAATTAATCACCTTTTTACACGCTTTTTTTTCTTAAAATCTTTCTACAGTCTGGGCAATAGGTATATATATAAGATTCCGGCACCTCTTGTTAATTTATGGCACCCGGTATTTTTATAAACTTGAATGTATCAGGTTTCCAAAAAATCCGGTGCCATTTTTTTAAAACAAGTTCAAGGTCATTTCAAGGTCATTGAACTTTATGCTTGACGGAAGTCGAAAATTGCCAATATATGAGCCAATAGGTAGAACACGGTCCTTAACTTGGAAATTGATGTAAGTTGTTCAAAAACATTTCAGATGGATATATTAAAGAATTTACGTAAACTACACTAATATTCAGTATATTAATATCATATTTTCAAGATGGCCGCCAAAAATCGGGTATTTATGAGATTTCGGTTGACTTGCTACATATTTGTGTAATGCTAAGCGCCTTCACCTATATTCAAAGGTTAATTCCTTCAACTGGAATAATATTGCAGTTAATATACTCTATTGTCAGAAAGCTCAAAATGGCCGCCAAGTAAATGGCAAATCATAGTAATTTACTAAATATAACTGGGAGAATTTGGTTGGGGAGGAAATCAACACTTCTCTCACTTTTCCCTGAGATTCCGTAACTACTAAAATGTGGACATATATTGAACCCTGATTTGATCGGCTAATAACATCATGCTCTGCTCTGCATGATTTTTCATTGTAATATTTTTATCGTTCGGATTCCCCGACTGTGTTGTAACTTTAAAATTTAGTTGGATTACATGCCGATAACTTTGTGTTTCTTGACTGTTATTATCATTTACAGTCACATGTACAATAACATATATAAACTGTGTTCAAAAACCCGTTTGATCTATACTAAGTCCAAGAGTCGTTAAACAGTGGCGAAACAATACAAATTTAGCCATAATAAGAGACTGAAAGTACAATCTAGCCTTAATAAATGTATACAGTTGAACAACTCGGACACCCTCGCACCATTCCGTAAATCGATGCTCGACTAATGCTTTGGACGTCATTGTTTTGCCATTAAACGCGAAAAGATGACAAAGTGGACAGAATGCAGTTGATCCTCTCTAAACCGAGCACCAAGAAAACACATGTGATCTTATTTGTTATGAGCTTGTTGGTCATTTATCTCTCAGGTGATAATGTCTGTTAGTGATCGCATAGCACACGACTGAGGCTCAGAATGATCACATGCCTGATTTACAGTGAAAACCATATAAGCCGGACACCCTGGGGACCTCCCAGTGTGTCCGGTTTAGAGAGGTTTCACTGTATAAAATGTTAGAGCATAAACAAATTCATGTCGTTTGAACGTAGTGAATTAGAAATTATTTTCCTCTGGCGGTTGGCAGGACAGCGGATCACAGGGAAAAACGGGTCAGCTTTTTATTCAAGCCCCGAAAGGGAAAACATAAGCACTTGATACAAATATAATAACAACAATCGTAAGTAAGATCTACAACCTCTGAATGCGACTATCCCAACATTTTGAAGTTAAGCGTCTTACTAAAGTGATTGTTTATGGACCATACGACATTTCGTCGGCCATCTTGGATGACGTCATCCGATTTCGACAAAAATGCTTCAGAGTGATCGTCTCATCGATACCTTCGATTTGATATATAACATGACCATATTTGGTCAAATGTGAAATTTCACGATCCTTGACTCCCCGGGCCCCGCACATTTTTGATCCCGGGGTTATTATTTTAACAAATCTGAAAGAACATTGACTATCGATCATTCTTGCCAAGCTTCGTTGAAATAGGTCTGGCGGTTCGTGAGAAGAAGAGCTATTGTTACCGCGTATCGTCCGTCGTCGTCCGTCGTCCGTCTACAATTCAAACTTCTTCTTCACCGGAACTGCTGGGCCGATGTTGTCAAACTTCACACACATGGTAGGGGGATTACAAATTTGTGGAAATGGAGGGCATCGCCTATCCAAGATGGCCGCCGTCTAAAAATAGAACAAATTCTAAAAAAATAATCTTCTTCTCACGAAACGGATTTTCACGAAACTTGGGAATAATGATCGAGATCGATGTACACTGATCTTTCAAAGTTGTTAAAATCGTGACCCCGGGTAAAAAATGGGCGAGGCCCGGGGGTCAATATGGACAAATTATATATCATTCGAAGATATCGACGAGACGATCGCTCTGGTGCAGTTTTCATCGAAATCGGATGGGCAGCCGAAAGGTGAAAAGTTCAGCCTTTCATTTGATATTTCAAACGTCTTCTTCACAAGAACCGGTTGGCCAATGCTAGACAAACTTCACAATTATGGTCCATGGGTGAAGCCTTTTTAGATTTGTTAAAATGGAGGTCATCGCTACTCCAAGATGGGCTGCAGTCCCTAAACAAATCTTCTTCTCAGGAACCGCCGGATGCTCTTTGAAATTGGTAAAATGGTGACCCCAGTGTCAAAAATATTCATCGCCCGTGTGTCAAATAGGGGTCAAATTTAATTTATGACCGAATATGGTCAAAATTGGAGGTATTGACGAGACGATCGATGTGGTGCATTTCTTGTCAACATCGGATGATTACGTCATCCAAGATGGCCTCCGAATTGTCATAAAGTCATCTTTTTATTACAGATTTCAAACGTCTTCTTCTCGCGGACCGCTGGGCAATGTTGGTAAAAATTTACAGGGATGATGTATTGGTGAAGCATTTTCCTATATAATGACTCTCGTTTGCTCAAACTTGAAACGTATTTGCCTTGGTACCATGGACTTAGAGTAAACGATTGTCGACTTATATGATCGAATTTCACCATCATGTGATGATGTGATGATGTGTGTTGATTATAATAGAGGATGAGAGAGTATGCATCTAACGGTGAATAAGGATTAGAAATCAAGCTAACAGAGCTTATGTGAATTTATCAATTCATGCATACACCAATTAACCAGTATATACATGTACATTGTTATTGCTTTACCCCTATTGTAAGGACATGATCCTTACCATTTGATCAGATTTATTACCCTTTTCTTTGACTGCCAATACTTTATTCATAAGCACATTCAAAGTGATGCATATTTTGGGTGATGAACTACATAACTGCTAAATAAGCCATACTATTCACATTCTGCCGTGTGAATCACAACATAATGCAATAGAATGGCCCTTGTTGACTGTTGACATGGATTGACACTTCTGTGGAGGTCACGTGACCACCTTTATTGGGCCAGTTTGTGCTGGATCTTCTTTACCATGGTGTCATACCTCCATATGTTGGTGATCATACATCAGACGTCATAATATCTCCATTATTCTAATTATTTGTTCCGCAGTGCTCACAAAGTTTCGTAACCGCCATTATTTCACTGTCAACTTATGCAGCCTTTATGTTTGGTGGTCACTCATTACATGCCTGTTTATCTTCATAAGTTTACACCTACCTGATGTATTTTGACATGCTCTGATTTCAACCAATGGAATGGTTGATAGTCAGATTTCCTGGCCACCGATTGGCTGACTGTCAGATCCAGTGTCTATATAAGGAATGACGCAACACAGATTCTCACTTCGGTCACTTCGGTCACAGAGAACATTCAATGTCACTCAAACTTCGTTCAGCCATTAGTTGTTGTTGTTGATAATAAAGAAACTGAAACTTGTATCTTGCTTAGTCTACTCTAAACTGCCAACCAGGGCTTAGCTGCTAGCCTAACACTATGTCAGTCTACAGCCCCAATATTGTCGCCTGTCGGCCATCCCACAATATTACATACATCCGTTGATCAAGGGTGTACAAGCGATGGTGCATGCAAATGTGACAATGTTGCTTACACAAATGCGAAAACATGCGAACTATTACAAGATATAGAGAATAGTAGGTTAGTGCCGTGAATGGGAAAAAATATCTGGCAAGGCTCAGGAAACGGGATGGGCGAGGCTCTGCCGAGCACATCCCGTTTCTGTGCCGCGCCAGATATTTTTTCCCATTCACGGCACTAATCTACTATTCTATTTATCCCGTCAACACCTTCAAATGGCTGTAAAATGCAAAATATGTATTGACTGGATATCAAAAATGTTTCACGGCACCGTGTTTCACGGCACATACGCACTGTGTTGACGGGATAAATATGTAACATTATCATTTATTATACGGGTTGCCGCCCCTGTGATGCAAGAACAATATACATGTACATTACGATGCCGTAATTTGAAGAAGTGAACTTGAACAAGGGACAGCAATATTGCACATCAGATACACATTACTTGTGAGGTTGTCGCCCCTGATACGTACGAATCCACGCAGACACTGCTGCAATGTGGCATCTACAATGTAACTTCCTGAGAGAGGCCCCTCCAAACTTGGCCCGAGTAAATGCTAAATATAAGTGAGTGTCGTGTTTGTATATTAAAGGGTGTTCCCGGGGGATGGCCAGAGAACGGTAATACTGTTATTGTAAAGAACGTTTAGCGCACCGATAGAACACTTCCCGTCGTCTTTGGTGCGTTATCAGTAGAACCTCTCCAAAACGGACACCCTGGGGACATCTCAGGGTTCCACTGTAAATCGGACATGTGAGCACTTCATGCATGACACATTCTAGTGTTTTACAAGCATGATAAGTCATTGTAATCAGAGATACATAACAGCGAAACACGTCTAAGGTAAACATCTATATTTTCCCGCGTGCCCGGTTTAGAGGGGTTCCACTGTATCATCAAACTCCGCCCGTTTGTTCCCGTCACTATATGTGGCTGTGACTGAAAAAATGGGGCTTATGGATTTTGAGATCAGTGTAGATTTAGATCAGCCTGTGCATCCGCACAGTCGGATCAGGATCTGAACTGTTTGCCATTCCATCAACCAAACTCTCGCCTTGCTTCTAACGAGTAATGCAGATCATGATCAAGCTACATGTACATGCATTTGCAATGTGCTCATGAGCCTAACAGGTCGCACATCCCATATGCCAGTCACATCCACATTTATAACAGCCAGATATGAGACACGCCATGTGATCTTGTACATTCGGACATCTGCGTAATTTCAATAAATACGTATACGTATATATTATAATTCCGCATATACTCTGAAACTTTTGTCAACTTTTGACTTTATTTATGAAAGTTATTGTAAATTTAGTAAACGTATTTCATGAAATTACGCAGATGTCCGAAGGTACAAAATCACATGGCGTGTCTCATATGTAATCAGAATAACAGTGGATATATGCCTTACAGAACATGGTGTCGATTGGTGCACGGCTCGTGCTGGCCATCGGAATATCGGTTCCTTTTGCCCTCTACTGGGCGTTGTATACAAGCCAGGTAAGCACGAAAGAAGAGTCTAGCAAATGTGGCTGTGACTGGAGAAAAAGTGCTTATGATATTTATGATCAGTGTATATAGCGCCTGAACAAATAACACACTCATATAACCGGGTAACCTGGTTTTATTGATGGTATGGCGAACTGTGCAGATCCGGATCAGACTGTGCGGATGCACAGGCTGATCTAGGTCGACACTGGTCGCAAAACCCATATTAAATCACCGTTTCTGCAGCCACAGCTACAAATAGGCTGTCGAGCTTCGAATATCACGAATAACTTCCATTATAACACTTTCTTGTGGCATTGTTTATGTTCGAATTGATTGGCGAAAGTCCTCGGTTTGACACCGACAAAATCCGCCAATTTATCATGTTTTTGCCCCATGTAACATTATCGATTGCTGTATGGAGTAAATTGTAGTAGACATGTTTTACTAGTACATCTAGACTATGTGTAAACTAGATTAGACCATATGTTCTTGACGAACGGTTCATATATCGGTGTTTTATGGGCTATTGCGGTGTCTCTGGCGGTTTGGGTGCATTGTTACCATCATACAATTTACGTCACCTCCCGTGAATTACAAATATAAGTACGGTAATTTACAACGTGAGAAACGGTATTCTCCGCGCGTACGTTTTTAACCAATACAAGAGCTCCGCGGAGCAAAATGTCCCGCCTGGCGCAGTTTGATAGTACATAAGGAGCTTGTAATAACCTTACGGTTAGTGAGCACCATGGGCTTTCTGTAGAATGATGTGAGAAGTTGTTAAAAAATACACCTATGACATATTAAAGCATTCCATCAATGGAAAGAGAAGTTATTGCAGATTAACCCCAATGTTAATTTTTGTGATGGACAGACGGACAGACGGACGAACAGACAACTTTTGCATCCCTATATCTCCTTTTCCTTACGCGAGGGGATAATAAACTGAAACCAAAACACTTATTTTTCAACAAACACAGCTAAACACAAACAAGAATGCCGCCAACGACATGTATCTCCTGGCACCGACCCTAAGTTTCTATACAATACATTTTTGAAGTCCGTGACCTTGACCTTGGTGCTACCGGACACCATGAACTTTCTGCAGATGATGGGGAATGTTCTTACAAATGCATGTATGAAACAGTAAAACGTTTCATCAAGGGAAACAGAAGTTACAATAAATTAACCCAAGCGTTAAGTTTTCAAAACTGAGCATTTTCTAAGTCCGCGACCTTGACCTTGGGGTTAGCGGGCACCATGGGCTTTCTGTAGAATCATGCCGAATGTTGCTATAGCTTACACCTAAGAAGTATTAAAGCATTCCATCAAGGGAAACAGAAGTTATAATAAATTAAACCGAGAGCTAAGTTTTCCAAACCCGGAATTTTCTAAGCCCGTGACCTTCACCTTTGGGGTTAGCGGGCAGAATGCGCTTTCTGTAGAATGATGCGGGATGTTGTTTCAAATGCATGTATGGAATATTAAAGCATTCCATTGAGGGAAACAGAAGTTACAACGAATTAACCTGAGCTTTAAGTTTTAGAAACATAGCCAAACGCAAAATGTTAACGTTGAATGCATGTGAAAACTTAAAGTAGGTCAATGAACCATGACAACCAAGCCAAGGTCACATGGGCTCCCTCTGTGTGAGATGGGTACACCACAGTGTTGATGTATACCAAGTTTGGAGGTAGTAGGACTTATAGTTATCCGGAAACTGAGCTAAATGCAAAAAATTAACATTGAATGCATGTGAAATGTAGGTCAATAAACCATGAAAACTAGGTGAAGGTCACATGAGCTCCCTCTGTGTGAGATGGTTACACCACAGTGTTGATGTATACCGAAGCATTCCATGAAAGGAAACATAAGTTATAATATATAATATAATTAAACCGAGCGTTAACAACACGGAAATTTCTAAGTCAGTGACGTTGACCTTTGGGGTTAGAGGCCAACATGGGTTTTCTGTAGAATGATGCGGGGTGTTGTTACAAATGCATGTATGGAATATTAAAGCATTCTATTGAGCGAAACAGAAGTTACAATGAATTAACCTGAGCGTTAAGTTTTAGAAACAGAGTTAAACGCAAAAGCTTAACGTTGAATGCATGTGAAAAGTAGGTCAATAAACCATGAAAACTAGGTCAAGGTCACATGGGCTCCCTCTGTGTGAGATGGTTACGCCACAGTGTTGATGTATACCAAGTATGGAGGTCGTAGGACTTATAGTTTTCTGGAAACTGATTTAAACGCAAAAAAATTAACTTGAAATGTTGACGCCGCCTACGCCGACGCCGACGCCTACGCCGACGCCGACGCCGACGGAAAAGCTATGCCTATGTCTCGCTTCTGCTAAAGCAGGCGGTACAAAAAGCATTATTTGTTACCCGGTAACAATAAATCGGTTTGTTTAGATTAATGTATTGGACCTGAACTGGCAATGCAAGGCAAACATTTATATATCGTCTGAAAGATGGTCGAGCTCTCTGAGCTGATAAATTTGGTTACACAGCCATAATTGTTAACCGCTTTACAGCGCGACGTCCATTGGATGACACACATCCAATAATGGCGTGACGGGGATGTCGTTGTGGACTTTGAAACATCGCGGGAAAATGTTTATTCAATCAAATTCAACCAAAAAATCTCGCAATTGAATGTCTTAAATGTAGGAACAGATCAATGCAGTTCATGTATTCTATCGGCATCAGCAGATTGATATATGTCTGCTGAATCGATATTACCCGAATTTGGTGTTGAACATTGATGATATAAACGGTCTGAAAGCAACGCATGTTGAACATTATATTGGCCAAATATTGCGAAAGCTTTCATTCCTCGAGTATGTTAACAGTAAAAAAGGGGTCCGAAAGTTCGGAACGGTGAATGCGTAGAAAATTGCCGATTTCTGTCGTATGTAATGATTGAGCATTACTAGTGGCACACAACTATGTAAATTACCCAAAACCAACGAAATCCACCCAAATCCATCAAAATACCCACATGGCACCAAAATAATGACAACTTAGTTTAAACATATTTTATTTGTATATTATTTACAAGTAATGCATCAATCATAGTAAATACAGAATTATACAAATGGGATTGGATTGAAAGCAAGCTTATATAAATCCTCTCCCTGACGTGTAACTTGGTATCACTGGCTGCAAGAACCAGGACATAACAAACATAACCAGCACTGCCATTAGCATAAAATTGAGATTTTATTCTTGCTTTATGCTCATAGCTCCCGCTTCCTGCGATACCCGGTAGATGTATTATAGATGACAATATGTAAATATACATGCATTAAACAATTTTAACAAAAAAAAGGAAAGACAGCTATTTTAGTTAGTTATTATAAAACAAAAATAGAGAGAAAACAAAAAATTTCACTGCGGCAGTTCGAGAAAACAAAATATGTTCGCACACCAAGCCACCCACGCCCACATTAAGTCTTGGTTGTCGTGATGATGTACAAAAGCAGACACATTGGAACCCCTCCAAACCGGACACCCTGGGATGTCCCCAGGGCGTCCGGCATAGGGAAGTTCCACTGTAAATCAGTCATATGATCACTCCTACACCTCTTTCATGCCTTGCAATCACGAACAGACTGTACCATGAGAGATAGATAAAAATAAAAATAAAACCCACCAGAATTAACCACACAGTCATTTACAAGGTGTCCGGCTGACAGAGGTTCCACCGTACCATTTAAAAGCGACTTGTATTCTCTATGTACATTCTTACAGCTGTAAATATTGTTTCGTTAGTAGGATCGTCCAGTTGTATATTACCATAGAGTATAGTATGGAGGGTCGGTTGACAATGAGCTTGTATATCATATATTAGTTGGTTTCTATGTAGTGCATATCTTGGACAGGAGAAAAAGTAGTGAGTGGCATCTTCAACTTGACCACAGATACAATTTGGTGATTCAACAATATTTTTGCAATGAAGGTCATAGTTAAGAGCACTGCATTTTGTCCGGAGTCGTGTATGTATTACTTGCATATGCCGTTGACCACTGTAACAATAACTTGGAACCTTGTCTGTGATTTTTTTAATTTTGGTTTTAAAACAACTAAGTGAAGGAGCATTCCGTGTGTTTTCTGATATAGAGTTCCAGTCTCGGACTGAAGAGGGAAGACATGAGTTATAAAAGAGAGTTATTCTGGATCGTATGGTCTGTAGGTTGTCAGCATTTCTTAAATTGTAACGAGTAGTGTCTGTTTGAGGCGGAAGGATATCTACAAGGTAATTAGGTGAAATGCCGTTTTTCATTTTGTAAAAAAGCGACAGTTTATGTGAATTTCGTCTATTTTCTAATGTTTCCCAGCAGATTTCAGCATATAATGAATCGATTGAAATTAGCCGAGTTGCACCTGTAGTTATACGGGCAGCTTCAATTTGGATTTTTTCCAATCATCTTTCTCATATTGAGTACAATTATCCCATACGATATCAGCATATTCTAACAGAGGTCTAATAAAGGAAAGGTAAATTATTTCGAGACATTTTCTATCTAGTATGTATTTTAGTTTTCTCATAATGTATATTCTACGCCATGCTTTCCCTGTTATATATTCTATATGTTGATGCCATGTTCCTTCATTGTTAAAGTATATACCTAGGTGTTTGTGGCTCTCAACTTCTGAAAAATTAACATTATTCATCAATATTGGGGAATGTGCTGGTCTGTTACGTTTCCGTGATATAAGTAGTGATTCTGTCTTCTTAGGGTTAAATGTTACAAGCCATTTATTAGACCAATTGGTAATAGTTTTAAGATCGGAATTAATGGTCCTAGTAACAGTTTCGGGAGTGTCTACAATAAGGTATAAGCTGGTGTCATCAGCGAAGAGGCGTATATTGGAGCTTATGTCCATAACAATATCATTTATGTATAGGATAAATAACAATGGTCCGAGGATAGAACCTTGTGCGACACCAGCTCCAATGTGGTTCCAGTTATAGTAGACTCCTGGCAGCACAACCCTTTGTTTCCGATTACTAAGGTAGCTGGCGAACCAGTCATGAACGTTATTAGTAACACCTGCCGCTGTTAATTTCATAAGCAGACCGGTATGCCAGACACGGTCAAATGCTTTGCTGATATCACAAAATACAACCCGGACTTCTTTTCCATCATCTAATGCACGGCAGAATGCATTATAAAGGAAGGTCAGTTGGTTTACAGTTGAATCACCTGGTACAAATCCAGACTGTAAAGGTGTTAATATATTGTTGTCTTTGAAGTGATTGTACAAATATTTAAAACTGCCCTTTCAAGAACTTTACTAATAGTATTGAGCAAGGATATGGGGCGATAATTCGAACTGAGAGAGGGATCACCAGCCTTAAATATAGGACATACGTTGGCCTGTTTCCACTCGTCTGGAAAGTGTCCACATTGTATAGATTTATTAAAGGTCCTTTAAAGGGACATCTAGTTCAGATTTTAATTCTTTAAGGATGCGATTATTGACACCATCTGGGCCAGATGCTTTCCCTAGAGGTAAGTTAGTAATATATTATGTATATCTATTTCACTTAGAGTGATAGATTCAAGAGTATTGGTCACTGCATATGGTGTTAAAGTAGGTAGGTGTGAAGGGGGGTCTGGTAAAACTGTTTGGTCACGGAAATAGTTATTTAAAATGTTAGCCTTTTCTGTACTATCATCAATTATTGTTCCGTTATGTTGTAGTGGAGGAATTGTTTTATTTTCATTTTCATTGATAAAATGTTTCAATACGGACCACCAATCTTTTGAACAGAGTTGTCCTGATTTTAATTTATTACTTATCCCGTCATGATACTCTTTCTTGGATGCCCTTATCATTAAAATGACGTCATTCCGAAGTTTACGAAATTTTAACCAGTGTGAGTTATTATTAGTTTGTTTTGCCTTATGATAGAGCCGTTTCCGTTTTCTAATCATCCTCTTTATGTTAGTTGTTATCCAAGGCAAATCGGACTGTCTAATGATTATATCTTTATTAGGGATATAAATCTCGGCAAGTGTAATAATTGTATTAATAATATTATGTGCATATTCATCAATATTTTGCGATTTTAAGTCATCCCAGTTTATTCTGGAGATATCCCTGCGTAACATGTCATAATCACCGTTCTCATATTTCCATATTTTACGTTTAAATGGCTTGACCTTAGGCTTGGAGAATTTTAAAAGGCCGAAAATGGGACAATGAAACCGAGTCTCTTGCGGTAAAAATGGATCGCCTACTCCGCTCATAACTATAGAGTCTTTATTGGATACGAATATTACGTCGATAATGGACTGCGAATGTTCAGTGAAGTGTGTTATGGATGATATACACTGCGTTAAAGCAAATTGTGTACAAATAGATGTTACCTTTCTGTTCGATTGGGCGTTGAAGGTATTATAGTTAAAGTCGCCAACAATTATAATATCTCGGAAACCGGTAGCAATGGCCATGTGAATTGAGTCCTCAATGCTATTGTTATATAACGTTAGCGCTGGGGTCTATAAAAGACGCCAAATAAGAAATGCTTTTTGTTAGACACAATTTCAACCCAAATAGATTCAATATTAGCGAGTTCGAGATCGAGTCTACGTTTATGAAATAATGTGTTTCTAATATATATGACCACGCCGCCATGCCTATCAGCGTGACGATCCTTCCTTTCGGGAGATTTAAAGTTGTTAAGAAGGATATTGTCAGTATTGTTGTCATCACCAAGCCACGTCTCTGTGATAGCTATTATGTCAAAGTCCTTAAGCTCAGCCCTTAATAAATCTATTTTTGGGTACAAACTTTGAACGTTGCAGTGCACGAATGACAGATGGTGAGACAGATCTGATTGTGGAAATTATGTTGGGACTCAACGAGAGTGCCGATGATTGAGAAGAAGTTGAACTGAATGAGTATTCAAATGAATTATCACTATCTATGGGACCTGGATTTGGATGAACATCACCAGAAAGAATAATAATTAGCCATATTGTCCATACTATGGTAAATAATACGGAGCCGCAATTATTAACAAATCGAGAGTTAAGTTCGATAACTAAAGTGGGTACAATATATTTACAATACTGTACAGGTTTAGACATGTGTGCCAAGTTGGCATTGGTTCTAACAGACGAGAGTAAACTGTATGTAGATGTGGCATTCGAGATCAAGTATGAAAACAGAATAGCGTGGAGCGTTAGAGGGAATCTGCTTCGTACACGGTAGTTGCATCCGCCCAATACGGTCGAACGACGGGTGACTATGGTCACGTGACCGACGAAATCATAATGATAAACTGTGATTCGACCGTAATAAGCGGATGGCACCTACATCTACGGATCAGTGAGCGAAAAAGACCTCGAACTATCCTACAGTGGCTGAAATAAATGCATAAAAAACACAAGAAAAACTGCATGTTGGTACTTATGACGAATACTGTCCGGACACGTTTCTGGAATAGACATACACAGAAGGAAATGTGGATATAAAACGAAAATAAAATAAGTTAATATAGTAAGGCCTACTGAATAGTGACGCTGCAATATAATGCGCCCGGCTGAATGGGGAAGCGAGTGATGAATGGGAACCTTGAGTGTATCCACACATTCTAGTGCAGAAATGGTGATCAGCGAATGTCCTGACCAGACTGCGCATGCGCTCAGGTCGATATATATCTTAGTTGGCATTAAACGTCTCAATGGTCCACTTGTCAGGGCGAGTTGCACAAACCAAACGAATCGAGGTGGCTTGTATATGGTAACTAATATAATTACTAATTATGGTAAAAGCAGCAAAATAGATTTCCAATCCACGGACAGTGTTCTAGGTCATAACTTATTTCCATACAATCGTGAATAGCTAAAACTGTAGTTCAATGGTATGCATACTGATCGATTGACATATGTAGGCCAGCGTAGACTCAGATACATGTAAGATAGTGTAAAGATGTGTCTGTACTGCTCAAAAAGACACCAGGTTCCCTATCAGCCGGACACTTACACAACCAGGTCGCATGCAATTCTTAAATCTATAATCAGATTACAATACAATCAGAGTAAGTAGTAATAAACCAAGTAAGTAAATAAATGTGCACCTTAGATGCCGCATTCAATATGATACATGCGTGATATAATATTATGATCATTACATGTACATGTATATACAATATAGAAGACCATGTAGTCGTTGTGACTGAATAAGAAACTTTTTTAATCCTTTCACCCTACGTAACTGGAATGTATTTTGATATGTTAATTTTCCAACCAATTCAATCGTCACAGAATAATTTGCAGTCTAGTAAATTTATGAAAAGAGGTGTTTCTGTTCTGAAAATATGAAAATTACTCGCAAAAAGTGCAAATCCCGATGGGACTGCTCGTTACGTGCCGGCTCATCTGGCTCTACACTTTTTTTGTCAATACCACTTTACAGGCATGGGATGTTGAAAGGGTTAATATATGTTAATACATACTAAGTAAATGTCTCAAGAATATTAAGGAGTGTAGTGAATACTATTCAGTTACCGTGTGTACCTCAGCCCCACGGTTTAATAGCAGACGTTTGAATTGTGATTGAGGTTGTACTGTTGTACAAGATAAACATATCATACGTGCATAGTCACGTACCAGTCATATAGTGGTAAACCAGTAATTGAAATAAATCTACGTGAAATTATAACACAACTTGGCATCATTAGCTACGTATATGCGCGACCCGATACCAGAAACGCGTAATTTCATGTGTCTGGCATCGTGTCACACTTGATTGTTGAATGTATACTAAGGGGACAATGCCTGTTCACATATACTCAATGGCTATATCATGTATACAATGAAAATATCATGACGATAATCGAGTCGCAATGAGCCACAACTTGTTCAAACACCTGTGGATTAAACTAGTATATGCAATACCTATATAAAATAAATATACGTATCAGGCTACAGCGGTGTGCTATTTATATCTGCAGCTATACTGGTCACACAGTTCCATAAACCACAATTTCTCCAGTCACTACGCTGAATTAAATTGTGTCGTCTGCCGACAGTGTTAAATTTTCAATATTTCTCGACAAAAACCTGTTTTGACAGCGCATGAGAATCGTCTCCATTGGAGACGATTCTCGTGTGCTGTCAAAACAGTTTTTTTTTATGAATGAAGGCAAAAATGAAAAACAGCAGATGACAATTTCCGTCTGCAGCGTAGTGAGGGCTAAGTAAGTATATGGGCATACATGTATGTATTTGCCATTTGAACAGTACAGTTCTATGGAATGAATACACGCAGGACACGGCTGATATAGGTGGGTCAACACCGTTGATTGTTGCTATATAACACACGCCATGTGATTTTGTACCTAAGATATTTCATGAAACATATTTACAGAACTGTGATATCGTTTTCTGTCAATGAAGTCGAAAGACGACACAAAGTTCATATGCGATGAAGATTTCGTCAACTTACCAGGGGCGCCGGAAGCCTCATAAGATTGGTCCTGCGAATCTACTGGGTGCCCCGGTATCCACCCAAAGTGTACGTTGTTATCACTGAGATGAACTGTCTCGGCGACGGTTCAACTGAGTGGTAACAGCATACACTTTTGATGAGAAATGAGAAAAATTTCAGAAAAATGTTTACATTCCGTTTTTTTACGATGCGGAAAATATCGTAAATTTCGCAATTATTTTGTATGAGATATCACACATGTTCTTGGATACACAATCTCATAGCGTGTTTCATAGGTAGTATCTCACTGGGCTGCGACAGCTTGCGACTAGTTGGAGACACAAAATTGCGAGAAAATACGCGAATTAGCGACAATTTTTGCTTGGAATCACACTGAATTGGTAGTTACGACACGTTCGCGTATGTTGCGAAATTGCGAATTACAGTTACGCGTGAGAATTGAGAAATCACAATTTATTCGCAATTTATTCGCAATTGTGTCGCACTCCCAGGATTCCCAGGGCAGTTCGCGCCTGTTCGCGCCCTGAATGTTCGATTCTCATTTTTGTCTCCAATCAATCACAATTTAGTTTCCTAGGTCGCCAACCTCTCACAAAGTTGTCTAAGATTTCTCGCACTTTATGACTCACGGAAACTAAATTGAGAAGGGTTCGAGATGAGTTCGAGACACCCGCGACGATTATTTTGAGAGAAAATTTGTCGCGCGAATTTTTTTAACAGGTTCAAAATTCCAGCGACACGAAAGCGAGGCCCTGCGACTCACGCGAGGAAATTGAGAACCCCTGCGAACGTTTCGAGACATTTTGGACTCCCTCTCGAATGCCGTCCGCAATTTGTTGCCAGCAGTCGCAGCCCAGTGAGATACTAGCTATATAATGTACACATTTTCCACACATTTGGCCATTCTCTACGTAGCCCCGCAAGGGACGTAGAATTCTTTTTTATTAATTCGTTCCCACGAAATAACAATTCGTTCCCTCAATTTAACAATTCGTTCCCACGAATTAACAATTCGTTCCCACGATATAACAATTCGTTCCTACGAATTAAGAATTCGTTCCGACGAATTAAGAATTCGTGGGAACGAATTGTTAATTCGATGGAACGAATTGTTAAATTGAGGGATGAATTAATACACAAAATCCATGTTCCGTGCAGTGCACCGTAATTCTCTGCTAATTTCCTTTTGAGTATGATTATTGTGCATCTGTTTTCCCATACTATGCATACTATCAATCGTGCTATGGATACGCATGTACGTTAATTACAATATATCTTCAATTATTGGAAAGAAATATTAATTAAACTTTGTACGGCTGCAATATTGTGAACAATAGTCTGCACCTGAACCTGTTGTTACACACATGTACATGTATAGGTCACGTGACCAACATATTCATGTTTTATTTTAAAAATACCGCAAATGTGGAAAGTGGTGTCAAAATATTAGACCACCAATTTAGTAGATTCACAAGTGTGTCTGTGGCTTAAAGGTACATGCCCACTCAGTAGGCACAAACTGTTCTTTATAGGAATTAAATAAGTGTATAATTGTGTCACTATTCCACCTGTACACAAAATTAGAGTGCCCGCTATACATATATGCATGTAATAATTTAGTAATATTTATTTTACTGATGGTGACGCGCGGTGGTGTCAATCTATTTTCATATGCAAATGAGGCATGATATTTTTTAATTATTTATACTAGTTAAATGTATCACCTGAAAAAAATAATATTCTCGACAGATTATAAAGTATGATCATTGCACATCAAAAAACAATTACAGAGAATAAATAGTAATGTCCGGTCACATGTTGACGAAGCATGGTTATCGCCCCTCATATCGGTGTGGAAATTTACTTCTGATATAAAATGCTTAATAATGACAATCAATTCGTGGGGTAATGGTGAATGAATGATGATAATGTCTCTGATATAAACAACATTTTGTGCCTACTGAGTGGGCATGTACCTTTAAAGGAACACGTTGACAATTTCTGGGTCTTTTATCAATCAGGAAACGAAAATAATACATTATTAGCAGACCATAAACATAAACCCACAAGTAACATAGAAAACACGGGGGAGTCCCAAGAATAGTTAACTCTGTATACGGTATCAGACTTATCGAATTATAAAATATTGGAAATAAAATATTTGGCGAAAATTGCGGCAACGACATTGGTACGCTGCATGCCTTAGTATTGTCTGACGTCATTGGTTTCCCTTTGTATGATGTGATCACCAAGACATCGTACTTTTAGACATGAATTCCCGTAAAATCCCAGAGATTCTACTTTTACTTTCAAAAGTGAAAATAATCAGGACAAAATAAAGAATACGTACATTGAATCGCAGGGCTTCTGGAAGTTTCAGTACTTGTTGTTGGTGTTGTAACTACGTGATCATACATATTGTGTCACCATACTTCTGAATTTCTGATATCTACAGGTCAGTAGAGAGCCGATGGACGTCAGCAGCGATCGTCAACTCGACGTGTAAGTGTTAAATGGTCAACCAGCTGATAAAAAACAATAACTAGTCTGTTCCACATTTACATGATTTTGCTAAAATAATATTAGTACGTTTTCATCAATAACAAAACAGTCACCCTCCCTAAAAACATATTTTGAAGAATTTATTTATTTACATTATCGTTTTTTGACTCCTCCCCCATCTCCTCCCCACCCCGACCCCCCCCCCCCCCCTCTCCTTTTACAGTGTAAATTCCATTGGAATTCTTCTTTTCTTTCGCAATACTTTCGCATATTGGATAAGTACTTATATTTAAATATTGTTTTGTAGATTTAATGTGTTGTAATAGCAAAAACAGTCACTAGAAAGTGTATTTCCCATTGCTGAGAAAAGTATCTATCGACATCACCAACCTTAACTCCAGATCAGCCTGCGCAGTTTGTCAGGATCTACGCTATAGCAATATCAGCAAAACGCTTAGAGCTTAATTACGTGACGAATAGGAAGATCCGGATCTACAATTGCTTCAAATGTTGTAAGGATCATTTTCTCAGCGGGTCACCCATGTATCAGTAATATGTGACTGTGACTGGAAAAATGGGGCTTATGGGATTTATGACCAGTGTAGTGCAGGAAATCATAGCTCACATGTAGACCCAGCACCATGTATGGCCCAGCACCATGTTTGACCCAGCACCATTATTGACCCAGCGCCATGTTTGGCCCAGAACCATGTATGACCCAGCACCATGTATGGCCCAGCACCATGTTTGACCCAGCACCATGTTTGACCCAGCACCATGTTTGGCCCAGAACCATGTTCTGTCCAGCACCATTTATGGTAGTTTATGGTAGAAACAAAATTGCTACCCCGCTCCATATCTCTCGCGAGGGCAGCAATTTAACCCTATCTATTTAATGTAACGCACGGAAGAGTGATTTTTGCAGTCGGTTATCCGGCGTGTTTGATACGTTAGCGATATAAAACTGTCAAAGCTGTATCAATAAATTATTATTAAAGAACATACACATGTATAAATTGATTATTTTACCCTGTCAAGGTGTTTATCTGACATTTACATGTGTATCCTGTACATTTGAAAGCTTCATTTCGTTATGTTGAATGTTGAGCAACAACTAGAGAAACAATGGCTTCCATGGGAAAATTATTTACCTGTTCTATTATTTTTGGCAATTTACTAGTTACTACTACTAAAATATACAGTTTACTAAAATTTTAACTACATGCAACAGGTCTGGGTATGCACTTCGGTTGGTCACATTGTTTTGAATGGGTCAAATTGCAGCCGTAGATAACATATCGGAGGCAAATTATTGTAGCTACATTTACGGCCAAGCACCATGTTTGGTCCAGCACCATGTTTAGCCCAGTACTATGTTCGGCGCAGCACCATGTTTTGCCCAGCACCATGTTGCACCATGTTCGGTCCGGTTCTATGTTCGGCCCTGCACCATGTTTTGACCAGCACCGTGTTTGGCCCAGTACTATGTTCGGCGCAGCACCATGTTTTGCCCAGCACCATGTTGCACCATGTTCGGTCCGGTTCTATGTTCGGCCCTGCACCATGTTTTGACCAGCACCACATTTGGACCAGCACCGTGTTTGACCCACTACCATGTTTAGATACAAGGAAAACCTTCTGGTTTTGTGCATACAAAATGACACATGTAAGTGCTGAACGTTACACAAATCACGGTTAGACATTACATCTGAAAAGAAACCACATGTACAAAGTGTGGCCCTAACATAGGTGTTGTGGTGCAGGCAACCCGACCATAACTACTGTCTGCTACACGTTTTCCTGCTGACCAACATTTGGCATTAAGAAAATATTTAAATGTACAAAACAGTCACCCTCCCAATTTTTTTATTGAAAATATTTCCATAAAATATTGATTTTATTGCAATCAATCAACCATTTTACTATGGGAATTTAACTTGGGGCAACACGAAGCTGGGGAGAGTCCTGGAGAGTCGAAAAACGAAAGGAAACAAATTCAAAAACAATTAAACAAATCTATGTTTACTCCCCCCCCCATCCACGTACTATACCCACCGTGTAATACATACGGATTGATTGAAAACTCTCGTATCCCGTATTGACCAAATACGCATATCCGGGTCGCAGCGGATTCAAAAATACGTTTCATTGGTCGAACGATGTCACATGATGTTACCGAATGACACCAGTGTAATGACACAACGCAACCAAATCCGGTTCTTTTCAACGAAAACCACGTGATATTTGCTAATTCTGTGGCATAACCTGTTATCTGATATATAGAATGCATGACTACAGGTTCTTGAAAAAAAGGTTCATATTTCGGTGTTTTATGGTTTATTTCAGTATATCTGGTGGTTTAGGTGCATTGTTACCAACATACAATTTACGTCACCTGCCACGAATTACACGTATACGTATGATACTTCCTTTGTGGGTACTTTGCCAGTATAAAAGGGGTCCGAAAGTTCGGAACGGTTAATGTGTAGATAATTGACGATTGATATCGTGTGTAATGAGTGAGCATTAGTAGTTGCCCACAACCTGACATGTAAACAGAATCCATGACAATACCCATATGACACCAACATACTGACCATCTATTCAATCACCTGTGTGCCAGACTAGTGTCTTTTAATATTAAGTTAACAGGCTAGGCAGTATGGAAGTGTCCTGGTGCCAATGTTAAATATGGTTTATCTCCTAATTATCTTCCTAATTTGGAGTTAGTATGTCCTAATTAAGACTTAGTACCTCCTAATTAGGAGTTTGTATCTCCTAATTAGGAGTTGTTATCTCCTAATTAGGACTTACTATCTGTGCGATGCTAAACAATAATTAATCTCCTAATTAGGAGATACAGTAGTATATGAGGAGTAAAATGATACAAGTTTCGTATGGAAGCCACCAACTACGCGCGACGACTCCCACAGGAAACTTGTATCATTGTTGACTCTCATATACTACTTGGATTTTCCCCCACTGTTATCACGGTATGGATGAGATGAGTGGGAATTATTTTTCATCAACCATTATACTTTCTCGACCGTATGAGAAGTTATCTACGAGATTACACCCTATTAGAGATACGAATCTCTATGTTATACTCAGTATAATACAGCAATATGTCATACCTAGCATCAATTTACACCCTATTAGAGATAAGAATCCATTGGCTATGCTCAGTATATACAACAATCTGTCATACATATCAAAACCTGTCATACATATCAACAATTTACACCCTATTAGAGATAAGTTATCCATTGATTATACTCACAATATAATGCCTACCATAAAGCAAATGAGAGAGCAAACTAAGAGTTGGGGAAATTCCCTAAGAGGTTTGAGACTCAAGAAAGCTATAGCAGATAGGATAAGTGAAGCGCGAGCCGTCGTTCGCGCGGAGAGGCTGCGGCGTTCGGGTTTGACAAGACGACTGCCTGCCGACCCCGAAAAACGCTCCGAGAAATTGGAGAATGAGACGACGGCCAGTCTGCGCGCCACTGCTTACGCGCAGCGTGTAAAAGAAGGTCATAGTGCACGCAGAAAACCACTATGCAAGGCAATCTACAATAAGAGTTATCAAAGTCTGGTGGGGAGACCTCCTAGGAGTAGGAGAGAGCTCGCAAGAGAATTGGTGAAGGAGGGTCCAAGGATTCTCGCCGAATATGCCGAAGCTAGGGAAACTGTTGATATGGGTAGGAGGAAGATAGTCTGGACCTTCGAGATCGCCAAAGCCAAAGTTGGATAACCGATAGAGAGAACGGTCGAATGGACATCGACAAAGTCGATAGACCAAACACAAAATGGACCTTCGGTCGTTGGATATCGGTCGAGGGGAAGCTGATCATCGACGCTCAACAACTTCTCATGGGAGCGTGAAAACTCCCCGATTGGTTAAGACAGAAAAAGGGAATGCATTTCGTCGACACGTACGATGACTACTTGTGCCTGTTTAGGTGCATAGCCATCCACCGTGGAGGGAGACCCGACGGGTGCTGTAGGAAGGCACGAGCTCAGGCTCACGAATACCTCGGTCACGATAACGGACCGGATAGCAAGGGAATCGCCCCGAACGATATTAAGAAGGCCGAAGAGCACTTCAAGCTGGGCATTCGTGTATACGAGCCCACCGACGACGGAGTGTGATACCTCATGAAGTCTCCGGCAAACTACGATGCGGTTGGGGAGAAGATCATGACGATAGGAATGTTTGGAGGTCACTCGTTCCTCATAACAAACCTCCGCAAGATGACGAATGAGTACGGATGCACCGGATGTCAACAACGGTTCAAACAGTCGTGTCACATGCACAGACACGCGACCACCTGCATGGGTTGGAAGACCGTGGTTATATGTCCAGGTAAGAGGGTAGAGAGACCGCAGTCGGCATACGAGTAGGCGTTCTATCCCAAGGGGTTAGCGAGCGCGAGGTCGATTCAATGGTTGAGCAGAGAAGAGGAGAGTGTGGGAAATCACATACATCACGCCGACTGCGGTCACGGCGGCGAGAGGTGGGTGGCCGTCGATCCGGTCGACGGCTACTGTCATGAGACCAAGACCGTGTTTCAGTTTCACGGATGCTACTGGCACGGGTATCAAGGAGAGGTAACGCGAGATCGCTGTACAAGAGGACGAACATCCAAGACACCAAGATAAGGGAGGCGGGTTACGAGCTGGTGGTGATGTGGGAGTGCAAGTGGTTGAATGAGGGAAGCTCTAAGCACTCGGCCAAGGGGATGTCGAGGAGATCTAACGATCTGACTTGGGGGAGGTACAAGAGCGCTCTTGAAGGGGGTAGGGACATGGCTGTGAACAGGGGATTCCGAATGGTTAACGGTGTCATGAAGACGTACACGCAGGATAAGTTGGGGTTGTCGGCGTACTACGACAAGAGGAGAGTGATGGAAGATGGGGTACACACCGAGCCTATAGATAGGTAAACAAAACAAGGACTCTAAAAAAGGGGAGAATACTAAAGACTGACGAGAGTATGACCGACTATGACGATGGACGATCTGGGGGTAGCTGGGTGTCAGAAGTCACCGCAAGAAGTTATTCGCGAACAAACCCGCGCGATAGACCATCATCCAAATAGTAGAGCACGGGCTCATCGGGTTTGGTAATAGATCGATCCAGATGATATACATTGAGAGACCACACGGGATCAGTCGCGCGGCGGCGACCACTTTCGAGCTCTCCCGGTTGATTGAGGTACCGAACGTCAACATCCGATGGAAGGCGTTTCTCTGCTAAAACAAAGTTTCCCCCGCGCGAGACGGCGGATGGTTTGTGCGTCAACTTTTTAGACTTCATGGCATCTACGGGCTTCTTACCGATCAATCTGGTCACTCAACGTTCAGTGCGGAGACCACGGCGGGCAGCCTGGTCACCCACTCGGTCGATCGAGTATGAGGGTCTACAAGCTCTTTGGCATATTGGTGCCCGAACAGCCTCTCAGCCAGGGTTCGATTGAAACGCTCCACGATTCCCTGTTCCCGGTGGATGTCGACGCGGCCGCGTCTAACAGAAACGTCGTGCTTAGCCAATAGATGAGAGACCGCGCCCATGAACTCGCGGCCGGGATCGACCTGGAGAAGATTCAGCCATCTGAGAGGACTCCTCTTATATATTCGGGAAAGAGCCTTCGCCACCTCCTTAGACTCTTTAGTGGCCAGTGGATCAGCTCCCTTATAGCGACTCGCTACGTCAACGATTGTCAGTGCGTACTTGTACGTCTTGCGACCGACGCGATCGTGAGGGAGAAACAGGAGGTCTGCTTGGTGGACTTCGTTCGGCACCGGCACGTCGAATTTCGGCCGCGGAATATTGTGAGGCGCGGGAAAATAGATCTGCCAGATGGCCTGCTTCTTGAGCCATTTCTTGGCTGCGTTTTCGGAAACCTTGGTCGCCGCCGCGAGGTTCTTGATGGCCGCGAGCCCCTTCCAGTAGCCGCGGGGGCTGTAGTATGTGTTCGTTAGCTTGCGCGCTAGGCGAACCGATAGTTTGCTATTATGCTTACGCGTGTCCATCGTATGCGAGGTATTCTAGCAGTTCGAACAGTCTCCAACCGGCTTTTTTCAGATCGTTCGGTAACTGCGTCGTCGATACTAAGTTTCGCTGCAGCTGCCGTTCAATCTCCGATTGCTCTGAAGGAACTCGGAGGAATCTAACATCCGTTTTGCGAAAAGGGTGGCCGCTTTTTAGTCCAAGTTCTGAAAGAACTCGGAGGAATCTAACATCCGTTTTGCGAAAAGGGTGGCCACTTTTTAGTCCAAGTTCTGAAAGAACTCGGAGGAATCTAACATCCGTTTTGCGAAAAGGGTGGCCGCTTTTTCGTCCTCGCGCCAAGTCACGAGAGAATATTGGGCCAGACGGATCAGACCTTTTCCGCCAGCTTAACGGTGTTTAAGGGCCGTGTAGCTTACATCGATCAAAGCGTAATAAAGCTAGTCAACTAACATCGTTCTATATATATATATATATGCTTTTCCAATATAGTAGCTGACGAGACCTGTCGGAACCATCCCCACGACGATGAACGCGATCTCGCGGTCTTTTTGGGCCTCTGACGGTACATAGAAATCTGAAATTTGTTGCTCGGGATCCAGCGGCGCGATACTTTTCTGCGGATATGCCCGCTCGTACTCGCTCATGGCGTCGGCAACGTTCTGGAAAGTTTGCACGGAGTGATTCTCGCGGCGAAGAGTTTCGTTGATCGCGTCCAGACGGGCTGTTCGTTTTTTTACCATGCTACGTCTGCGCTCTTAAGTTTTTCTACAGCTAAATCGTGACGCTTGCGCTCCTCATCCGCGTCCGAGCTTTTCAGTTTCGAGAAGAAAAAGTTGCTACCGCTGAAAGCCAATGAGTTCGACACCGCACCACCTATCATCATTGCGATCGAAACCATTATTTCCATATATTAACAGGTAGAATTCCAGCTTTAGCTAGATAATCTCGGGTCCCAACTGCGGCCGCTACATCTAAGGTCACGAGACCTACGTCTCGCGCTGTCATGTCCAATTTGGGAGCGGGCCCTCCGAAGGCCATCTTTGATAGTCGAGCAAACCCGATACTGAGACCCGATATCACCACGGCGTGATAAACCGCATTCACTATCATTTTACCATTGTATTCAGCCATTACATATAGTGATTATTGCATATAAAAGGGATCGCGATCAATGTTTAAATGGGGCGCAATCGGTTTCGGAACTTCCTTCGGAACCGCGGCTGGTTGTTTCGAAAGGTAGTTCCACACACACACGGTGCCCACAACTGCCAGACCACCACCAACAACCCACGGGATGATCCAGGTAGGAGCTACAGCAATCCACGATTGCACCGATTGCTACGCAGGAGATTGAACGGCAGCTGCCTTTGGATGTTTTGCTGTTGTGCAATCGGAGATTGCTGCCCCCAACTCCAATTGCGATTGGGGCTCAGGAGCTGAAACAAATAACGACTGTTTGGCCTCTCGAAGCTCGGCAAGTATTTTATCTTGTTTAGCTTTTCGGGCGGCAGCCGCTGCCTGCCCAGCTTCTTGTATTTTTGGGTTTTTGTGTCGTGCAACCGGAGCTTGCTCCTGTGGAGCTTGTTCATGTGGAGCTTGTTCCTGTGGAGCTTGTTCCTGTGGAGCAAGCTGATCCGTCACTCTCGCAGGTGCTTGCACAGGTGAGTCTTGTATCATCATTTTCTGAGCTTATAGTTCGTGGGCATATATGTCCAAATTGACAGTGCTTAGCCGTGGTCAACGCGGTTGTCAGCGGAGCTAAGTACATTCAAAACTTGTGATAAATTGAGCAGCATGCTGTTCTAAGAGTGTGTCCTACAAAAGGGTCAGTCTCTAGATCGCCAATCAACCCCGCAGTGTTTAGTATAGGGAGAAGTACAGCGGTAGCGTACAAATGAATAGCCGCCGATCCAAGAGTTTTCGTCATATCCGTACCTAACCTAGATTCGTATCGCGCATACATTTTATCGACCTCCGCATCTGACATCTTGTCCACCTGACAAACTGAGAGACGCCTACCGAAATACTGCTCCGATTGTCCCCCAGCAGCCAGCGCAGCTAGCCGCTCGCGTCGCGTCTTGTTTTCATTTTCTTTCAGGCAGTCGTTCCTACATTTCCAAATTCTTTCAAGAAAGATACCGTGTCGGCAGTCGTGTCGGCAGTCGGAGCGACTGTTTCTTCCATTAGCTGATCGAGAAGTTCGTCGCAATTCATTATTCCAACAGTGTTGGGTGTACTATTCTGACTAGTCTCGTAAGTCTAACATATTGCCAAGCGCACCATCCGAAACTTATGATCACCGTTATGCTCGCAACAAAGCTCGCAACAAAGCTCGCAGCATAGCAACAAATTGATTCCCACATTGTTAAGCATTTGCTCAGCATTGTTCAGCATTTGTTCAACATTTGTTCAGCATTGTTAACCATTGTTCAGCATTTGTTAACCATTATTAAGCATTTGTTAAGCATTGTTAAGCATTGTTAAGTATTTGTTAAGCATTGTCAAGCATTGTTTAAGCATTGCTCAACATTGTTCAGCAATTGCTCAGCATTGTTAAGCATTTGCTCAGCAGTTACTAACGAGCGTTCAGCAGCGCTTATTACTGTGTAAGCAGTTGGTTGATCAGTCTTTAGCAGAAGCTTGGCGTGCTTAGTTTCCGAAAGCATCCATCGAACCTCCAGGCGCTCCTTGCGCGTTGGGATAACGTCGTTCTCTCGAAGACAGTCATCGAATGAGTCTCGGTCCTTGCAGTGAAAGAGGGCGACCCATTTCGTTTGCTCGCGCAGATCCTTGAGGACGGCGTTGTACTTTTGAGTGGAGATCCATACGCTTTGCCCAGCATGCCGGCCAGAAAATACGAGCTCGGAGAGCATGTCCTTCATTTTGGTCATCGTCGCCTTGGCCGAGCAGTCGTCAATCATGTATAGGGTGGACTCACCCTGGGATCTTTGGTATAAACCACGCAGCCAATCGTGAAGCCTGTCGCCGGGGTCAACGACGTATACCTCAGGGTCGGTCCATATCCACGGGCGCCGCTGATAAGTCTCGTTGTGCCTCACAGTGGGACACAGGATCACAATGTGTCGAAAGGCATCGCGATAGGACCCCTCGAGCAAGTCCAGGATGAAAAACGTTTTTCCACATCCTGTCTGCCGACATATTATGGCAGAGTGGCCATCACAAACTTTATTTGATGTAAAACCCAGAGGTTTTAAATCTTTATATTTAGATTCAGTAGATACGTCTTCGATGTTGAGTTGTGCGTCTGTGATTATATATAAGTACACGTTCAATGGCGCCCAGCTCCATCCGCCACTTTGGCTATCTGGATCGTCACACCCTCGCTAGCGTTCTCAACTTGGCGTCCACTACCGTGCATTTGGTCGTCGTCGCTGGCTCGCATGTCTAGCCATAACGAATACTTGGAAGTCAGGAACTGCGCGAGGGAGACGTCTAAGAGCTGCAAGTATATGGCAACCGCGGCAACCTCCGGGGATCGCTTAGAGCCGGTAGCAAACTGCTTTCTGGCTTCGTCCCACTGCTGGTGCGCGCGGAGGCCGGCGCTGTAGAGTTGATTGGGGACTCCCTCGATCGTCACCTCTACCTTTGTGATTTTGGGGTTATATAATTTGTCGGTTTTTCTAACCCCGAGCGCGAACCGACCCTCCTTGAACAGCATCAGTATACCTTTCATCGAGCGGGCGGGTACGTTGACATTCATATTCCACAATGTGTCGCTTTTGCCTTTCGTCATCTTGCGGTGGCGAAGAACTCGGTCGTAAAGTATGGCAACGCGCCCGGTGTACTGGGTTCTGATCAATCGCGCGAGTTCGGGCATCGTGACCATGTCGTACTCCAGCGAAACATTGTCGATCGTATACGTCGATGCCATGTCAGTGGCTATGAGAACTCGGCCGTAGTCTTTGAACGTTAGTTCGTACTCGAGGCGGTCCGCCAAAGCACTCTGATATTAGGGCATGTGACTCTCCAGCAACTCAAAGTCGAGCGGGATGTAGAAGCGGTTGCCGTAAGCGGCCGCGATCGCGTTGTCACTCGCGTTGTTATCTACCTTGTTACCAGCCCCGATTCTAAGTCTGGCTACGTTCATATTTTTGCTGGTGTCAATACCTTGATAGACCGCGTTTTCGCTCTCTTGCACCGTCTCCCACAGGTCCTGGTAACAATGGTGAACGTCGCTGTCGTCGATCGACATCACCTCATTACCAGAAATCTTTATCATGGTCTTCTTGACGATGGCGCGACCCAGGTTCTGAACGACGGTTCGGTTCACGTCTGTCGACGTCAGCGAAATATTGAAAGCGATGCGAACAGTACCCGGCACAATGACGTCGCTAGCTCCGAGGTTGGGGAAGCGGACCAAGAGCTACTGGTTCTGGTCGATCGTCGATGGGTTGTTCGTAATATCGACGCTCTGTCTCACGCCTTTCGCCCCAAGGGGCTCCCGCAGAATGCGGTATGGATTGAGTTTGCGGCCGTATTGACTCGAAGACATATTTAGTAACTCTATTAAACCCGTATGTTTTTTTCTTTAATACATCGTTAAAGATGGCTGGTTACGATATTGGCATGGACGAATTCGGCCGAGACGATTACCTCGATGATGATGACGCATTCGATGATGATGACATCGATGATGATAACGATAACGAAACACCCTTCATAGAGACTCCAGCCGGCGAGGAAATAGGTGGCGCTACCAACACCATTAGTCTAAGCCAGTAATTAGTCAAGTCAGCTGTAGACGCCTACTACAACGGTTTGGCAGAAAAAGGTATGGTCCCATCTGTCGGACGCGACTACTCCAAATTCGAATTGAATAAGTACGGTAGGTGGCGACTAAAAGCATAAAATATCCCAATCATCAACATGAGGACCGGAAAACCCCTAGCGCTCAGCACCGTTGTCGGAAGTCAGGGCGGTAGCCAAATCATAAGGGACGAACTAGGTTTGGTATATTGGAAGCGTGGTAAAACAATTATGCCCGCCCGCGCTGTAGAGACCCTACATTATACCGACGAAACGATGGCGAAGACGGCCGCCGCGATAGAAACTGTCGAGATCAGCGAGGTCCCTCGAGTGCGAACTGGTCCTTAACCACTCCAAACTCACGGCGCTGGATGAACATATCGCGCTAGAAGAAAGAAAATTTGGGGAAGCCCGTGGCGATAGAGAATCTACTGAGCGGATCATCGAACGACTGCGGTCGTTGCGGGATGAAATAGCAGCTGGCTAGGAGGTTGCATCTGCTTGCCGTGAGGCTCTCCGCAAACAAATAAGTCGGATCAGCGAAACAATCTCGAGGGTTCTGCACGAGGAGACGACCCTCGAAAAAAAGCCCTCGCCAGTCTCCTGGCTAAATTAGCCGAAAAGGCGGTTGCCGCACTGTCTGGACTGCTCGGGTGGCTCGTCTCCTACGTGTTATCTACATTATCAAAAACGGCCGGATGGCTCGCCGAGAATGCTTGGGCTTTAATCGTGGCTCCATATAAAGACCTATTACAAATACATAGTCTACTGGGGTGTGGGCCTTCTTCAAAACGCTTTGATATCGCGTGATCACCGCCGAGATGTTCACCGAAGATGAGATGGCGTCCTCGACATTTGCCAAGAACTGTTTTTGTGCGTCAAACGCCTTCCCGACTCTTATTATAGAACTGAGCGCTTGCGTCTGTGCGCCGAGGATGGCCCAGACGTATGTGTGAATGGAGTCGTTGAGGCGAATAACCCCGGCTGCGTAAATCCAGTGCTTTTATCTAACATAAATGATTCCCACGCGGTATTTACCCACGCAGGTTGCTGAATGAAATCAACGTGGGCCGATTTGAAAGACCATGGTACTGGTGGCACGAAGTCGGTATTCTTTAGTTTTATTGGTGGTGGTGGATCCTTTGGGTGTTTCAGAAACCCCATACCCGTTATGTAAACGTCACCTAAACCGAAAGTGTACCAGGACTCTTTCTGGCGCCAGTCCGCGTCTTTTGGTACCCCAAATTCGTCACAAATTCTTTCGAACGCCCTACGGTCGTATGCGCTGGAAATGGGATTCCAGCCGGCGTCCTGCGTCAGAGAAATTATCTGTTCTTTGAGAATCCTCCTAATAGTGTAATACGCGTGAAAGTTGTAAACGGCCCTCAAGAAGGGATCCTCCGTGGCCAGATGGTCCTGAGATGAAACACCATATCCGGCTGTTGGGCACCATACGGTGAAGTTGAGCTGATTCTGCCAAAACTGCATCGGTGTTGCTTTCCACCCGTTCACGGCCTCCATGGGAGTAGTCTTGGGCAGCCTATATTGTTCAAAGATGTCGGGAAAGTTGGTTTGAAAGCCTTTTCCGTCGCTAACTTGGATAGTGGGGTGCACCAGCCGGGGAGCACCAGCCTTAGTCTCATATATCCCGCCGACCGCGTACTTTGCATTAGAATTAAAGCTAAATGCCTTGGTATCCATTGAAAGATATTATTATGTTTGCTACTATCACTAATGTTCAAAAAGAGAGTTGTGAATTTCAGAAGTCAATCGACAACTGCTGCGGAAAACGCCGGATAGGCCTCAGTTAAATCAGTGGGTGGCGAAACTTGGGGGAGCGCGAAGGGTTTTACTATGTGAAGAATGGACGCCAAGTAAGTGTAAAGCTGCCTCCCGGACTGTGGGGAGCAAGACAGCTGATAGACTTTGTTTCCACAGAGCTTGGAGACGAAGTCAACCTCACAGTATCGAAGGCTACCGGACTTGCAACATTAACTGCCCCCGAAGGTGCTGTGGTAACTATATCAGACCTATTAGGCATTCGCCTCGGTCCACTTAAAAAGATTGTTTCCCCTCAAGGCCAAAAATTTGTTGGAGATGTGCCTGTGGATCTAGCCTTTAACAAAACCCTCAGGGTGCACCTAGCCCAACTAAACACGTCGTACAACCTGGTAAATGGGGCCCCCAGCACACTACTTAAAACAGTGCCCGCCAGTAATTGTTATTTTGGGGAGACTGTGACATTAGACTTCCCATCCCCCGAGATGAACATTTTGGAATCTGGACACATCCACGAGCTTAAGGTCTCTATTCTCGACGACCGAGCTAAAGAGTTGAAGAACTATTTTCCGATTTCGGTCGTACTAGAAATTTCAAATTGAAATAAAGTTTTCCCAAGTTATAAACCTCAATAGTATGAGTATATACGGGCCAGATAGTTCTTCCAATTTATTATACCCAGCGAAATACAAATATGATTCAGGTGGTGGATTCACCCCCACAGAGAGTGATTTGTTAACTACCGGGAAAACCGTAGCTCTGGTTGATGACACTGTGACTTCAGCTACAAAGCACATTCATAGAAGTATATCACAACTGAGAACGGACGTCCTAACATCTATAGCACAAGTTCACGAAGAGGCCCGGACGGGAATTGAGGAAGTCCGGACGGGTATTGAGAAAGTCCGATCAGATACACAGACGGACCTTACGGAAGCCTATGGGATGTTGCACTCTGAGGATCAGACAGCACTTATTGAACTAGGCGGAAAAATAACCGAATTTCGGGAAGACGCCCATACAGAGTTTATGGAAGTTTCCGATAAACTAACTCGAGTTCGTAGAGACGCTCATAAAGCCCTTGAGGAGACTCTGAAAAGGTTCGTGTTGAGGCCCATACCGCTATCGAGAAGCTTGCCGCATTGTTGGACACATCTGTAGAGCAGTTTAAGTTATTACACCGCAGAAAACCCATCATCACAGTTTGGGCTGAGAAGCGGGGCCCATTGAATGAGGGGATCTATGAATATTCATTTGGCTCCAAAGCGAGCAATAGATAGTCATGACAACTCCCGGTACGCTTCTACGAATGTCGGTCTGTTCGGTTAATTTTAAGGGTAAATCTGTTGGCGCGGTCACCGTAAATCTCACACTGGATGGAGAAGAACGGGCGATTGGAGTCACTAAACTCACTGGACAGAGGTCAGCGATGATTTTGTTCGCCGGTGACAATCCAATTAGAGTTTCCGAAGGCGAGTTCAGCGAGTTCTTCCACTGTTGTAACATTGTTAATTGAACTTGATTTATGACGAGTGAACATTTAATACCGTTGAACCTACAACCAAAACCTGCCGATCCTGTTTCAACACCCAATCGAGCATTGGAATTGGGGGATAGGACCCCGTCAAACTTCAGGTTGGAAAATATCGTCGATATACAGCAGATTATAAAAGAAGAGGGGGAAACTCGGAGGGTAAATGCTAAACAATATAGACGAGCTGCAAATATAGCGTAGGGGGTGGGCACCTTGTTATCGTCCGTTTCTATACTTGGGTGGTCTAAGAAAAATAGCATTGACGTTATCGTGTCCAAAGCGTTGGCCGATAACAATATATCAGACGCTGAATTTGAGTTGGTGGTGGAGGAGATGTTTCGATATGAGGTTTTAAAAAATACAATTAGAACTAAGGCGCGCGCCACCCTTCCCAAGATTGAGAATATTGATTGGGATAAATGTAGGTTAAAACTGGGAGATAAAGTGGGGGGAAAAGTTACAACACCACCCCGCTCGGGAGCAGCACCAATACCATCCAATCCGCGATTGGGGTTGGACAATTGGAGGGAATTGTGATATTCTTATTCGCGTGTCTGCAGCGGCAGCAGGAGATCCCTCCACCATACAGTCCAGCTGTTCCGACGGCCCCGCCGTACTGAACATAAACTTGTTCGGCCCCCGTTACACCACCGTGATTATGTAACCCACCGGCCACCATACTTATCGATAACCGCAAACTGTCCGTACCGGAAAGTAATCGTGTTACCGTGTGTCGCAGTCACCTCTCTCATATATAGAGCACCTCGATACTTTGGTGCATATGGTTAAACCAATGCACAAAACAAATACACCGGCGGTTTGTAAACAGGTAATGTTTATCTCCAGGTTTATGTTTCATAGCTCTCTAGGTGGTTGTGTGTGAGGAGCGTTCCTATCCGACCGCCGTTAAACTGTATCATAAATCAGCCGAATGCCGATATAGCGAGCGGTGGTGTAGTGACAATGCCCGACAAATAACCTCGGCAAAATAGTCTTACGGGACTTATCAAAAACTACACATCATTCTAACTGACTTTCTGATTTGAATTATTACTAAACGATAATACTTGCGAGCACGGAATCCCTTGGTAGCCAGTCGATGCGTAGCCTGAGTGCCACCGCATGGTGGACATAGCAGTGACTCGGATTTGGTCCCTACACCGCAATGCCGACATGAGCGAGGCGAAACGGAACCTCTTCGCATCCATGCCCGGTGATGTTTGAAATACTCGTGAATACCGGTACGATGACACCTCTCGTGACTACCTGTCTTCATCAACGCACAATTTACTAAAACCATTGTGTGAATACATATACTGTGTATAACCAATGGATTTCTTATCTCTAATAGGGTGTATTTCACCTTATCGATTATTGCGCAACACTAGGTAGTGTTTATCTTCAGGTTTATATTTCATAACAGCCTTCGTGATCGTGTGGGCTAAGGCGCCACTATTCGCGCCGCGTCTGGACCTAAAACTTCTTTTTTTAACTTCCATCCTTACAAATGAGATCACTATGGTAAAGAAGCATGACAACTGCGTTCCTAGCCGACCGCTCGAGAAAGTATATTGTCTCGCGGTTGATGAAAAATAATTCCCACTCTTCTCATCCATACCGTGATAACAGTGGGGGGAAATCCTAGTATATGAGAGTCAACAATGATACAAGTTTCCTGTGGGAGTCGCCGCGCGTAGTGGGTGGCTTCCATAGAAACTTGTATCATTTTACTCCTCATATACTACTGATACTGCTCCTAATTAGAATAGTAAGTCCTAATTAGGAGACATTAAGTCCTAATTAGGAGATAATATATCCTAATTAGGAGTTAGTATGTCCTAATTAGGAGATAAATATGTGTTAGAATTGGCACCAGGAAGCTTGCATACGGTCGGGATATGGTAGGAATTCCTCGGCTCGCTGAGGAATTCCTACCATTTCCCACCCTGGCCTGATAAACTTGAAAAACACAGTGTGCTTCCCATGTTTCTGCAAATACCAGGAACCTCAAATCCTGATTTCAGGATATATCCTGAAAATCCCCCCAAAAAAACTCATTTTGTTACTTGCATGGTATTCTTTATGTAAATACTTTTTCAGATCTGGGACACAAGACTGGCCACAGGACTGGCCATTGGCTGGTCAACGTGGTCGAGTTTTCGCCGTTCTTAACAACAAGACAATATTCCTGTATGGGGCCGCGTTTCCCGTCCTTCCCGAAACTGCGTTGCCAACGGAAGTTACTGTATATGGAATGTTCTACAAACAACCGAGGGTGATGCAGTTTACATGCTGCTTGCTCTACGTGGAGAATAGCCGGCTCGTATTTAGGGAAGCCCAGATTCTAAGACAGAGACATATCTGTAGAACAGTTCGTCTCATGCCCAGGGTTTTCGTTTGCCGAGTTGACAATCGCCCCGGGAGTCTTGTCGGCGTATCAATTACAGTAGAAAACGGTAAATGTAGTCACGAGCCGTCAGACTATGTTAAACCGTACCAACCTCGGAAACAGAAACCACACTCACTCGTGGTGAACTCAAAGGTGGTGCACGGATTGGTGAGCAGCGAGGCGATTATCGAGTATTTGGAGACGTACAGGGCCCTGGGCGTGGATAAGATTATCAGCTACGCCGAAGTAGGTCTAAACCCGGCCGCCCGTCGCGTGTTGGAGTATTACTCGATCACTGGGTTTCTGGACATGCACCACTTCAAAATGGCGGATACAGGTGATATTTGTTGAATGGTTATACACATAATGAAAAAATGCATCGGTAAACTGAAAACAACATATATTGATGCAATGGTTATAATGAAACAAGGCAACGCAAGTAAACTGAAGCTGTTGTTTTCAGTTTCAGATCGTTGCATTTTTCATCGAAAGGGCACCAAACGTGGTATTACATGTATACATCGTTTGGTGTTCACTGAACAATACGGCAATCTTACATTGGCAATAACACATGTTCGTTTTAGTTGACCCATTTTATGAAGAGGATATGCCAATTATTTTTTTTGTAAATCCTAAATAATTTCTTTATATGTGGCTGTGACTGGAGAAATGGGGCTCAGGCTTATGGGACTAGTGTAGATCCTGATCAAATAGCACACACAATGATGGAATTGCGAACAGTTAAAATCCTGATCTGGATCTACATAGGTCGCAAAACCCATCAGCCCCATTTCACTAGTCAAAGCCACACATATGCTTAGAAGTATATATCGCTACCACTATTGTGGCACACAGTTGTGGCACAAGATCACAAAACAAAACACAAACAAAACGTTAGTTCTGTTTGACAAAATCCTAGAAACTTTGTTTGTGTTGTTGTTGTTGTTGTGCAAATAAAGAGAATAAGAGATTGCAAACATAGATTTGCCGCCGTTCTATCACATACAAGTAACAAAGCGTATGCACATACACCGGGTAGTGTATGTATTGTACAATACAACTCGCATAATATGTGGCTGTGACTGGAGAAATGGGGCTTGTGGGCTTTGCGACACGTGTAGATCCATATCAGTCTGTACATTCGCACAGTCTGATAAGGATCTTCACTGTTCGCCATTCCATCACTGAAATGCCGCCATGCTTCTAACAAGCAATATATATCTTTACCAGGCTACATGCGTCTGCTATTTGATCAAGAGTTACATAGGTCACATATCATATAAGCCCCATTTCTTGAGTCACATCCACATATGATGATCTTGTAGCACGTGTACACGGTAACACATGGTTGTATCCTCCGGACGAAAGTCGTGGGTAAACTTTGGATTTGACATCGTGCCGAGTCCGCATAACACGACCGAAAGGAACACGACCGAAAGGTCTGTTGAGCTCAAGAATGACAACTCTAGCATCATTGAGTAGCTGGTTATCTCAATTTGTTTGACATTGTACTGGGGAATGAGACACACATGCGCTTATAGACATGCGCTCATATTCAACTGTGTCGATGCTTACTAAAAGGTAATTTAATCAAACAGCAATGAAGGAAACAAAATAAGGAAATGAAGCAAACTAAATGTAAATGTAAATGGTTGGATTTAACGACGGCACTGGCTCGATGACCTTGCATGTCGTCTCCCAAGAATGGGAGAAAGGAAGGAGGTGGATAGAGGAAACCGGCCCCAGGGAGCCTAACTCTTATTAAAATAGTCCCCTCTGGTTCTTTAACGTGCCCAGACTCTTTGTCTTGAGACAAGCGTTCAGTACTGTATTGTGTGAACGACAATGGACACAACTTGGATATACTGATGATCACATTTATCAGGTAACCAGCTTGGCATTGACCTACTTAAAAGTCTGTTTCACGAATCTGCCCAAATGTTACGGCTATATAAACAATGCAAAAACATTATGTTTTTTTTTCGATAATATTAAATTTTATCAAAATTCAAGAATGAACCTTCTTTTTATTTCGTGAAATTTGGTCCAATATTGATATTCAAATGTCAGTAATTTTTCTTCAATATAAAAATATCACCCTTATCAATTTGTTTTATTGGATAACAATCCAACAATTATTGATTTTATCTCGAAAAAAAAACTGATTTTCTATGGGAATTTAACATGGGGCAAACTAAAGATGGGGAGTGAGGAGAAGGGTCGAACAACAACCTGTATTAGATAACTTGGGAATGATGATGTAAGTAAAAAAACAAACGTTACATTTTTACAATAGATCCATAAATTCAGAAAGAAATCAATTTTTAGCCCCCATGTTAAATTCCCATACAATCCATATTTGATTGAATTTCATCAAATAAAAAAAATGGGGAGTGTGACGTTTTTGTTATTGATGAAAACTATTTACATTTAAATATCATTTAGATTTAAATGAGCCTCGCCCATCCCGTTTCCTGAGCATTGCCAGATATTTTTTCCCATTCACGGCACTAACCTACTATTCTCTATCCCCACAGAGAACTTCCACCGTGAATGGACACAAGAGAGCAATCAGATGTTCTGTGACTATAACCTCATGATGGTGGACGCCATCCTGAAATATGCGGGCTACGAATACTACGGCATGATCGACATCGACGAAATCGCGCTGCCATCGCGCAACAGGTCGCTCAAAGAATTGTTAGTGAGTATCAACCATAAATAGAGAATAGTAGGTTAGTGTAGTGTCATTTTCACGGCAGTAACCTACTACTCTAGTTATCCCGTGAACACCTACAAATAGCTTTAAAATGCAAAAAAATAACCCCAGCCGCTTCGTCAAAATCGGAGAATCGACTAGTATGACAACCGCACATATTCATACGCAGTGACTAGGTCGTATTGACAGGATATCGAAAATGTTTCGCGGCACCGTGTTTCACGACACATACGCACTGTGTGACGGGATAAAACACTATACACTACCGCCTGCGTTAATCTTGGCTATTTGTCAGCATTTCTAAACACCTATTGGCAATATCAACTCGCATTCAAGCGATAATATTAAATTGTATTACAATGGTAGAATGAGCCTTCTTTTTATTTCGTGAAATAAAGTCAAATATTGATGTTATTATGAAAAATTTATTTGTCCATGGGAATAAAACATGGGGGAAATGAGGTGAAAGAGCTGTGGGAGGAGTAAAAAAACGGAACATTTTGGAAATTTACTCCGAAACCTGGCTAGACAGCTTTTAAATGATCTAACTAAGACAACAAAAGTTACATTTTCAAAATCGGTCCACTATTTCTTAAATTAGAAAAATGTCCCCATATTAAATCTGTGAAGATGTCTATGGGGATTTAACATGGAGAAATTGTTTGTTTAGTTGTTTAAAATGAATATTGGACCAATATACTACAATGAAACCTCTCTAAACCGGACACCCTGAGAGGTCCACAGGGTGTCCGGTTTAGAGAGGTTTCATTGTAAAGTATGCATTTGATCATTCAGAGCATAGCTGTCTGTTATGCCATCATGAACAGGCATTATCCCCCGAAATAAATTACCAAGTGACTAAATAAAAATAAAATCACATATGTTTTATTGTGTTCGGTTTAGATAGGTTCCACTGTGTTTTATATTATATTTGTTAGAAGCACGACTGGGGTTCATTTACTGAAAAACGGTAAAGACAATAATCAGATCGCTCGGATGCGCAAACTATATATATACACGTGTAGCCAATGCTATACACCATATATAGAGAATAGTAGGTTTGTGCCGTGAATGGGAAAAAATATCTGGCGCGGCATGGAAACGGGATGTGTTCGGCAGAGCCTCGCCTGTTTCCTGAGCCTTGCCAGATATTTTCCCCATTCACGGCACTAACCTACTATTCTCTATGTATGCGATATGTGAACATTAGCTTGTTACTGCATACTAGACAACACATACATTAGAGTTCCTATGTTGGCCAGCGTACACGCCATCAGTCAGTTTTACCTCTTGTTTCGTTTGACACATACCGCAACTAACATGACATATACATAAATACAATTTGGTGGAACATCCTCTAAAGATGTTAAAGAACAATGTCCTATGGGTTGTTTTCATCAAACGTATATACAGTCTGATTTATTACGTGTTTGTTGACCTGTTGTTAAACTTTATGAAAATCCAGTAAATTCTGTGTAACAGTCAGATACATACACAATGCTGTCAATATACACCTGTATTACCATACAAACTGTATTAAATCCAGTGATATGTAAGCAGTTACCTGAATGTATTGTCACTGGTCACTCGCCTACTATGCGAGTAGATATTACTTTGGCTGTAGGTAACGTGTACACTAACAATACACTGTGCATCAGATACAAACGTTTATTTATTTTTAGATTGATTGGATAATGCTCAGATATCTTGTATTTTGCATATATTGCTGGCATAACAGTTATAGCATGCTGTTTTCATATGATATGATAGTTTATTCATAAATATTTAAACCACATGGCCCATGTAGGTAAAATGTAATAATGCATTATATGTCAATGATGGCATATATGTCTATGATATATTGCACCACATTTGATTAGTTTTACTGTCAAACGGTCGAAGAGGTGAAACTGTACAATGGCTTGTAAATACAAAGATGGCAGAGATGACAACTCAATAAACAATATAGTATCAGTAACAAGACAATATCACATATCTTCTAACAATTTATCACATTACTCTTATGAAGCAATTATTTTTGAAGCCAAGGGTATATTTCTATGACCTAATTGCTTAAACATACACCTACAGTAGCGCTTTTCTGCTCCTTGCCTATTTGTATATACTAATATCGTATACATATCGTAATCATATAGTATTGGTATATTTAATGAGCATATCGTATGATCATATACTATTTGTATGTTTGTACCGTATCATCTTATAGTACAGTTTGTTTACATTATACAAACGTACTATACGAATATTATACAAACATACGATATCCGTTCGCATATACGATATATCCGTACGGATATGGTATGAATATATCATACCCGAAGTGTGGCATAAAAATGCCTATACACCGTTCTTCAACATGTTAAACTCATAAATTCCGCTTTGGCTTTTGGCGCACTGCATTCTCGAAGCGACGAATGACAGACACTGACACACGAAGAATTGGCATAATACCGGAATAGCACCCTATGCTATTTATTCCGTATTATGCCGAAGAATAAACAAAAAATACATCAGACACATAGATAGATTAGTAATATTACTCATTTCTGAATATTATGAAAAAAAAACTGCCGAGTCGGACCAAATATTAGGGGCGGAACAAATATTATGGCAAATAGTACACGGCAACACCGTTAATATATCGTATAAATTTACGGTATTGTGGTACATTTAAATCGTACACAAATCTGGTATGTTTGTACGATACAAACGTACCAGAATTATACACATGTATACAAATCGTATAAACGTACGATTTGAATGGTATATCTATACGATATTGGTTGGTATGTACGGTACAAACATACCGTACGTTTATATTATATGCATATCGTATAGAAAACATATCGTATTGGTATAGTATACGTATATAGTATTGGTATAGTACGTATAGTTGACCTGCAGAAAAGCGCAAAAAGTTGACAACATTGTCAGAGTACAAGCGGAACTACATTCCGCATGTACTCTGAAAATATTATAGGAATGAATGGCATTTTTGTGGAATTTATCGGGGTATAAACTTGGAAAAGTCGCGGGAATACTGGACGAATGCCGGAAGGCCTCGTCCAGTATTCCCGCAACTTTTCCAAGTTTATATCCCCGATAAATTCCACAAAAAAGGCCATTCATTCTTTATATTTCCAGCATTTGAAATAAATTCATCAAGAAAATGTGTTTATTTTCCGTTTTCTTAAGAATTATTTTAACTGCGCCTCACGGTTACGGTTACGGAAAGTAGTTCGGCGTGGGAGTTTACTGGGATATAAACTTTGGACAGAGACTTGCTACGGGTCAATCAAATGTTAGGAAATTGTGTAAATATTTTTTGTGCTGGAATTATAGTCATCTTATGACTTTATTTATGAAATATATTGTAAATTTTGTAAACGTATTTAGATGATTCATTGATGTAATAATTCCCACGACCAGCATTGATGTAATAATACCGTTCTGTTCCAATTGCCGTTCTTATAGAACATTATTCCCAGATATTTAAATTGATGCACCACTTCTAGTTCATTATCCCATAGTATAGTTTTGTATTTGTTGCACGACCTCTTTCAAACATCATTATTTTCGTCTTGTGTGTGTTCACTTTCAGATTCCACGTATCACTGTATATTTTAGTCTGTTTAGTAACTGTTGTAGTTGGGTTTCACTGTTAGCGAATAGCACAGCGTCATCGGCATATACTAGCATACATGTGTTGATGTTGTCCAAGGTAAACGTATCTCCGGCGGCACCCTCGCGTAGACTATCTGCCATGTCGTTGAGGAAGAATATGAATAAAATTCCGGACATTGGATCCCTCTGCTTGACCCCTTCATTGGACACGAAAAAGTCGGAAAGCTTGTATTTAGACTATATGAGTGTGTATTTGAGGTTTTTGCCCGTCAAATCATGAATGGTGAATGAACAGTGTCTAACACCTTCAACAATTGTGTTTTCCTCACGTGAAACAAATGCATTTTGCACAAACGTTTTTAAACCTCTATGTTTTTATTTTCTCTAATATATTTCCGTTTCGCGTTCACTGGTTGATCTGCGGCAAATGGCGCCGACGGCGGCCGGTTTCAGATTCAAGACCCAGTTCTTCTACACGTCCTGGGGCATGGCGAATAGGTCGGACCTGATCCTACAGCAATACATTAACACAACCCGCCAGGAGCCGGAATTCGACCGGGCAAAGTTGCTATCCATCAACAACCGGCTGGACCCGTTGAGAGTCTCAACACACCGAATATATCCATTACCTGGTTTTATTCGGTGAGCAAACCCTTTATCGTGTTCGGCGATGATAATAGTTGCACAGTCGGATGCGTTAATCTTGCCAAGTGGTCAACGCTTCTGAACATCCATTGGCAATCTCAACTCGCAGTCAAGCAGTTTGATTGACTGAGCCTGAGCTGTACAACAGCTCAGGCTCAGTCAATAAAACCGCTTGACTCCAAGCACAATGTTCCAAGTATTTTGCAAAATGAGAAATTGACAAATATCGGCAAGATTAGCGCAGGTTGTAGTGTAAAATGTCCATGTTACATTGTTCTATTTACAATACAAGCTACACTTATTTATATAAACCAGCTAAAAAGTCCATATTTGTATTTTATAATACAATGGGCAATGACGAATGCGATTTAAATTACCATTGTTGTGTGATGTTGTGCGATACTAATAAATAGTAATATCCGTTAACATTTTAAGGAAACACGGTTATCGTCCCTGATATCAGTGTGGAAATTTACGTCTGATATAAAATGTATAATAATGTCTATCAATTCGTGGGGTAATGGTGTATAGCATCCACTCGTAACTTTTAGAACTGGTGGAGTAGTGACACAATTATAAACTTATTTAATTACGATAATGAACAGTTGGTGCCTAATGAGTGGGCATGTACCTTTAAACATAACGTACAAAAGTTTATATGTTGTCCGTGCATTACGTCGAATGTAGATGAAATGTTCAGAGCAAATGTGGAAGAGGATACCGCATTTGTTGTCCTAGTTTCGTCAGAAAATATCACAGTTTCAAGAAATATACAATTTTCGAAAATTGTAATTTTTTAATTTTCCGTGAAGAATCGGACACATTCACAAGGCTTGTCTTAATTGTACGGAGCCCCGCAGGGGACGTAGAATATATTTTTTTTAATTCGTTCTCACGAATTAACAATTCGTTCCCTCAATTTAACAATTCCTTCACACGAAATAACAATTCGTTCTCACGGGAACGAATTGTTAATTCGCGGGAACGAATTGTTATATCGTGGGAACGAATTCTTAATTCGAGGGAACGAATTGTTAAATTGAGGGAATGAATTGTTAATTCGTGAGAACGAATTAAAAAAAATAATTCTACGTCCCTTGCGGGGCTCCGTACAATTGAGACAAGCCTTGTGAATGTGTCCGATTCTTTACGGAAATGGTAGGACTTCCTCGGCGAGCCTCAGAACTCATACTCTCTTTCCTATCCTTGTCTTGCATATACACATCATAATATGATATATATTATGTAATTCAGTTCTAAAAATTACGAGTGCCCGCTATACAGCTATAATCATTTGTTATAGGAATGAATGGCCTTTTTGTGGAATTTATCGGGGAATAAACTTGGAAAAGTCGCGGGAATACTGGACGAAGGCTGGAATTATTAATGTGTATTTTACTGATAGTGACGCGCGGTGGCATCAGACTATTTTCATAATTATGCAAATGTGGCATGATCATTTTTTAGTTATTCATACTAATTAAATGCGTCGCCTGAAAAAATTATATTTTCGACATATTATATAGTATGATCATTGTACATCAAAACGTAAATACATATAATAAATAGTAATGTCAACAATTTAAGGAAACACGGTTATCGCCCCTGATATCAGTGTGAAAATGTACGTCTGATATAAAACGTATAAGAATACCAATAAATATGTGGGGTAATGGTGAATGAATGTTTATTTTGCCAGAAAATGTCTCGAATGATGTCTCTGATATAAATAACAGTTTGTGTCTACTGAGTGAGCATGCACCTTTAACTCACCACTATATGTAATCTCCTACATGCAATTTATGTTACAGCTATGACGTGCCGGTGGAGGAATGCTATATCCGGCACTACCGCACGTGCATGCGAATGAACCTCTACAATAACATGACACGTGCCGACTGTCTGTACAACACTGAGCGCATACAGGACAATACAGTCGCTGAGTGGAGCATGCGCATTGCGGATAATGTACGGAGGATTAGGAATGACATATTCGGAACAAATTTTAGTGAAAATATATACCTGGACGAATTTGTAAAGTTATCGAGTTGGGGTTGAACGGTGTATGTATTTAATATAATGCCATACTTTGGTTCTCAGATGTCGCCACGTCAGAAATATCCGTGCTCGTCAGAATAAAAACATATTGTAAATTGGCCACATTATCGATCAAAACACTGCCATGCAAATATATGTTAAATCCAATCATGTCTGACGAAAATCTGGTGATGCTGTAATAGCTTTAGTAAGGATATATGTGAACCACATGTTTAATTAACATGCAAAATGTATCTGGGGGCCGTTTCAATAAACTTCGTACGACTAAAATGTTCGTAAGTGCAAAATTATGATAGTCTGTAAATTTCGCATTAACATTGCTTTCTTGTAAATAATTATTGGATTTACATTTATTGAGCATAGGCTGCATATGCAGCCTATGCTCAATAAATGTAAATCCATAATTTGAAATTTACAAACGATCTTAAATTTGCACTTACGAACATTTTAGTGGTAAGAAGTTTAGTGAAACGGCCCCCTGGTGACTTGAGAGAAATCAGAGACGAAGATCTCATGCAAAAGTATATATTTAAAAAAAATCCGCTCTCCCACGTATAATCCGCAAACGCCGTGTCTGAGAACCAAAGTACTGTTTATGGCCTAAAGATGTTAACCCTTTGACCGCTATCTTATTTGTGTTGTCCTCTGCTGTTTATTTTCTATTTTCCATTTTTATCATCAAAAACATGCTTTGGCAGCACTTTAGAATCATTTACATTGGACATGGTTCTGAAGTGGTGTAAAACCATGTTTTTATTGAGAAGTAAGGCAAGATATAAAAGCAACAGCAGACGACAATTGTTGTGAGTAGCGGTCTAAGGGTTAATGTAGTATATCGAATGTTATCATTTATTCAAAGATAATTATCCCAGTTCTACTCATATTCCGCAATTTGTATGATACAGTGGAACCTCTCTAAACCGGACACACAGTCAGTCTCTGTATTGGTTACATTGTCATCTAGCTCTGATGATAATGCATGTTCAGGTTCGCAAAGCACGTTCGCATGCCTTGATATAGTCATGTGTCTGATTTACAGTGGAACCTTGCTAACCCGGACACACTGGGGACGTCCCAGGGTGTCCGGTTTAGAGAGGTTTCACTGTACATCGTGGGCGTGGAATATAGAGAATACCAGGCGTGTGTCTTTTGATATGAAGTTTATCAGACTCGGTAACGGCAGGAATTCCTCGGCAAGATTCTCAGGCTCTGCCGAGGAATTTCTACCGTTTCCGAGCTGAGTCTGATAAACTTCATATTAAAAGACACAAGCGTGATATTCTCTATATTCCACGCCCACGATGTATAATATGTACTCTATGTATCAGGTAACGTTTTATGCTCGAAAATTACCACATATGACGTCGTTATATATGGACAGAACGCGGACTTCGGTAATGTCACTTGACGTCATCCGATCAATGGAACGTTGTAACCCGGCTGTTTGTATGTTATCAGTCAGAACGTACTCGGTCAATATAGGGCATGTTACCTGATACAAATAATGGTTGTCCGCCTGTACGGTCGATAAATCGATTATTACATATTTTCCTTTAATATGTTTCTCTAAATACTATGAACTTCATTTCTCTCATTACCATGATTAGACCAAGATACTTAATACCACACAATATGAATATCATCATTTGCAATGCATGCCACCTTTGAAATATAACAGACACACTGTCGCCTTTTTACCATGCGTACATCATGCATATGTACACATATACCATGGGTCCGTTTCACCAAACTTCGTACGACTAAAATGTTCGTAAGTGCAAAATTATGATAGTCTGTACATTTCACATTAACAATGTTTTCTTGCAAACAATTATTGGATTTACATTTATTGAGCATATGGTCAATAAATGTAAATCCATCAATTGGAATTTACAGACGATCATAAAGTTGCACTGACGAAGATTTTAGTCGTACGAAGTTTAGTGAAACGGGCCCCATATGCGGTCTGAGATCTTAAAAAATAAAGATATGTTCTGTTCTGTTCTGTTCTGTTGTGTACTTGATTGTTTCATGTGTGTAATAATTCCAGCACAAAAATATTTACACAATTCCCTAACATTTGATTGGTCCGTAGCAAGACTCTGTCCAAAATTTATATCCCAGTAAACTCCATGCCGAACTACTTTCCGTAACCGTGAGGCGCAGTTAAAATAATTCTTAAGAAAACGGAAAATAAACACATTTTCTTGATGAATTTATTTCAAATGCTGGAATTATAAGGAATGAATGGCCTTTTTGTGGAATTTATCGGGGATATAAACTTGGAAAAGTCGCGGGAATACTGGACGAGGCCTATAACATTCATAAACGTGACTGTGACTGGGGAAATTTCGATCAGTATAGATCCGGATCAACCTGTGCAGGATATGCACTGTTCGCAATTTCATCAATGAAACACCCATCATGATGTTAATAAAAGCGACATATATCGTTATCCGACTACATGAGTGTGCTATTGGATCAGGAGCTGCACTGGTCACACATATCGTAAGCCCCATTTCTCCAGTCACAGCATATATGGTGTAGCCTATATTGTGAAATGACTTGTCATCTGATACATCATGGTGTGCTCATATAACTCTGCTTATATATTATTTTAATAGTCACTCTTTTTATCATATTTTCGACCACACTCGTGATCTTTATCAGAATAGTTAGAAACTGTATTGGCACTTCTATGTGACCTATGTTATAACATCTTGTTCAGTATTAGACCTAAAATCGGCAAAGATCGGAATAAATAAGTAAAAGCTGAGTTTTGTAGAATATCATATAAATATATATATATATACATATATGTACATGACGGATGGTCCACTTTACGCAGCTCTGTGACTATACACCGGACAGTGACGTTAGTTGGGCTCCTGATGGGAAAGGGTACCTGAAGAAACCATTCATAACTGCACCAGCCCAACTAGTTTGCTGACGAAAATAAGCTGTTTTTATAGGATGAAAGGCGACAGCGTGGGCCCTGAACGGACTGCTGATGCGCAGGCTGGTCTGGGGCTACGTGTGTCACATGTGTTGTAGGGTTCCTTTTCGCAGCCGATGTTCCACTTGTTTTGTGAAACGTGTATATTGTTGTCTCTTATGCCCCTGTGAGTGGCCAGAGACTATTTAATTCCTAACTTATGTTCTCTTCTGTTCAGCAACTGTATGCACTTTGCAATAGGCTCGTCGCATAAATTGTGCGCGACTCGTTTCATAAATCTTATATCAAATTGAAACTCGTTTGAGATCCTCTGTATTCGTGATTCGTGAGGGAAAATGTGTAACTTTAGCAGATGTCGCTACTATAGTCGCCGCTTTTTCCGTCGTCGCCGTCGGCTTCGTCGTCGTCGGCGCAAGCTTCGTCATCATGGTATAACTTTAATATTACTGGACGGATTGCTTCAATATTTAGACACTTGATACATATGAGCATTGGGAACACACTCATGCCGTCATTAACATGACCTTGACCTTTTTACCTCACATTTTTGCGGAAACACTTAGCCATTGTTTGCTTCAAAAAGTTTCTACAAGCTTCTTCATCATGGTATAACTTTAATATTACTTGACAGATTGCTACAATAGTTGGACACTGGATACGTGTGAGCATTTCGAACACAGTCGTGCCGCCATGAACATGACCTGGACCTTTTTCACGTTCATATTTTTGCGGAAACACATTGCCATGTATTTGCGTCAAAAAGTTTGTACAAGCTTCATAATCATGGTATAACTTTAATATTGCTTGACGGATTGCTTTAATATTTGGATACTTGATATATGTGAGCATTTGGAACTCACTCATTAACATGATCTTTACATTTTTACCTCGCATTTTTGCGGAAACACTTAGCCATTTTTTTGCGTCAAAAAGTTTGTACAAGTTTCTTCATGATGATGTAACATTATTTGACAGATTGCTTCAATATTTGGGCACGTGTTAATACATGTGAGCATTTGGAACACACTCGTGCTCCCATTAACATGACCTTCACCTCTTGTACCTTCACGTTTTTGCGGAAACACTTTGTTTGCGTGAAAAAGTTTGTACAAGTTTCTTCATCATCGTATAACATTAATATTACTTGATAGATTTATTCAATATTTAAACACTTGATATATGTAAGCATTTGGAACACACTCATGTCACCATTAACATGACCATGGCCATTTTGACCTTTACATGGTTGTGGAAACACTTAGCCATTTTTTATGTCAAAAAGTTTCTTCAACCTTGACCCTTTTCGTATTTTAAGCATGCACTTTTCTGACGGTTTTTGTGAAGCTTACTTTAGCACATCCCCATGATCATGCTACGGTCAAATGCCTCGACAGACGCGACACCGCTTCCGTGGCGGGATTCTTGTCCTGTCAGCCTATGGCTGTATGCATGTGTTCCTACCTTCATTGTATCAGGTTACGATTATGATATTGTCAGAGCTGATATTTTAAGTTTTATACATTATAATGATTTGATATGATAATACATATGTTAGTAATCAAACGTTAGGTAGCATGATCGTCTCAGATCGTTACCATGGATATATTGTTTAAAATGTGTATATAAGTACAAACCTTTTAGGCTCAATCAAATCTGAACTTCCCATTATATGGACGTGTGTAACACACTATCCAGGTTTCATTGCTTTTACGTTTGACGTTTACAGCCGACTGTAAAGGAATCTCATGTCCGTATGAACATATGTAATCTAACTTTTCTTTATGTAATATTATACTTATTAAATACATTGACTGATTTCATAAGAAACTCGGCATAGCCTTGTGTCGTATGAAATTCGGTTCCTGCCTTCTATTGATATAAGGGTTAATCTAGACCGATCCAGCTCGGTGGAAAGTAGTCCGTTTTGTTGAATTTCGTATCCAAGCGAGTACCAGGTGTCGGAAACCCGAAAGCCACGACCCCCACCAGCCAAATGACCCGGTCGTTATAATGACGTGGTCACATAAAGACATCAGTGTTAAGTCAAACATTGCATTTTCCACCGAGAACGGACTGTGTATGACATCGTTACTTTTGATAGTGTTACTATATTCCTTATCATCGCTCAATGAAATCAACTGAACTCGCTGAATTTAATCTCGTATGCAGCTCATAGCCTTGTCAATGTAACGTATATCCGCAACTGTATGCCCTTTCACTATGTACTTGGCTTCATAGCGGCGCACGTGTAAACACACATTGGCTGTGTCTGGGCGACTGACGTTGGACAGAAACGCAGAAACTGTGTTAAAGGTACATGCCCACTCTGTAGACACAAACTGTTCTTTATATCAGAGACATCATCTGAGACATTTTCTGGCAAAATAAACTTTCATTCACCATTACCCCACGTATTGATTGGCATTATTATGCATTTTATATCTGGTATCAGGGACATTGGTATCAGGGGCGATAATCGTGTTTCCTTATGTTAATGTTAACCGACATTAAGATTTATTCTCTGTATTTATTTGTTGATGTGCAGTGATCAAACTTTATAATCTGTCGAAAATAATACTTTATCAGGTGACTCATTTAATTAGTATAAATAATTAAAAATAATCATGCCTCATTTGCATATGAAAATAGCCTGATACCACCGCGCGTCACTATCAGTAAAATAAATATTACTAAATGATTATATCTGTATAGCGGACACTTGTAACTTTTAGTACTGATGGAATAGTGACACAATTATACACTTATTTAATTCCTATAAAGAACCTTTTGTGCGTACTGAGTGGGCATGTACCTTTAACATACACGTCATGTATTTGTAATGTCTCGCGAACTGCTTTGACATCAGCGTCCGTGTTGAAATACCGCCAGGATTGCATGTACCCATGTAGCGTATAATTTATATCCGGAATCAAATGCTCTATGTCTGGATAATATGTGCAACATAATCTTGCCCTAAAACGTGGCGTATTAACAAGTTATTTCCAGTTTGTCTACATCAGACTTGTAGTGTCATAAAGTATGTATGTTTGTCCCTCATGTGATTCATTCAGATCGACAGTATTTTTATTAGCCGATCTATTTATAGATCGGCTAATATATTGGTTATCCATCGAATTCTGAAAAAGTTTGTAGCAACCCTTTTCTCCGCTATTCGGTAATCTACGAACGCGAATTTTTCTGTATCACTTCCAAATTGCATCAACCGATAAAGTTTGCATTTTTGGCAATTATCTCCGTTTAAAACTTTACTTATAGCCAAATAACACAATTTTGAATACGTAATGAGCTGAACGCTGGAAGAGATTTAACCCGGAAGTTATTCTTGTTGAAGTCCATAGTTGGCTCTAATGGCCATATACGCCAACATACGCCGATTATTGGGCTAATTTAAAGCTTTTATTTATTAAACAGAACAAGTTTCAGCCACGTATAATCGCGTAAAATGTGTTTATTCGGCTAATTTATAATCGACCTCTGCTCAAAATCTCCTTACTAGCAACCCCAGCATTTTCGGGTTTATCCCAGCATCTCGGGTTTATCCCATTGGATCGCGTATGCGCGTCTAATATTCACAAAATTTTCCACCAATCAAAACGAAGAATTGCCCTTCATAGCGATCTTTGATTTGTTTACGTATCATGCAGGGATGGCAGGGATGCATCCAGCACGCGCGATTGCGGCAATCCCCCTTAATTATTGTCAATGCCGCAAATTATTGATTGTCTTGCGCCCGACATCGTGCAAAAAATCACGGATGGGGCACATTAGGCCAATCTGGGCATGTGCCTGAATACGCAGGAGCTTGCGTCTATTTTTAGATGACACTGTAACCGCTAGATATATATAGCCCTGGTAGCTCCGCCCACTAGCGTGCTGCCACATAATTCGGACAAACACACAGTGACTACAACTTTGTGTATTGCGGAGTGTAATTTGTAGATAAATAGAGCATACAGTACAGGTGTTACGCTGGAATATTTCGCAACATAACGGGTGACAACAAAACATTGCTGCTATGGCATTGCTGCTATTGGATGGATTTGGGAACGGGTTTCCAAAACCTGCACAAAATCGAGAAAAATGTCAACGCTGGGTACAGAAGTGTGGTCGAAAATAGTTTACCATTGACAATGTTACCAGAGACACCTACATATGTTCGATGCACTTTACCCTGATTTGATCGGCTAATAACATCATGCTCTGCATGACTTTTCATGTTTCTGTCGCCAACAGTCAATTCGCGTTCTTCATTATTAAAGTCCACATGGTCGGTCTGACCAGCAGCGTTTGACGTATAAGCTGCATTAAATGCTTTCTCATTGGCGTCTTTCTTTGGTCCTCCGATGGTCCTGTTATAACTGGCAAAACTGGGCGCGGAACATATCGCATTGAGTCCATATATAGCGACGGCAACACTGACTACAACCAGTATAATCCGGCGCGCCTTCCATCGCGTCGACACAAACGGGCGCATATTCTATGTTTCTGTAGGCCGATTCACTAAACTTCGTACGACTAAAATGTTCGCAAGTGCAAAATAATAATAGTCCGTAAATTTGGCATTAACATTGTTTTCTTTTAAAGAATTATTGGATTTACATTTATTGAGCATAGGCTGCATATGCAGCCTATGCTCAATACATGTAAATCAATTGATTGAAATTTCCAGACGATCCTAAATTTGCACTGACGACCATTTTATTCGTACGAAGTTTAGTGAAACGGCAGCCTGCTTCACAACGTCCCGCGTTAATCTTGTCCATATGTCAACGTTTCTGAACATCTATTGGCATTCTCAACTCGCAATCAAGCGGTTTGATTGACTGAGCCTGAGCTGTAGCACAGCTCAGGCTCAGGAAATCAAGCTGCTTGACTCCAAGCACAAAATTCAAGTATTTTGAAATGAAGGAGCTGATAAACATTGGCAAGATTAGCGCAGGCGGTGGTGTACCAACACAATGACGGTCGGATACTGCTTCTACAATATACATAGAGACTATTATGCCAGTGTCTTTGATATCAGGCAAACATAGGAAACGCGTAGGAATTCCGAGGTTTGCCAAGAAAACAATTCCTACCATTTCCGAACCGAACCGGGTATACTTGATATACCAACGGACACTAGCATGGTAATATATATACCAATTATTATTATTATTATTATTATTATTATTATTATTATTATTATTATTATCTGTAGCCTATTTCATCAACATTGCAAAGTATACTTTAGTAGCAAAGTGTACTTTGAGGGAGAAATTTTCAATTTTTTGAAAAATTTATTAATTTTTATTATACTGAATTTATTACATTATCACAGCCATTTAATGGCTGTGATAATGTAATAAATTCAGTATAATAATTCTGCATAGTTTTAATTATGAAATATATGCATTTGTTAGTTCTATATGAAATAATGCATTTCAGGAAAAATAAATGATTACTCCCTCAAAGTATACTTTGCTAGTAAAGTATACTTTGCAATATTGATGAAATATGCCCCTGGTGTGTACATGTAGCCGTACTGAGGCCAGTTCACAACCAGTGGGACAGGCAACGTGTTAACACATGGGGGTACGTACGTGGAAACTACGGGGAGCCGAGGTGTTTAAGTCTCTGCCACGTTAGGCCAGGATGTCCAGGCAACTCAGTTATCACACTTTCTTATGAAAGTAAGCCATATATAACAAGTCTAGCCAAAAGCAGCAAGTTAGCTCGAGCTCAGCCGGATTTTCTGCCTGCCCTTGTCTCCTTCTGGCCCCGCATTGGAGCTGTCTGGATGTGGCAACTCTGTGGACGAAAACAGCACGTGTTTTTACGGACTATATGGCACCAACTTGTGTGTCGAGTGCCGCCAGGGGTGGATTGGTTCTACCTGTGACCCGTTTTGCTCTGCATCACCGGTGCCAGGTTCTACCCAGTTATCCCCTCTATTCTTCCTGCCTCCCGTGCACCGGGACACTGCGCGGAATTACAGTACCGTATTGGACAATTATACACATCTGTCCGCCTTGCACCAACATATATCACATAGAACACTTCAAAATTCGGCTTTTTTGGACTTTATGTCCGGGTATGGAAGGTCTACGAGCCAATTCTCACCCTTAAATATAATGCCTATGTGGCGTGAAACACGGTGCCGTGAAACATATTTGATATCCTGTCAATACGATATAATCACAATTCATACGCGGTTGCAAAGAAATGTCCAAAACAGTGTTGACCAGTGCTAGTTGCGAACGGTAACTCTTGCAATCTGCTCCCTACGTCGACCTACGGACGGTACGGGAGTATATTGTAAGAGATACCTTCGCAACTAGACCAGTGCCTGATTGATCAGACTAGTAAACATGGGACTGTTCACAGTGCGTTGGTTAATTTTTGCAAATAAAAACGTTATTTCTTAAAATTAAAATGGTTAACATTAAGAGTATGGAAGGTAATATCCGCCATAATTCTATTAGGCTTGATGCTTGCTTGCTGATGACATTCTAAGTTCTATCCGTCTTATTACAATTCTATGTGGCATGATGCTTGCTGACTGGTCACATTCTAAGTTCTATCCGTCTTATTACAATTCTATGTGGCTTGATGCTTGCTGACTAGTGCCATTACAACTTACTTTCATGTTATTGTATTCGTCATTCGTGTTTGTGACATTTGAAATCTTCTTGGTTGTAGTCTAAATTGCATGTGTAATTGGATTGATGCTTTATTCATTCGCACTGTTTCAAGTGACATCCGGAGTTCCATTATTGATTATTGCATCGCTGTTTTGCCATGCGTTTCGGTCGCCCTAAACACCCCAAAGGCTGGAAAAGGCTACAAAGGCTACAAAGGCTGTTCGAAGTTGCTTGTACGTCCGTTAGCGGATATTTATACCATTCATTGTCATTGCATTGACTGAATTAGTATGTGTTATGATCATGTTAATCATTTTAAGCATTTGAATGCAATAATCTACCACAAATATACGTGTTTTTGGTAAATTATCTAAACGCGCACCTGCGCCGATCGGGCTGCGCGGAATTGGACAAAGAGTGATTAACACATATTAACATATTGTTTAGCAGGTGCAGCTAAACACCGATTATACTTATTGCATTATTATTAATATAAGTCAATGATCGATCAACGACATTCATTTAAACATGCTTTATGTATCAACACATTACGTGAACATAGGACGAATGCCGAATTTTGAGACATCAGCTAGTTATCTACCTTGAAAATGGGTATCCACACGGTGATAAACAATATGTTTATGAGCGCTACGTACGGCTCTGCAACGAACATTTCCTCAGATTGCGGAAGCAAAATCTTTTATTTACACGGCCGAATAAACGTGTAACTAGTTGTAAAAGACATTTACGCTAGCTGACATGTTCCCGTCAATTAACCCATAGTATTTAGCACAGTTTATTCCACGAACATTTTCCTTCCCGTGTCCTGTATTTGTAATTAACGTAATTACGTCAATTATTGGCAGTAAACTGTTCCTTTTGAAATTTAAAATTAAACTTTTTATTTTCTGTGACGGGAGCTGCTGGTAGGGAATAATAAATAGTCAACAGGTAGTTATATAAATTATAGGAAAAACGGGTGGAATAGTTACACAATTACGTGTTTATTTTTCGAAGTGACATTGTAACACCATACATTTCATTTTTCATTTAACACAATGTGCGTACATCACGTGCGGATACTGAAACGTTTGCAAACTGATATTTACAGATGCACACATACGAGGGTAATCCAATATATATAGTGAAAATGGCTCAGTATTATCATCACCGTGTTCATGACCCTTGACGTATGTGATTATAACGTCACATGACTATGACGTCATACAACGTAGTAACGTCATATAATGCGACATCATTGACGAAGTGTCAATATAGCGTAGGCCAAATATCATTCAGGTATATGCACAATATATCAACTTATATTCGTTTTCACTATTTATTGGATGACCCTCGTATATGCACATATTAAATTATATTTATAGATAAAATACGACCGTTTAATGATTATAGGTCCAGCTTGTGACAAATTTAACAAGCCCCAATTGTGCATGGTCAGCTGCACAGTAATATTCATTTCGGGTCAGGCTACAACTATGCATTGTTTGGCATTGTAGTTCGTAGTTATCGATTATTTCGTTTGAATAACCATAGTAAAACTATCAATTGGGTACACAAATAATAATTATTAATAATAATAATAAATAAATAATGATCAATAATAATAATAATTAACAATATGTATAGACTATTAATAATAATAATGAATAATAATAATGAATAATAATAATAATACAAAGTTATAATAATGAAATAATGCAATAAGTATAATCGGTGTTTAGCTGCTCCTCTTAAACGATATGTTAATAGGTGTTAATCACTCCAATTCCGCGCGGCCCGATCGGCGCAAGTGTGCGTTTAAACAATTTACCAAAACACGTATATTTGTGGTGGATTATTGTATTAAAATGAGTAAAATTCATAAAATGATCATAACACATAATAATTCAGTCAATTCAATGAAAATGCATGTCATAAGTATCCGCTAACGGACGTACAAGCAACATCGAACAGCCTTTGTAGCCTTTGTAGCCTTTTCCAGCCTTTGGGGTGTTTAGGGTGACCTCGATAAGCCACGCCCCTTGACAACAACAATTGCAACAGTAATTTGGGAAGGTAATATCCGCCATAATTCTATGTGACTTGATGCTTGCGTGCTGATGACATTACAACTTACATGCATGTTATTGTATTCGTCATTTGTATGTATTACATTTGAAATCTGCTTGTTGTAATTGTATTTGTCTTTCTTACATGTCCATTCTGCTGATTGCTTTGTTCATTCGTCTTATTTACATTACAATTATTGATACGTCCTTATTCGTGTGTCTGTTTTATTGCACTAAGCATTTGCAATAGAAAGTAAGAACAAAGCACTTAGCACTTTGAATAAGGCCGAAAGCAGTAAGGACAAATGAATGAAACATCAAGCCAAATGCGCATGCAATAAAGACAAATATATATTACAACCAAGATGATTTCAAATATCATAAATACAAATGACGAATAGAATAACATGGATATAAGTTGTAATTCCATCAGCAGGCAGGCACCAGGTCACATAGAATTGTCATAAATACAAACGGTGAATGCAATAACACGCATAGAACGTGTAATGTCATCAGCCAGCAAGCATCAAACCACATATAATTGTAATACGACGGATAGAACTTAAAATGTCATCAGCCAGCAAGCATCAAGCCACATATAATTATGGCGGATATGACCTTCCATAGTTTCACTAAACTTCGTACGACTAAACTGTTCGTAAGTGCAAACGTATGATAGTCTGTAAATGTCACATTCACAATGTTTTCTTGTAAAACAATTAATGGATATACATGTATTAAGCATAGGTTGCATGTGGAGCCTATGTTCAATAAATGTGAATCCATCAATTTAAATTTCCAGACGATCCTAAAATTGCACTTACGAACATTTTAGTCGTATGAAGTTTAGTTAAACGGCCAGTCAGTACCCGTACCATGTCTGGCTGTCATAATAACTGGGCAAAACTCCGGAATACATACATGTATACGGGTGATGTAGGTCAAGAACAACACTCTGTTGAAACGCCTATACAAATATTGGTTTCAGTGTTTCAATGAAGTGACTTTCTTTACGTTTTCGGACGAAATGCTAACAGAATTAACAAACCGGTGATTTTTCTTCGCATAACAATTTACGCCAGCGCGTAGTGCAGCACTAGTGACTACGGGAACATTTCAGAAGCGAAATAGTCAAATAAAATGCGCTTTCAAGAGGCATACCGTTTGCAGAAAGTTACAACAGACGTGGTACGGGGCGCCATGCAGGACAGGTTAATTATGTGTACAAAATTGAGTTTTGTAACACTAAAAATCACAAAATTCAATTCTGTGTCACAAAATTCAATTCTGTGTCACAAAATTCAATTCTGTGTCACAAAATTCAATTCTGTCAATTCTGTGTCACAAAATTCAATTCTGTGTCACAAAATTGAATTCTGTGTCACAAAATTCAATTTTGTGAAGACAGAATTCATTTTTGTCCACAAAAATTAGTTGCGTATGTCATCTCTACGTTGATTGGTTGAGATCGGTCTTAGTCCATTTTACTAGATGGTGGAGTACACTTGCAGGTTTAAATATTTCAATGCGAAAATATAACCCAATATATCAATATTATACTTCTTTATGGACAGTTATTTTGGTTATATTATGATTACAAATGAGTGGTCACACCATATAAGCATATATACTTTGAAGGAGAAATAAGAAAAATATTCAGAATTTTCCCTCAATTATGTAAACAGGGTCAAACATAAAGTAGCCGGGATATAGCTAGACCTGAGAGCATGCCCATATATAGAGAATACCAGGCTAGTGTATTTTGATAACAAGTTTATCAGGCAAGGCTAGGAAACGCGTAGGAATTCCGAGGCTTGCCGAGGAATTCCTACCGTTTCCGAGCCGAGCCTGATAAACTTGATATTAAAATACACTAGCCTGGTATTCTATTTATCAGGTAACGTTTTATGCTCGAAAATGACATTAGATGACGTCGTATTCTAACAGTAGATCTAACCTTGTGAAACAAATGGTATTGGATCTGTGTCTACTAGTTGCGAAGTTACGTGTTCGCAACTATGTGTCTACATGCATTATTTTCAGTATACACCATCTTAGTACATGTATCCATGGTATCTACACAAATACTACAAATGGTTTCCTCAAATGGCCCAATACACACATTCTGTTTATAAACACAGACAGCAGTCAGAACACAGGCCACAGGCCACAGCGCGTGTATTATTGATTTAACTGGGGCAAATGTACCTTGCGATACACACTAAATGACGTCAGTACTCGCGGGAGATCTACATGTACATGAATTATGTGTACAATTATAACGCAAATGAGTTTAAATACGAATGGGTTTGTCAAAGTTTGACTGTTTGGAGATAGTTGAAGCAAAATGGCAGAATGAGAAATGAATCATCGGCAGAATGAGAAATAAATCATCGACATTGAATGTGTAGATCGGCGACCGTGACCCATTTCTCCAGTGCAGTTTCTGACCAAGTCCTTCTTACATGCGTGTGCAGAATTGACAGAATTGAATTTTGTGACACAGAATTGAATTCTGTGCCACAGAATTGAATTTTGTGACACAGAATTGAATTCTGTGACACAAAAGTGAATTTTGTGACACAGAATTGAATTTTGTGGCACAAAAATGAATTTTGTTGACAAAATTGAGCCATGTCCCACTTGGCGCCCCGTACGTGGACATGCAACAAGTATATATAATTAGACCATAATTAGGACTCGCCTCTTACATGTACATTGTACATTTAATTGACATGTGCTGTCATGCGATAATCAGGTATAGAACGGATCCTTAACGCTTTCAACCCTAAGGAACTGGAATGGACTGTGATATGCTAATGTTCCGACCAATCCAATGGTCACAAAATGATTTTCAGATTCGTCCATTTATGAAAAGGGGGTGTTTTTGTTCTCAAAAATATTAAAATTACTTTCAAAAAGTGCAGATCCTGATGAGACGGCTCGTTACGAGCCGGCTCATCTGGATCTGCACTTTTTGCATAAACCGATATAGCGGGATAGCGGGTTCAAAGGGTTAAAGTGCGTGGACTTGGAAGGACTCATCGCGAACTTTAAACAGACCAAATGTTTTCCTTACCGCAGTAAACGCAACAGCCTATGGTTTTATTACTTAATATATAATACATGTACAGAGAAGATGATTCTTAAGTTTAATAGTTTAATGCCATACTTGACTATTCACACTTTTGAAACTCCCAGAACATTTAATGTAAATTGTATTGATATAATAAATTGCTGTTGCGTTTACTATAGTATAAACAACATTTTGGTCTGTTTAAAGTTTGCGAGTGAGTCATCCGGACTCAGCGCACTTTAAACATACCAAATGCTTTTCGTACCACGGTAAACGCAACAGTACATTGCTTTATTCCTCAAAAACACTGTCTTATTGCATTTTGAATATCGCATTTTGTGCAGTAATACACAGAAATCACAATACTCACGCGCTTCCAGGGGCCCGTTTCACTAAACTTCGTATTACTAAAATGTTTGTAAGTGCAAATTTAGAATAGTCTGTAAATTTCAATTGATGGATTTACATTTATTGAGCATAGGCTGCATATGCAGCCTATGCTCAATAAATGTAAATCCAATAATTGTTTACAAGAAATCATTGTTAATGTGAAATTTACAGACTATCATAATTTTGCACTTACGAACATTTTAGTCGTAGGAAGTTTAGTGAAACGGGCCCCTGATTCCCAGCGAACGTTTTAGTGGCATCCAATTAACCATGTTAACCCTAGTACACAGACCATCAGAAGTCCGGATTAGAAGTCCGTTACCATCTGTTACCATCTGTTGCACCATGTATATTGTGATATTGTAAATGAAGTGCCCTCGAATCTATAGGATAATTACGATACTGTATGGAACGCATTGAAAACTATTGGGCAAATCCGCGACTTTGATTGTAGAAACCGAGCTTATGGCATGGCGACAAGAGTAGAGTCAACATACGCAATTAGTGAACCAGCCATCACATAAGATGTGCGATATTTTTCATAAAAAATATTCACAGCAACTGTGCGATTATTTTGTAAATGACGTTAAAATTTGACACAAATTTCATAGTAATTATATATCGGGGTCCGTTTCAGTGAACTTCGTACGACTAAAATGTTCGTAAGTGCAAATTTAGAATAGTCTGTAAATTTCAATTGATGGATTTACATGTATTGAGCATAGGCTGCATATGCAGCCTACGCTCAATAAATGTAAATCCAATAAATTGTTCACAAGAAAACATTGTTAATGTGAAATTCACAGACTATCATAATGTTGCACTTACGAACACTTTAGTCGTACGATGTTAAGTGAAACGGCCCCCAGCTTAGAAACAAAAGCACACGGATTGTTTCGTATGTTGCTGCAACTAGAGAAATGGGACTTATGGGATTTGTGATTATCAGTGTAGCTCCCAATCACATAACACACTCAGGTAGCCTGGCAACGACCTTGTTCGAAGCATAATGGGTGTTTCATTGATGAAATGGCCAACAGTGCAGATCCTGAGCAGACTGTGCTGATGCACAGGCTGATCTGGATTTACACTGGTCGCAACACCCATAAGCCCCATTTATCCAGTCGTCACAACAACATATGAGACAAGTCATATGAGAGTGTGTACATAACATGTAAGATATCGCCTGAAAGATATATGTACGCACTTTACGATGTTTTCGGTAACTGACCCACAAATTGACGAAATGTTCAGCACATACAGAATATAATTCCGCATTTGCTATGAAAAGTTCGTCAAATTGACGCCATTTGCAGAAAATATCCCAGTTCCTGTAAACAATGTTCATAAAAAATGGCACATCGTCTACGTACAAAATCGTGTATAACTAGTTACATAGGGTACATGTGTATCCGTATGTATTGCGATCGAGCGGGATCATTTGGCCCGCCCACGACCCCCCGTGGTGCGGACGCCTGTGATTGACAACTTAGAATCGCGTCGGACAGTTAGCCACGCCCCAGATCCCCTCGATGGGCACGTCCGTAGTGATATCTTGGAATAACCATAACAACAAAATGCATTGTGATACTAAACGTTTAACTGGCATACGCAACCACTAATTGAAAATAATATTATGAAAAACTTGCACTGCACAATATCAACAAGGTTGTTCTACGTACAAAAATACATCGGATTATTTTGTTGCGCGTGATTTGCCCCCATTTGCAGCACAAATCGTGCGGTCATCGCTAAATTTAGTAACAGAGTTAACTCCCCTCCGAATACTCTCCGAAACAAGCGACGCGTTTAACACACAAACTACATCAAGTTTGACCTTCCGACAGCCTATTTTTAAACTCACCCGACACCTGTGCGAAACAAAACTCGCACGTGTAGGTCTAACTGATGTTTAATCCTCTTTCTCTCTCTCTATCGATGTATCTACAGTGGATTTTATTGACATTCCTGAATTCGGCCTGATTGACATTTGTCTATGGTGGCCAATACACGCCAACATGAGTGTCAATTCTACGTTCATGGAAGGGGGTCAATAAGTCAGTATTTAAGGTGATAACTTACAGTCAGGGAACACATTAATGACAGTATAACACTGCAAGTACTGAAATACGACAAAAAAAATCTAACAAGTTTCTAAACGTTACAAGTGCCCGCTATACAGATATAATCATTTAGTAATATTTATTTTACTGATAGTGACACGCGCGGTGGTATCAGGCTATGTTCATATGCAAATGAGGCATGATATGTTTTAATTATTTATACTAAAGAAATGCGTCACCTGAAAAAATAATATTTTCGACAGATTTTAAAGTATGATCATTGCACATCATAAAATAAATACAGAGATTAAAGAGTAATGTCCTTTAACATTTTAAGCAAACACGGTTATCGCCCCTCATATCAGTGTGTAAATTTACGTCTGATATAACATGTATAATAATGCCAATCAGTACGTGGGATAATGGCGCATGAATGTTTATTTTGCCAGGAAATGTCTCAGATGATGTCTCTGATGTAAAGAACATTTTGTACCTACTGAGTGGGCATGTACATTTAAGGGTTAATGAAACTGTAACACCAGCAATCAATCAAGCAATCAATCTAGTTTAATCTTGTAGTACCCTATGTTCAGTACTTTCAGTACTTTGATATATAGTTTAGATCACAGCGTGGTGCAGGGGAGATAATTGCGAAGATACACGTTCCCTACCACATATAATCAAAGTACCGATAGTCCTGACATCATTAATATTATATGTTTGTGGACGACACGTAGAAAGTGTTTCTGATGAATGAAACTGAAGTGTAATATGGCAAATTTGTTAAAGCTTTTAGGCTTGCTATACGTCAGTGGTTGGTGATGTCCAGCAAGAATCCGTGGTATCTGGAGCCCTTTTCAATAAGCTTCGTACGGCTAAAATGTTCGTAAGTGCAACATTATGATCGTCTGTAAATTTCACATTAACGATGCCGCCTATGCTCAATAAATGTAAATCCATGAATTAAAATTTTCACACGATCCTAAATTTGCACTTACGAACATTTTATTCGTACGAAGGTTAGTGAAACGGCCCCCTGGGGTATCTGAACTTTGTTGAACCACACTTTGCATATGATGACGCCGTCATTGACAGTTGGTGTAGAGCAAGGTTCTGAGATGTCTGCATCAAAATATCTCCAGTAATTTTCGATATATTTAGGAAAACTTAAGAGCTACAGCTATGAGAACGGCAACATTGTCAGGCGATGTCTCGCAAGGTTGCGGAGGTACATTTATTTACGTAACTGTCAAAGTGGGCACAACTATCTGGTGCACGCGATGTACACTACCCACTATGGTGGGTATAGTGCCTTTTCTTATGAATAAATTATATATCTACTTTAGATGCATGTTGAGGTACGTGAACTATTTTTTTTTACTGAGATATGACAATTCAAAAGATGGGAACAATTGTATCCACCACATAACATGTATGTTGTGTCGCTTCATGCACAGTGATTGCCATACATGTACATGTATAACAATCAACAGCACCATTTTATTTGAGGATGTTTCAGTAACATGCGTTATAGTCAAGTACATATTTTCAGAAACCGTGATAAAGAGGGGAGACAATTTCGTCTGGCCTAATTTGGCATTTTCGCCATACAAGTATGGACAAATGTGACATTTCTCGCAGTCTACCATATTTAGAAAGACGTTTCCATTACAGACTCCGGTGTAATTAATTGAAATAAAGTTATTTGTTAATATTATAAACATGTATCCACCCCCAAATTTTGTTCAGGCGACTATGACAAGTTATAGGTACAATTGTGTTCCGTAGTACGACAGAGCCCCGCAGGGGACGTAGAATTCTTTTTTTTAATTAATTCGTTCCCACGAAGAAACAATTCGTTCCCTCAATTGAACAATTCGTTCCCACGAATTAACAATTCGTTCCCTCGATTTATCAATTCGTTCCCACAATTCATTCCTTCAATTTAGGGAACGAATTGTCATTTTGTTGGAACGAATTGTTAATTCGAGGGAACGATTTGTTATATCGTAGGAATGAATTGCTAATTCGAAGGAAGTAATTGTTAAATTGAGGGAACGAATTGTTATTTCGTGGGAACGAATTAATAAAAAAAAATCCATGTCCCCTGCGGGGCTCCGTATAATACGATACAAATGTACAATTAATCTATTTTTCCTAATCTGTTTCATCACTTTATCTGCATGTCTGAGATTCAGTACCTTTATGAACTGTTTTAAAGTGTTCAGCCCATCTGTTAAGAGCGTTTTTTTTTCATGAGATCATGTCATCTGTTAAGATCGTGTTGTAATGCTCAGATCATCTGTTAGAATACTGTTGACATGTTCAGATCATCTGCTGAGAACAATTTATGTTTTGATGTCTGTTTTAACCACTGTATGGGATTTTAAACCACTGTGTGTGAACAGTGGGGTCAGCGTGTAAGTGCACACACGAACGAACATGTCGTGTTCGTTCGTGTGTGCACTTACACGCTGACCCCACTGTATGGGATTTGAGGTCAGTGTTACTGATGATCAGATTGTTACGGAGCCCCGCATGGACCTGGAATTTTTTTTTATTCGTTCCCTCAATTTAACAATTAATTCCCTCGAATTAACAATTCGTTCCCACGATATAACAATTCGTTCCTTCGAATTATCAATTCGTTCCCATGAAATGACAATTCGTTCCCTAAATTTAACAATTCGTTCCCTCGAATTAACAATTCGTTCCCACGATATAACAATTCGTTCCCACGAATTAACAATTCGTTCCCATGGGAATTAATTGTTATTTCGTGGGAACGAATTGTTAAATTGAGGGAACGAATTGTTAATTTGAGGGAACGAATTGTTAAATTGAGGGAACGAATTGTTATTTCGTGGGAACGAATTGCTATTTCGTGGGAACGAATTAATAAAATAAGGATTATATGTCCCCTGCGGGGCTCCGTAGATAGCACACTCCTGTAGCCTGATAACGATACACATGCATGTTGCTTGCGAGATGCACAGGCTGATCCGGATCTACACTGGTCGCAAACCCCATAAGCCCCATTTCTCCAGTCAAAGCCACATCTCACTATAATGTTCATACTGTCACCTCATTCATATTGCAGCTGTTGTCATTAATTGCTCAAAGGTCAATTGGATAACGAACGGTAGGCGGCGATTTTTCTTCTCGAACATTTCTAAAAATATCTCACGCAACTGCTGCGCACACACCAGCTGCTGTTTTGTTTCTACCTCTGACTTTACACTCAACATGGTTGTTACATCACAGATATGATACACACGTACACATACGTGTCATAGTTTAACCATACACTCCAATATAAATTGTGTATGGTCTGACAAAACCGGGCTACACCAACGACCAACTTAAAGTTAAACTAACCAGCATTATCGCGCAGTTAATCACGGTTATAACCAGAGGCATATCAGGATTCTTTTGAAAAAAATACTATAAAAAATAAAAACGTGTTTCAATCATGGCGCTGTGTAAAGTGCATACATATCAGTTCTGCAACTTCAACAAGATAGACAATCTGATACTTATGTACCGATATCGGTGAAAATTGAAACAACCCAGCAGTCCTAGTATCGTCATATATTTTCAATTAAACCACTTTACACAGGGCCATGGTGAAAACACGTTTTTATTTGTTATAGTATTTTTGAAAAAATCCTGATATACCCCTTTAACCATGAATAACGATAATGGACTATATATGTGATATGTTAAGCTTTCAAGAAATTCAATCGTCTAAAAATGATGTTCAGACTAGTCAATTTAGATAAAGAAGAGGTGGGTTTTTATTTTCTTAAAATAAAAAGGAAACTTACAACAGTGTGCAGATCCTGATGAGACGACTCGCTACGAGCAGGCTCATCTGGATCTACACTGTTAGCAAATGTTGGTGATGGTCTGTGTACTAGGGTTAAAATGGTTAATTGGATTTCACTAAAACGTTCGATGGGAATCAGGGGCCCGTTTCACTAAACTTCGTATGACTAAAATGTTCGTAAGTGCAAATTTAGAATCGTCTGGAAATTCCAATTGATGGATTTACATTTATTAAATGTGACATTTACAGACTAGCATAATTAGTCGTACGATGTTTAGTGACACGGGCCACAGTGGCCCGTTTCACTAAACATCGTACGAATAAAATGTTCGTAAGCGCAAATTTAGAATTGTCTGAAAATTTCAATTGATGGATTTACATATGCAGCCTATGATCAATAAATGTAAATCCAATAATTGTTTACAAGAAATCATTGTTAATGTGATATTTACAGACAATTTTGCACTTACGAACATTTTAGTCGTACGAAGTTTAGTGAAACGGCCCCCAGGATCTACACTGTTCAAAATAAAAATAAGCCAATTTGTCAGAGCCTGTCCCAAAATTCAAGTACTAGGTATAATATTAATAACTATTCATTGCGACCTGTAGTTATCGAGAATGTTTGTTTATGGAAAATAAACAGATAATTGCAACAAGCACACGCACCACAGAAATGACGCTTACATGTATCATATTTGCGATCAGTGTAGACCCAGTGTTGCCTGTGAATCACCCGTCATGCATCTATATCTGCCGAATAGTGTAGGTCCTTGTCAAGCTGTGTGAGTGCTACTTGCTGATCGGGAACCAATTAAAGAAAATCATGATCCAAATATGAAAATGCCGGAATTTACAAACACTGTAGATCCAGTTGACCCGGCTCGGAACCTGTGTACATGGTACAACCAAACCGTCATGTCAACCTTCTACATAAGCCCCAGAACTGTAGATATACTAAACTATACTAACACACCCGCATGGCTGGCATTGACTGACATGCATTATATTGACACAATATGATTTCCAACTATCGCTTCCTAATTTCCATTTTTCGTGGGTTATTTTCAATCCGTAATAATTGTGCAGTGTGATTAACCCTTTCAACTCTAAGGAACTGGAATGGACTGTGATATGCTAATGTTCCGACCAATCCAACCGTCACAAAATAATTTTCAGACTAGTCCATTTATGATAAGGGGGTGTTTTTTTCTCTCAAACAATATGAAAATTACTTGCACAAAGTGTAGATCCTGATGAGACGGCTCGTTACGAGCCGGCTCATCTGGATCTGCACTGTTTGCATAAACCGATATATCGGGCTTTCGAGTTCAAAGGGTTAATACTCAGTCTGGTGGATTTGCTACATGTATGTGGACTCCTATGTTTGTGGAACGCCAAAATCTACATAAACTGAAATACATAATTATAGCTCTATTTAAATAGAGTTAGCATTAAATGTTTAGAGCTAGCTCCAAATCATTTTAAGAGCTCTCTAAATAATTTGGAGCTAGCTCTAAATATTTGACGCTAGCTATAATTATTTAGAAATAGCATTACTTATTTGAGTTTATGTACATTTGGCGTTCCACGCCAAATGTACATAAAGTCAAATAATTCATGCTAGCTCTAAATATGTAATGCTAATGTTTATGTCGATTTAATTAGCGTTCCAAATATGTTACTCTAAACTGTATTTCTCCCATATTACTGAAGGTACACTGCCACCCGCGCTAATATTTCCAATATTTGCCAGTTTCTTTATTTCAAAATACTCGTATAGAGCGCCTGAAATCAAGCAGCTTGACTGACTGAGCCTGAGCTGATTGCGAGTTGATATTGCCAACAGATGTTTAGAAACGGTTGTAACATTGACAAGAATAACACCGGCGGTTGTGTCCGTTCCAAGACTGAACGAAAGCTGCCAGTGGCACGATTATTTACAGAAGCGGTTGGACACTTTTTGACTAACCCTCACACATGTGTGGCTGTGACTGGAAAAATGGGGCTTATGATCGGTGTAGCTCCTGATTCAATAGCACACTCATGTCGCCTAATATATATATTGCTTGTGAGAAGCATGGTGGAATAGCGAACAATGTAGATCAGAATGTGCTGATAAAGATCTACACTGGTCGCAAAACTAATAAGCCCCAATTTGTCAGTCACAGTCACATTTAAAGGTACATGCCCACGCAGCAGGTTACACTGTACTACTACTTTTAATTTTCTGTGATGCCTTATATGAGCCATTTGTCTACCCACTAACGAGTTATTTTTAATTACGGCGCGTGTTAATTGGTGTTAAATCGTATTTTATATGCCGCGACCAGAAAGGGTATTTTCCGACCTCGTGCTATTTTTACCAATACGCGTCACGTGACACGGTCAATCATATCACATCTTTGACATTCGCAGTGAGGTATCGGAAGTTGAGAAGAACAATCTCCACGTAACTCTTTCCATTTGGTGATCTGGTCGCCAATATTAACCACTCTCTCTCTGTACTGCCTGTCCCTCAGACATTTCGCCTTTTTTTTTTGCCGACGCCGTTTCATACAATTTCCGTCCTGGACGTTTCGGCATGTTGATATTCTTGTTTACATATTGGGAAGCCTACTGGCGCGCGTAGTATACACAGGTGGAAGACTCGGACCTATGACACCAAAACAAATGCCTATCAAAAAAATCCCATTACCCCACCCACTTGGTCTCGTACAGTACCATATATGCTATATAAAGGTGGGTATAAATAGGGCTATTATAGAAAGAGCCCTCTCTTTTCCGGCTCGCACAAACACAATAAACATCGATTAAATGTATGACTTCTGTCTCTGGCAATCGATAAAGGTATTAGGTGTGCGAATATACTCACTTCAAATCGCTGTTTCCAGCATTTATTCAGTTATTCGCATTTTGTATACCCCATCCAAAGCGAAATTTGCGTGTACGAAAGAATCTCACACAGAATCGGAGGCCGTCCGGCTGGATTATCGGTCATATTTGGCCGATAGCTGATCGCCAGCTCAAACTAAAGTCTTGCACCATGACCATATACATTATTAACTCCAACCATACAAAGTTCGTCCAATTGTGATCGTTCGCTGATCTAAAAAAACACTTTATTCTAATTTTATTGAGTTTCATTCATGATTCGCGTACTATCAGATTATGTCTTCCGGAAACCCTGAAAAGGGAAACTCCTCGCGTCTATTTTTAGGCTTAGCCAATCAGAGATGTTCTTACATAGACGCTTCGGTGCTTGTGTTATGGAAGATGGTGCATTGACCCAGTTCCAGATAATGAACGAAATTATAGAAAAAAGTGTTTTTTAGATCGGCGAACGATCACAATTGGACGAACTTTGTATGGTTGGAGTCTCTAATGTATATGGTCATGGTGCACGACTTTAGTTTGAGCTGGCGATCAGCTATCGGCCAAATATGACCGATAATCCAGCCGGACGGCCTCCGATTCTGTGTGAGATTTTTTCGTACACGCACATTTCGCTTTGGATGGGGTATACAAAATGCGAATAACTGAATAAATGCTGGAAACAGCGATTTTAAGTGAGTATATTCACACACCTAATACCTTTATCGATTGCCAGAGACAGAAGTCATACATTTAATCGATGTTTATTGTGTTTGTGCGAGCCGGAAAAGAGAGGGCTCTTTCTATAATAACCCTATTTATACCCACCTTTATATAGCATATATGGTACTGTACGAGACCAAGTGGGTGGGGTAATGGGTTTTTTTAATAGGCATTTGTTTTGGTGTCATAGGTCCGAGTCTTCCACCTGTGGTAGTATACTGCGCATTCGCACCGCAAGCCGCGGTGTGAAAGTCGTCGTCCCCGCACATTATCAAAATAGACTGTTACCGCCGCGCGTCGCTAATAGTAAATTAATAATTAATAAATGATTATATTTGTATAGCGGGCACTCGTAATTTTTAGAACTGGTGGAATAGTGACATAATTATACACTTTCATGTATTTAATTCCTATAAAGAACATGTTGTGCCTACTGCGTGGGCATGTACCTTTAACTCCGGTATTTTAGTAGATTATGTTTTCTGTGTTATCACCACATGGTTAATGTCAGAGTTACCGAGTTGAATCTTTTAGATGTCAGAGACGATTGCGAGGAATACTGGTACGAGAAATGTTACTGAATAGGTATGCATAATAGTGCATAATAGTGCATAATATTGCATAATAGTGCATAATAGTGCATAATAGTGCTTAGAAACCTACGGACCCCCGCAGGGGACGTATAATTCTTTTTTTTATTAATTCGTTCCCACGAAATAACAATTCGTTCCCACGAATTAAAAATTCGTTTCCTCAATGTACAATTTGTTCCCACAAAATAACAATTCGTTCCCACGAATCAGGGGCCCGTTTCACTAAACTTCGTACGACTAAAATGTTCGTAAGTGCAAATTTAGGATCGTCTGGAAATTTCAAATGATGGATTTACATTTATTGAGCATATGCTGCATGTATGCTCAATCAATATAAACCTAATAATTGTTTACAAGAAAACATTGTTAATGTGAAATTTACTGAAACGGGCCAATGGTTTTTAAATCACCTACTTAGCGTCGTTTTCACCGATATTGGAAATAATATTTTCCATAAATTACATCTAAAGTTGGCAGAAATTTCAGAATTCATGTGGAATATCATTGACTGATTTTTGTTATTTTCCGACGTAAGTGTTTCAGTGACTGGAGAAACGGAAATCTACGGAGCGACGCAGAGGACGTAGAATTCTTTTTTTTTTATTAATTCGTTCCCACGAAATATCAATACGTTCCCTCAATTTAACAATTCGTTCTCACGAATTAACAATTCGTTCCCTCAATTTAACAATTCGTTCCCACGAAATAACAATTCGTTTCCCCGGGAACGAATAATTAATCAGTGGGAACGAAACTGTTATTTCTTAGGAACGAATTGTTAATCCGACGGAACGAATTGTTATATCGTGGGAACGAAATTGTTATATCGTGGGAACGTAATTATTATTTCGTGGGAACAAATTGTTAATTCGACGGAACGAATTGTTATATCGTGGGAACGAATTGTTAAATTGAGGGAACGAATTGTTATTTCGTGGGAAGAATTAATAAAGAAAATCCATGTCCAGGGCAGGGCTCTGTAGAAATAAGTTTATACATGTACCTGAACATACTGACACATGGTTTCTTATATGAGCCATTGCACGACAAGTTATTCACACACACTTGTATGTATCTCAGGTCGGGAGCTATTGAAATGTATATTTAAACCCAATGTAATAATACGTGTCTGTGACTTAAGAAATGGTGCTTATGGGATTTGCGACCAGTGAAGATCCAGATCAGACTGTGCATCCGCACAGTCTGATCCGGATCTACGCTGTTCGCCATTCCATCAGTGAAACTGCCCTCATGCTTCTATCAAGCAATACAGATCGATCGGTATCAGGCCATGCGGGTGGGTTATTCGATCAGGAGCTTCACTGATGATCACAAATCATATAAGCCCCATTTCTCCAGTCACAGCCACATTTATGAATAGGCTATGCCCGAATCAGTGTAACGGTAAATACGTTTATATAGAGCATCTGCCGAAATTACATTTCAAATATACAAGTCATGTGGTTTCTAATGAAATAAGGATAGTCCTCTATTATAAATGTGCAATCAAAGCGTATATCGTCTACCGGGTATGGACGGTGCGAGCCAATTCCATGGACGGATTCAGGGGGGGGGGGGGGGGGGGGGGGACCCGGCGCGTCACCCCCCCCCCCCCCTAAAATTCGCCGAGTAAATATTATTTACAAGTTACAAGGCACGTTTCATGCAAAGTGCCATGTATTCCATGCATTTTTTGGTCGTTGTCTTATTGTTTCAAAATTTAAACGTTTTCAATCAAAAATCTTGTCTAAACATACTGTGACAGTGTCAATATTTTTGTTCCAAAATGCGCCAGAACGCAAGAAATGCGATGTAGATTTCCGGGGGGAAATGCCCCGGACCCCCCTAGCCTCCTCTTGGTCGACTATTTTGCAATACTTGACTATATTATCGAACGAGCTTAGCTCGTTCGATAATATAGTCAAGTATTGCAAAATAGTTACGCCCCCCCCCCTAACCCGAAATCCTGGATCCGCGCCTGAATTCCCAAACAAATGATAGAACATGTGACTAAACTGTAAGACCAAAATGTTCTTCAGTGCACAATTATGATGATAGTTTGTAAATTTCACATTAACAATATGTCCTTGTAAACAATCATTGGATTTACATTCATTGAGCATATCCAGCATATGTTCAATACATGCAAATCCATCAATTGAAATTTCCAGATGATCCTAAATTTGCACTTACGAATATTTTAGTCCCCCAGTTAGTCTTTACGTTGAACGCACATGTTGGAAAATAAGCGGGTTTGTGTCTATTTTGTATTACATGGGAAACAATAAAGTTGCATGTGCCTAATGTGATACGTACTCGCAGGCTTTAGTATCCATTCAGGGGCGGATCCAGCAGTTTGGAAACGTGGGGTTGTCTAGTTGCGAAGGTAACTCTTGCAATCTACTCCCATACCGTCCGTAGCGATTTAACAATTCCTTCCCACGAATTAACAATTCGTACCCACGAATTAAAAATTCGTTCCCACGGGAACGAATTGTTATTTTTTGGGAACGAATTGTTATATCGTGGGAACGAATTGTTATCTCGAGGGAACGAATTGTTAAATTGAGGGAACGAATTGTCATTTCGTAGGAACGAATTATTAATTCGACGGAACGAATTGTTAAATTGACGGAACGAATTGTCATTTCGTGGGAACGAATTAATAACAAAAATCCATGTCCCCTGCGCGGCTCCGTAGAATTCTGTCCGAGGACTCGGATAAAAACAAGGAGAGGACTTGGAACCCATTGTTCGAGTCCTCTCATTATCGTCTAACCAACCACACGGGCTTAAACACATACTTGATACGGAAGGTAATATCCGCCATAATTATATGTGACTTGATGCTTGCGTGCTGATGACATTACAACTTATATTCATGTTATTTCATTCGACATTTGTATTTATTACATTTGAAATCTGCTTGTTGTAAATGTATTTGTCTTTCTTACATGTCCATTCTGCTGATTGCCTTGTTCATTCGTCTTTTTTACATTACAATTATTGATACGTCCTTATTCGTGTCCCTGTTTTATTGCACTAAGCATTTGCAATAGAAAGTAAGAACAAAGCATTTAGCACTTTGAATAAGTAAGCATCAAGCCACAGTCCGAAAGAGGAAAGCCGCAAGCAGAAAGCATCAAGACACAAGCAGAATGATGCAAGCAATATATGGGTTAGTAGTGCCTCATTATGACGCCAGATGGCACTGCTGTCAATGTTACTAATAAATGATAGTACGAGATGTGATTGGCTGTTTGAGGCACACCTCCAATGCCGGTGTTAATGTAAGAGTTCACCTACACATGATCACAGTATAGGTTAGAAGACACCAAATAGTTTTACTCTATACTTTAACCGAATCCCATCCAATAAGGCCAATCCCTCCTACTTTCACTATTCGTATGGATGTTGTGGGACCTACTTATACATGACCTGCAGCCGCTCTGTACTGGTTCTGCATGAATTAAACAATATGTTCACTTACTCCTAAGAAAGAAAAATCCAACCTCGTCATGTCCCCAATATTGTTTACATTTTTGTTTTGGCCACGGAAACTGTTTACATCACATGACCAACATGTTCCTCAAGTGAAACTGGGTAGTAATGGATCAAGATTTGCAAGCAAACTGTGTCAGTGACCTCAAAACACCCGCACGATTGTGTTCATACCGGACTACTTTTACCCTCTTGACGATTTCGCACCATTTGTTAGTCTCTAACCTATATTAACTAAATTACATATGTATGTATGGTTTTTGAATTACTAATGTGTTTTATACATACATGTATCCTCATAATTAAATTAATTTACATATGTACGTAATTGAAAACAATCACATTTTATAGTAAGTTACACATATGGTAACTTACACAGGTTGACTGTCAAACTGGCGCGTTACCGATGCAAACCAATAACCGTCCGGGATCAGACTAAGGTGTGCCACCACCATTGATTTTCCCAAAAAAACTAATCCGTTACCACACATTTTGCTATTCTCTGGAAAATTCCATTTTTCTTATGGATGTTGTGGGACCTAATTTCCTATAACCTGTACCCATTCTGCTCTGGATCTTGACTAATTAAAATATAGATTTAATTATTGTTGAAGCTGGGGTCCCATCTAGTAGGTACTGGAACTTAAATAAGTGTATACTTGCAACTAGTCCACCACTTTTAAAGATTACGAGTGCCAGCTACACATATATAATGATTTAGTAATATTTAATGCACTCGTAGACGCGGTGGTATCAAGCTAGTTCCATATGCAAATGATGCAGTATTATTAATTATTTATATCAACTAAATGCTGAATAAATATTTTTATCGACATATCATAAAGAATGATATTGCACATCAAAAAATAAATAAATGGAATAAATAGTTACTTCCGTTATCATTTGAAGGAAACCCGGTTATCGCCCCTGATATCAAACTGGAATTTCGCGTTTAATATAAAAAGTATAATAATGTCAATGAGTACGTCTGGTAATGGTAAATCAATGTTCATTTTGCCAGAAAAATGTCTGATTGAAAGAATAAAGAAAAACATGTCTCCCTATATTATAACCTGGCATGTAGCACTCTAGGTTTAAGGTTAGAGAAATTGAGAATGCAAAAGTAGACCGGCATACACAAAATGGTCTGGGTGTTTTAAGGTCACAGACAGTTTGCTTGCAAATCTTGATCCATTGCTACCCAGTTGTTGGCGTGTTTTTATATAGCATATTTGTCTTATTTTCCATGAAAACACATCTTGGTATTTCATTAGAATTGTCTCCAAGGAGAGAATTCTAATGAAATGCCAAGACATGTTTTCATTTCGAAGCAAACTATTCAATAATTGCTGTCTGTTGATGTGTAAACCGTAGTGTGATTTTATTTTACCCAATTAAAATTTTGAAATACCCAATTGTTTCTGAAATGATAGAATGAAAATACTCAATTACTAATTCCTAATCTGGAGCCCTGAGGCTACACGGGTGTGCTATTTGATCAGCAGCTACACTGGTCACAACTCCCCTAAGTCCATGTCTCCAGTCACAGCTACATATGTGTGTATGCATACGCAGAATCTTACATGCAACTGCTGCGGTGTCGTCATGTGAGTGATGTACGGAAAAAATGCAAAACGTGTACAGCGCTGTTTTCATTGGAAGTGCCCTTCATTGCACTCCCGGAAAATCGGTAGATAAGGTTTGACCTAGTAACTGCATACATGCGGTAACACAAACAAGCAGCGGTAGGTTTGATTCATGAATTCGGTTACTTCTCCTCAATATCTAGCCATAGATTGAAGTAACGGAGCGCGTTCTATAAATACAAAATAAAGTTCCTAGGAAACACCGCTCAATATATACATGATATATACGGATGTTACATACATGCGCTTTCCCTTTGTGATTACATAGTTAGCAAAAGGGGACATTACATATTCTAAAATGGAGTTAAACACTTACTGATACTCTTACAGAGTAGCAGATTGCAGTGAGATTGCCAAATAGATGTTCAGAAACGTTGACATCTTGGTAAATTTAACGCAGGCTGTTGTGTAATCATGGGTGGATTCAGGGGTGGGGGGGGGGGGGGGTGGCGGACCCGGCGCGCGCCCCCGCCCCTAAAATTCGCAGAGTAAAGATTGTTTACAAGTTACAAGGCACGTTTCATGCCAAGTGCCATGTATTCCATGCAATTTTCGGACGTTGTCTTATTGTTTCAAAATTTAAACGTTTTCAATAAAAAATCATGTCTGAACATACTGTGACAGTGTCAATATCTTTGCTCCAAAATGCATAGCTCGTTCGATAATATAGATAATATAGTCAAGTATTGCAAAATAGTTACGCCCCCCCCCCCCCGCCCCCAACCCGAAATCCTGGATCCGCGCCTGGTATGCATCATGTCATGTATACAACCGTAATTTCCGTTCTATATATTGACCTATACATATTGCCCATACTTATGTTCATGCTCTCGAAAAGAGGAATTAAAGAATGAACTAACCTCATTACAGGTTGCTTTAGTATTTGTTTTGCACGTTTTATAAGTGAAATGTCAAGTGATTATGTTACGGGACCCCGCAGGGGACATGGCTTTTTTTATGAATTCGTTCGCACGAATAACAATTCGTTCCCTCAAGTTAACAATTCGTTCCCTCGAATTAACAATTCGTTCCCACGATATAACAATTCGTTCCCGGAAATTAACAATTCGTTCCCACGATTTAACAATTCGTTCCCACGAATTAACAGTTCGTTCCCGTGGAAACGAATTGTTAATTCGCGGGAACGAATTGTTAAACTGAAGGAACGAATTGTTAATTCGTGGGAATGGAATTTTTAAAATTGAGGGAACGAATTGCTATTGCGTAGGAACGAATAAATAAAAAAAAGAATTCTAAGTCCCCTGCGGGGCTTCGTACAAATGTCCTCTTCAATTAGAGAATATGTCACAAGTGGCAGCTACAATTAGGAAGTAGCGCATTACCCTGTCCCTGTGTATACTTGTACATATTAAGTGCTCTTAATTATTAAGGCTGTCAATTATTAAGTTGTCTACTTAACTCTTTGCATGCTAGCGGTGAAAATATCCGCCAAACGAATTAGGAGTATATGTTTTATTTCTCTCTGTAAATATGTCTTGACATTTCATTAGAATTGAGTCCTCAGGACTCAATTCTGATGAAATTCCAAGACATATTCATTATATTTACGTGGAGAAATACAAGAAAATATAATTAATTTTTGTCCGCTAGTTTTGAACTATTTATAGCCCACAAGTTTCCCAGCATGCAAAGAGTTAAGATAAATGATCTAGAGGTACAGTCTTTAAATGGTGAAAATATCAATATATTTCCACATTGTGTGGCATATTTATGCATATTTACCACCGATATTAACTATGGCACGCATAAAGTTTTTGGCGGTATTTTTGTAAACGTAATGTGTATAGATGTTCTTTTTATCAGAGACATCATCGAGACATTTCCTGGCAAACTAAACATTCATGAACCATTACCCTACAAATTGATTGGCATTAGTATACGTTTTATATCAGACGTAAATGTTCACACTGATATCAGGACGATAACCGTGTTTCCTAAATGTTAACGGACATTACTATTTATTCTCTGTATTTAATTTTTGATGTGCAATGATCATACTTCATAATCTGTCGACATTATTATTTTTTCATGTGACGCATTTAATTAGTATAAATAATTAAAACATATAATGCCTGATTTGCATGTGAAAATAGCCTGATACCACAGCGTCATTATCACTATTATACTAGTCACTATCAGTAAACTAAATATTACTAAATGATTATATTTGTGTGCGGGCACTCGTAATATTTAGAACTGGTGGAATAGTGACACAAGTATACATTTATTTAATTCATATAAATAATATTCTGTGCTTACTGAGTGGGCATTTACCTTTAAATAGGCATATTGACCAGTTCGCTGTTAATTTTTAAGAACAATATTTTACGTTTTCTTACCGTCAAAACATCGAATTATGTCACTTAATTGTTTAGTTTTTGTGACATTCTGTTCACTTTTGTGGTCACGTGCTTAGATCTCAAAGTGCATCATCACGTGGTTACAACAACAACAACAATTACTGAAACGTTCAGAAGAGCATCCTATTCTAAGTACGTATTCGTTTATATTGTCCTTATTATGTAACGGATTTTGATGACATATGGGGCATCAATCCGTCTTGTTAAGCTGCATGTGGTGGTCTCGGTACTTTGGCCCAATGTTCTGTCGTTTTTTCGAAGAATCGATTTCCGTGTATCATTACATTTGCCATGTTTACTGACACGGAAATCGATACTTCGCAAAAACGAAACCAACAAATGCAGCTCATGAAGACGCATGTTTGATGCGCCATATTTCATCAAAATCCGTTTCATTTTAAGGAAAATATCAAATAATATTTCCTTTGGAGTGGGCGCGCTGTCAACACTTTCAGCCATTGTTGTTGTTGTTGTAACCACGTGATCATGCACCTTGGATCTATATTCAGTGTGATAATGCAGATTCTCGGGACTGCTGGTTAGTAACACAACCGCCTGCGCTAATCTTGCCACCATTTTAATTTATTTACATTTAAAAATACTTGAATATTGTGCTTGACATCAAGCAGCTTGATTGGCTGAGCATGAGCGGTGCTGTCGCTCAGGCTCAGCCATTCAAACTGCTTGATTGTGAATCGATATTGCCAATATATGTTCTAAAAATTCGACATATTGGCAAAAATAATGCAGGTCTTTCTGTATAACACATTTGAAGCACGCCATGTGATTTTGTACCTTCGGACATCTGCGCAATTTCATTAAACACGTTTACAAAATTAACAGTATGTTTCATAAATTAAGGTAAAAGTTGACAATATTACAAAAATTCAGAGTACATGCGGAAAATTCTGCCAACTTTTGACGCCATTTACGGAAAATATTGTAATATATTGTAAACGTATTTCATGAAGGTACACAATAACACAGCGTGTCTCATTTTATCAGCGAGGGACATTCACTGGTGCTGCACTCTGCTCAGCAAAAACAGTTTCACGTCGAAGTAGGCGCCGGATTCCTGACAAATTCCCATTCAGCTACATGCGGAAGATATAAGAAATACATTTTCGTCTTGTAACCGGCGCAAGAAATTTGCGCCGGCTACTCGACGAAAAATGCGGTAATGCGATAGCTTTAAGTAGAGCAGAGTGGCATCTTGACAGGAACCTGGGAATGTTCGTAAGTGCAAAATTATGATAGTCTGTAAATTTTACATTAACAATGCTTTCTTGTAAACAAATATTCGATTTACATTCATTGAGCATATGCAGCCTTTGCTCAATAAAGGTAAATCCATCAATAGAAATTTACAGACGATCCTAAATTTGCACTTACGAACATTTTAGTCGTACGAAGTTTAGTGAAACGGCCCCCACCCCCACCCAGATTATAAAGTATGATCAATGAACATCAACAAATCAATACAGATATTAAATAGTAATATCATTTTAATGAAACACTATTATCGCCCCTGATATCAGTGTGGACAATTTACGTCTGTCGGTCTGAAATAAAATGTATAATCAATATGTGGATAATGTGAATGAATGTTTATTTTGCCAGAAAATGCACATGTATCAGATGAGTCTCTGATTGAAAGAACATTGTGTACATTGTGTGTCGACTGTGTGAGCATGTACATTTAACACCTCATATTTTATTGTTCACAAGGTAATTCAGGATGCAAATGCTAGTCTAAGTCTGACAAAAGGTATTCCATTCTATATGTATTTTAAATAAATATAGGTCAGACACCGGCCGAGTTTCTATTATATATAATACAGGGGCGGATCTGAAGGGGACTACCGGGGTTGCACCCCCCCCCCCCCCCCCCCCACCCCCATCCCCTTGTTCAGCCACGGAGTTTACATAGATCTGTTTACCACTTGTTGGAGTCTGAATTTAAATGCCGTAAAACTCTGGAAAGTGCATATCCGGACATCTAGATTTAAAAAAAATTCCAGGGGGACATGCCCCCAGATCCCCCTTCCCCAAATGCTGGATCCGCCCCTGTAATAGTGACAATCAATGCTGAAATGTAACCCCACCCCTCCCCGCCTTCCCCCACTATAGTTGCGAACGGTAACTCATAACTACCCCCACTGCAGCGCTGGGATTTAGGGTATTATGTCTCTGTATAGAATTATCTCCCCTGTCGCGGCTTTCAGGAGAATTTCTGTAAATTTACAATGCAATCCATCGCCAAGTACAAATTAATAGAATATCATTGAGCTTGCTATTATGATAACCAGTTACAGAGTATATAACTAGATAAAAAAAAATCATGCAACGTTTATTTAAGAATATAGTTCATGTATTATTTTAATAACCATTATTGAATTAATTACAATAGCATTATAAAACGCAACTGGACATTTGCTATTCACGACGGAAAAAGCGGCCGACTTATTTGTGTCGCGCCTGCCTGAATTTGACTTCAGGTTTTCAAATTTTACAGCTCGTTTTTTACGAGTAGTCTATAATATTATGAAAATATACATTATACCAAACATAGGTTTGTACGGAACTACTTCAGGGCTACTTCACTTTTGTTTAATTTCCATTTATTCAAGATGGTTTCTTGAATTTTCAAGTTCTTTTCTTGAATTTAAGATGTTTTCTTGAATTTTCAAGATGTTTTCTTGAATTTTCAAGTTCTTTTCTTGAATTTTCAAGATCTTTTCTTGAAAATTCTTTTCTTGAATTTTCAAGATCTTTTCTTGAAAATTCAAGAAAAGATCTTGAAAATTCAAGAAAACATCTCGAAAATTCAAGAAAAGATAAAAAAAAAGTGAAGTGGCCATAATGGGCTTCTGTACGTTTCTTATTTATTTTGTCGCTGTATATGATGGCTTTACTGTCCTGGTAGAGTGTCCCCACACCCCCTCTCCCGGCTTGCCCTCATAATATCAGGCTGTTTCATATACAAGGGAGTCGTCGGGGGGAGGGGAAGGGTTCAGGTATGACCCCATTTTGGAGCCAGCGGGGAAGGGTTCAGGTACGAACCCCCCTTATGGAGCCAGCATGATTTTTAAAACAGCTCCATAGAGTCTGAGCGCAGACAACCAGTAGCCTATTTCACCAACATCAAAGTATACTTATCTAGCAACGAGGGCAATTTTCGGATAAATTTATTAATTTTTGTTATACTGAAAAAAACACATTATCATTCAGTATAATAAGTCTGCATACTTTTAATCATCACATATATGCAGTCGTTAGTTCTATATGACATAATGCATTTCGGGAAAAATAAATGATTACTCCCTCAAAGTATACTTAGCTGGATAAGTATGCTCAGCAATTTTGGTGAAATCAGCTACTGGTAAAGTAGACACGCCAGACGAGATCTTTGCTAGAAAAGTATAATTTGCAATGTTGGTGAAATAGGCTACGGGTTTGATATATAATAGGCTACTGAATCTGAAAATCATACTCAAAACAAATCCCACAGGGGGATGGGGGGGGGGGGGGGAAAGAGTTATTGCCAGCTCAAATCTCAAAAACATGTTTTGACAGCACTTCATTCTGTCATTCGTTGATCCATGTTCGAGCGTCTGCTTGTTTAATCAAGCACGCCTTCCGGGTCATGTGAATGGATTTTTTTTTATTAATTCGTTCCCACGAAATAACAATTCGTTCCCTCAATTTAACAATTCGTTCCCACGAAATGACAATTCGTTCCGTCAATTTAACAATTCGCTCCCTCGAATTAACAATTCGTTCCAACGATTTAACAATTCGTTCCCATTGTTAAATTAAGGGAACGTATTGTAATTTCGTGGGAACGAATTGTTAATTCGAGGGAGTGAATTGTTAAATTGAGGGAACGAGTTGTTATTTGGTGTGAGCGGGGCTCCGTAGCAACACCAGTGATAATAGTGCGCACAAGTCACCTGGCGGCCGTTTCACTAAACTTCGTACGACTAAAATGTCCGTAAGTGCAAGTTTAGGATCATCTGGAAATTTCAATTGATAGATTTTTAGAAAAAAATATGTTTTGAATTTGTGGACCGATTTTCAAAATCTGGTTTCGGAGCCATTTTCGTTTTTTTTTTCGTTTTTCGTCCCTTCCCACTCTTCACCTCCTTTTTGCCCCATATTAAATTCCCATAGGAAAAACTTTTTGTTCGCAATAAGATCAAAATATGATGGCATTTCATCAAATAAATAAAATTGGGGAGGGTGAATTTTTTGTTATTGATGAAAAAATCCTTACATTTTAATATGTGCTTAATAGCCAAAAGTTCGTCGGCAGCAAAACGTGGAACAGACAATAGGCAACTTATCTTATGCATATACTAGCTGAATGGCAATTCCCCTGTAGCCGATTTCACCAACATTATAGGAATGAATGGCCTTTTTTTGTGGAATTTATCGGGGTATAAATTTGGAAAAGTCGTGGAAATACTGGACGAAGGCCGGAAGGCCATTCATTCCTTATAATTCCAGTATTTGAAATAAATTCATCAAGAAAATGTGTGTATTTTCCGTTTTCTTAAGAATTATTTTAACTGCGCCTCACGGTTACTGAAATTCGTTCGGCGTGGGAGTTTACTGGGATATAAATTTTGGACAGAGACTTGCTACGGGCCAATCAAATGTTAGGGAATTGTGTAAATATTTTTGTGCTGGAATTATTGCAAAGTATACTTATCTAACAAAGTATACTTTGAGGGAGATATTTTGAATTTCAGGATACATTTATTATTTTTATTATACTGAAATTATTACATTATCACAGCCATTTTTGCTTTGCTAGATAAGTAAACTTTGCAATTTTGATGAAAACGGCTACAGGAATCCGGCAACTATTTCGACGTGAAACATTTTAGACTGGCGCGGAGTACAGCACAGGTGATAATATTTGTTTCCAACAGGACAAATGGAAGTATGAGCCTTCTTTCTATTTGGTAAAATGGCCCAATATCGATTTTAGTGCGAAAAAACTATTTCTCCATGTAAGATCCCCATAGACATCTTCACAGAGTGTAGTCAGTCGTAAATTGTCGTGATATTAGTTCCCGTGGGAAGGTCGTGAACATATAGTTTTTCTGAGCGGAATCTAAAAACAAATTTCAAATTCGATAATTCGAAGAACGGTTTTAAATGGTAACCAGTAGCAGATTTCATCAACATTGCAAAGTATACTTATCTAGCAAAGCATACTTTGAGGGAGTAAGCATTTATTTTTCCCGAAATGCATTATTTCATATAGAACTAGCAACTGCATATATTTGATGATTAAAAGTATGCAGAATTATTATACTCAATGTATTACATTATCACAGCCAAAATGGCTGTGATAATGTAATAAATTCAGTATAATAAAACTTATTAAATTTATCCTTAAATTGAAAATTTCTCCCTCAAAGTATACTTTGCTAGATAAGTATACTTTGCAATGTTACAGAAAAACAATTAGATTGGCAATATTCTCGTAATCGAATTGCATGGTCATCTAATAGTTAAATGTATTTAACCCTTTCAACCATAAGGAACTGGAATGGACTGTGATATGCTAATGTTCCGACCAATCCAATGGTCACAAAATGATTTTCAGATTCGTCCATTTATGAAAAGGGGGTGTTTTTGTTCTAAGAAATATTAAAATTACTTGCAAAAAGTGCAGATCCTGATGAGACGGCTCGTTACGAGCCGGCTCATCTGGATCTGCACTGTTTGCATAAACCGCTATAGCGGGCTTTCGGGTTCAAAGGGTTAATGGTACTTACTTTAATTGTGGGATATACCGTGGCTGGCTTATGGCGTTGTTTGTTGCTTATTTTGTTGCCAGAAACAATATGTGTTTACGGAATTTCATAAACTGCAGGTGGGTGGTAGGTAGGAGTATGCGATGGGTACTTTAAAGATCGGTATTCATCGTCTTTGTCTTTCTTGTATGTGAGAGTTGAATCTGGTTATGCTCCTTACAATAGTAATCTTACCCCCCTCCGCCAATGCAGCAGGTTAAATGCGGGATCCAATCCGTTGGTCCGGCCTTACATGACCTTAACTGTTGATAGGCCGTTAGACACCAATAAACAAACATAAATTGCACAAGTTAAGGGGAAAAATATCAGCTTTTAAATGCATACAATACACATACTATACGTTTATTTCGCTATGTTGAAAATGTGCTTGGCATATGACCATTAATAATATTTGGAGTTAGAAATCTGTACATTTGATGAAAAGGAACTAACTGTTACAGTTTTACTTACCAAGCTCGGTGTACATGTTTATCACGGCAAGACGAAGAAAGTATTCATTTCCAAACATCTCTGAGGACTAATCTTCCATTGGCGGCCATTTTTAATGTTACCACTCTGTGTCCTTTTCCACGCAATAGCTCAAGTTCTACTAGACCGATCGTAACCAGATTTGGTATAAATACATGTTTATCACGGCAAGACGACGAACGATATTAATGTTAGAAAACTTTCGATGATGTATCTCCCCTTGGCGACCATTTTTATTTGTAGGACTTTGTAACATTGTCTACACAATAACTCAAGTTCTACTTGACCGATCGAGACGAAATTCGGACATATTTATCACGGCAAGTTGAAGAAGCCTATTTCTTATCAAACGTTTCCGATGACTTACAGCCCTTGGTGGCAATTTTTAATTTTCTGATTGTTCATATTGTGACCTTCGGCACTCTTGTTGAATAATAGTGCATTATTTTGTGGAACAAAAATGACGTGGTACATGACACAATTTTCATATTCAATGCCTGGTTACCAACTGTGTATCCAACCATTGTTCCTTGCATTATATATGACGTCGTTAACGTCGTTAACTATTACACGGAGACATACATAACAGTTCTATGAAATCGCTCGCAGCCATTACAGAAATGTTCATGCAGATACCATTAAACTGTTATCGAATGGGTACTATATAGTTCACTGAAAACCGATATATATATGTTCTTAACATACTGCGTATTAGCATGATTACTGCATACGTTGTGCGATATAGAAATGTATGTTGTTTGGCAAATAATATAGGTCATGTACGAACAAGAAAGCACGTTCGAAATAACGCATGGAAATATTAACTGCTTACTTTCAAGTTATACTTACAGTGAAATTGAACAATAAAAGAGCTGAAACATCAAAATTTCCATTTATTTGTAAGTGAAAGTTGGTTGCCAACACTGGTTTCATGATTGGACAAGGAATTGAACATCCGCCTGCACAATTAATCACCTTAATACCCTGCTGTCAGCTGCTATTGCGGATAGAAATTGAAAATCTAGCAGTTTGCGAGGCCATTTTGAATGCAAAGGTGGCTGTGAACATTGGTATCAGTAGCCGATTTCATCAAAATTGCAAATTCTAGCAAAGTATACTTTGAGGGAGTAATCATTTATTTTTCCTGAAATGCATTATTTCATATAGAACTAACAACTGCATATATTTGATGATTAAAAGTATGCAGAATTATCATACTGAATGTATTACATTATCACAGCCATAATGGCTGTGATAATGTAATAAATTCAGTATAATAAAAATTAATAAATTTATCCTAAAATTGAAAATTTCTCCCTCAAAGTATACTTTGGTAGAAAAGTATACTTTGCAATGTTGGTGAAATAGGCTACTGGATGGGACAATTTATTACGCATAATAATGCATAAGTAATAATGTTAATACCCTAAATTAACAATGTTAATACTCTACTATCAGCTATTATTTCGAACAAAACATGTAGTTCTTTTTGCAGAATTCTTGAATTCACAATTGGTTGTGAACATTTGTATCATTGGACGAGTTATTGCACATGGGAATGTACACTTACTTGTGTTAATACCGTGCTAACAAGTAGAAATGTATCATTTTTGGCGGCCATTTTTTAAAATGGCTGCAATATGCACAATATTGCTCAGAAAAATTGGCGCGGTGGCTTACTATTTTTCAAATATTATTTAGATTCTGTACTCAAAACAAAATGTTCACGAACTTTCCACGGGAGAACAATTGATGATGGACTATATAGGGATTTAACATGGGGATGTTTTTCTTTTAATTTCAGAAATAGTGAACAGATTTTCAAAATCCGACTTTTGTTTTCTTAGTTAGATCATTTCCAAGCTATCTAGCCAGATATCGTAGTCAAATTCTAAAATGTTTCGTGTTTTTTTTGGCTCCTCCCCAAGCTCCTCCACCCTCCGATGTTAAATTCCAAATTTTTCGTAATAAAATCAATATTTGACCAAATTACACGAATTTAAAATTGCTTTAAATAAAGCAGATTGATTGGCTGAGCCTGAGTTGTGCTACAACTCAGGCTCAGTCAATCAAGCTGCGTGATTGCCAGTTGAGATTGCCAATATATTTTCAGAAACTTTGACATCATAGGACGTTTAACCCAGGCACTTGTGTACCTATATTTTTTGGCGCCGAGCCTCTAATTTCTAGGAAGCTGGGGGCCGTTTCACTTTAGTTTAGTGAAACGGCCCCTGGTTGGCTCTATTCCTGAAACATTACACATTGTAGTCAAGCGGTGAGTTAACCTAGAAACGATAACACTTGCGCACTGATGCCATTTGGTGTTTGATTCGACGCAGGAGCACACTTATTGTGAAAGGTAAAGTGCATTTTGGATATGTTTTATGTGTATGCGTGTTCTGGGATGGCCGTAGGGAGGGGTGGGCCGGTTGTGGGGGAGAATCTCGCGTTTATGCGGCTGTCCGATATAACAGAACAATTTGTGAATGAAAGACTGTAATTGAAATTGAGAAAACCTTGTAAAATGAGAAGTTAAAACGATGAATTTCTTTTCTGAAGCTCGTTAATAACCAGAATAGTTAAAGGTGAGTTGTTAACTAAGTATGGGTTACGTCACGAGAAAATATTGTCAATAAGAACCGGGGACCCGTTTCACTAAACTTCGTAAGACTAAAATGTTCGTAAGTGCAACATTATGATACTTTGTAAATTCCACATTAACAACGTTTTCTTGCAGCCTATGCTCAATAAATGTAAATCCATCAATCAAGGCAATCCTAAATTTGCACTTACGAACATTTTAGTCGTACGAATTAGTTTATTGAAACGGGCCCCAGATTTATGCACTATGTCATATAGAGGATATTTAAGGTACGAGAGGGTACCAACAATTTCGAGAACCAATTTAATAGAAGGAATAAATATTGATAATATGCTGTACTGATGAAAGTCCCTATATGTGACCCGTCAAGGGAAAAGCGGTCAGTTGAATGGACAATACGACATTTTGATGTTTGCCTTTTACATGTACATGTATGACTCTGTTCAGTAGACGATTTCACCAACATTGCAAAGTATACTTTTCTAGCAAAGTATACTTTGAGGCAGTAATCATTTATTTTCCCCGAAACGCATTATTTCATATAGAACTAACGACTGCATATATTTGATGATTAAAAGTATGCAGAATTACATGTATTATACTGAATTTATACATGTATTATACTGAATTTATTACATTATCACAGCCATTTTGGCTGTGATAATGTAATAAATTCAGTATAATAAAAATTCATAAATGTATCCTTAAATTTTTCCCTCAAAGTATACTTTGCTAGAAAAGCATACTTTGCAATGTTGGTGAAATAGACTACAGGTTTCAAAAATGCATACGTTTGCCTATCATAAAGCATAAAAAGAGCTGCTTGAAAAGTCAACCCACAAGAAGACTTAGTAATATGCAAATTATATCAAATTAGTATTTCAATCCATTTTGGAACATAACAAAAATCTATGAACAATATGTTTGTAAGAACTTTTGAAAGAAGAGTCGAATCTCCATTGAATGTTACAGGAATCCATGTTTAACCTTTTCAATCCTAAGGAGCTGGAATGGACTGTGATATGCTAATGTTCCGACCAATCCAATGGTCACAAAATGATTTTCAGATTCGTTACGAGCCGGCTCATCTGGATCTGCACTTTTTGCATAAGGGTTAACAATGCGCGGTCAGGTCAATACCACACGACCGTCTGTGTGACGTCACGTTATACGAAAATACAACAAGCTTAATATTAATTTCGAGCTAGCGCTAGCGAGTAAGAAATTAGTTTATTAAAAAATTCAATATGTGAACTATAACGTACTTATTGTTTACCAGGCCCAGTCGCGAAGCCCCGCACCCAAACGTGATTTCGAGTCGCTATACTAGTATGTTATGTTATTGGCGGTATCACACGAAGTGAACAGATGACAACACGGCGTAAACTCAGTTATACATATAGCGAGGAACATATAATGATTATTTTTGTATATATTGGCGAACGCGTTGCAATATGTGATTAATTGAGCCGAAATGCTGTTCTTTCATTGGTTGAGAACTAGTGTAATCAACACGTAATAGTTGTAGGTCACATACTGAATTTTTAATAAATTAATTTCGTAGCGAGCACTAGTTAGCATCACAGGCACATGTCTAGTAGAACGGAGTTCTGCCCATGCGTGTTTTCAAGAACAATACTACGTATTACCAGTAGCCTATTTCATCAACATTGCAAAGTATCCTTTACTAGCAAAGTATACTTTGAGGGAGTAATCAATTATTTTTCCTGAAATGCATTATTTCATATAAAACTAACAACTGCATATAGTTGATGATTACAAGTATGCAGAATTATTATACTGAATTTATTTCATTATCACAGCCAAAATGGCTGTGATAATGTAATAAATTCATTATAATAAAAATTAATAAATTTATCCTTAAATTGAAAATTTCTCCCTCAAAGTATACTTTGCTAGATAAGTATACTTTGCAATGTTGATGACATAGGCTACTGATGACAGTGTGACACTGAATCGATCGTACACATGGAGCGCGTCACAGGAAATTACGTCAACAAGGCGGGGCCTGTGGTCCTAAATAAAACTTCTGAGTTTATTGTAACATTTAATGATCAATTAAATATATATTGGCGAAAGTGTCGCAATATGTGACTAATTGAGACGAACTGCTCTGCTTTCATTGGTCGAGAAATTAGGGCAAACAATAACTACATGCATTGATTACTTTAGTGCCTCGACTAATTAAAGAACAGCATTTTGTCTCAATTAATAGCATATGGCAACGCTTTCGCTAATATAGATTAAAGTAATTATTAAATGTTCAGCGCAATATTTATAACTTATGTTACGCCTTGTTGCCATCAGTTCACGAGACGCAAAGCATATTACCACCCACACACTGTCAATGAAACACTAAGTTTTTGTTAAGAATTAAGGCAGAAATGAAAAATAGCAGACAACAATTTTCGTCTCCCGCGTAGTGAGGGTTAAGGCAGTATGACAATGTTTTTGGAAGAGAATAGCTATTGTTCAGCACAGTGTCCTGTTAACCCTCACTACGAGGGAGACGAAAATTGTCGTCTGCTATTTTTCATTTTTCACTTAATTCTTAACAAAAAACCTATTTTGGCAACACATTGGAATCGTCTCCAGCGGAGACGATTCTCATGCGCTGTCAAAAACAGGTTTTTATCGATAAATAATAATAAAAAAACAATAGTAAATCGGAAAAATCCAAAAATCCACGAAGACCAAAAAAAGCGCTACTAACTATTGCCATTTAGTGGTGGTTTTGGCTGTTCATGGCATTTTATTTTCAGAATTTTCCTACTGTTTCTAAAGATAAGTAGGGAATTTGTAACCATGGTAACGATTTTACCATTCCTGTCTCGCGCTATTCACCTGTAATTTTAACCCCGGTATTTACTTCATAGTTAGCCATTACAATGCTGAATTAAATTTTGTCGTCTGCTGGAAATGTTTATTTGCATTATTTCTCGATAAAAACCTGTTTTGACAGCGCATGAGAATCGTCTCCACTGGAGACAATTCTCATTTGCTGCCAAAACAGGTTGTTTTTTTTAAGAATTAAGGCAAAAATGAAAAACAGCAGACGACAATTTTCGTCTCCCGTTTATTTTTAGACGGAATTCTGCGGCGGCCAAAGGCCGTCTTGATTCGTCTTCTATTTCCACTTTATATAGGTTATCTCCCTTGAGATAACATTTTATGTCACGCAAATTTCTATGGGGGCCGCCATATTGTCGTGCTACACCTAAATGGCGAGTACGACCAAGTAAATAGTGCCCTATGCCAACTTTTGCGTTTTGCTTTGTATCTAAAACTCTACATATACTATTCTCTATAGTTTTTACAATTTTGGGCTCAGTTTATCAATTCTGGAAAATACGAATCAAGACATTTCGTGGGTATGAATACAGCAGCTAGTATCTTTAGTTCTCACAGTTAGGTAGCAGTGACCAGTTAGCCGCCAGTCTCGTACACTTTTTTTCTGTCAGTTTCAAACGGTAATTTATTCTGGAGAAAACGTATGGATGGGAATGGGTTTGTACCATCACAGTACATTTGCCTCTGGATGATAACTGAGAAATTATGAAACTTTCAGTCTCTAGTTCCGGAAGTGATCAGTTTGTGTGAAATAACATATTTCTGTACTTTCAGTACTCTGATTACCTTAACAGCGGAAGTTCCCCAGTTATTCCGGTCATGCGTATTATCCGTGTGACTAGAATACGATAAGGACTTTTTTTCTGAAAAGGATTTTTTTTCTGAAAAGGACATTTTTTGAAAATGGACTTCTGGAAAAGATTCGTCTCTTAGTGTCATGTTTATTCTGGTCATGCGCATTATCGGTATGACTAGAACTGAATACCAAAAGCACTTAATTTCTGAAAAGGATATTTTCCGAAAAAGTACCTCTGCCTCTGGAAAGGATTCGTGTACTATGTTCATGTTTTTCCTTTAGCGGAAGTGCCCCATGGGTCATAATGCGCAGTACCGGTCTGACTAAAATGCGAAATTGACTTTTTTCTGTAAAGGATGTATTTCACAAAAAAAAAGGCTTTTGGAAAATATTTTCATTTTCTGAAAAGCACTTATTTCTGAAAAGGACATGTGTCTGAAAAGAACTTTTGAAAATGGCCAAATGCAATTCTATGGAGAAATATTATTTGAAGGGGTGTTAGAATGACTCATGACTCGATGATAAACATATGAAAGTATTTAATAGTATTAGACGTTATAATGGAATTATACTATTAAACATGCAATTAATATTAAATTGATCTAGATTTTTGATGAGACGTTTTTGCATACAAATATTGAATATTTGCAATAGACAGCTGAGTTTATCTTGGAAATATGCACACAAATATCGTGCATGTACGGAGCTTTATAAGGGACATGAGAAGAGAAAAAAATGTTCTGACAAATTTTATTTCGTTCTAACGAATTCGAATTCGTTAGAACGTATTCCAATTCGTTCTAACGCTTTCCAATTCGTGCTAACGCATTCCAATTCGTTCTAACCAATTCGAATTATTTAGAACGCATTCTAGATAACGATTTCCAATTCGTTCTAACGATTTCCAATTCGTTCTAACGCATTTCAATTCGTTCTGACCAAATCGAATTCGTTAGAACGCAATCCAATTCGTTAGAACGCAATCCAATTCGTTATAACGCAATCCAATTCGTTCTAACGATTTCCAATTCGTTTTAACGAATTCGAATTTTTTCTAACGCATTCCAATTCGTTCTAACGATTTCCAATTCGTTCTAACGAATTCAATTATTTCGTTCTAACGTATTCCAATTCGTTCTAACGCATTCCAATTCGTTCTAACGAATTCAATTATTTCGTTCTAACGCATTCCAATTCGTTCTAGCGAATTCTAATTCGTTCTAACGCATTCCAATTCGTCCTAGCGCATTCCAATTCGTTCTAACGATTTCCAATTCGTTCTAACGAATTTCAATTCGTTCTAACCAATTCCAATTCGTTCTAACCAATACGAATTCGTTAGAGCGCATTCCAATTCGTTCTAACGCATTCCAATTCGTTCTAACGATTTCAAATTCGTTCTAAAAACTAACGCATTCCAATTATTTCTAACGAATTCAATTATTTCGTTCTAACGCATTCCAATTCGTTCAAACCAATTTCAATTCGAATTCGTTAGAACGAATTGGAATGCGTTAGAACGAATTAGAACGAATTGGAATGCGTTAGAACGAAATAATTTAATTCGTTCGAACGAATTGGAAATCGTTAGAACGAATTGGAATGCGTTAGAACGAATTGGAATGCGCTCTAACGAATTCGTATTGGTTAGAACGAATTGGAATTGGTTAGAACGAATTGAAATTCGTTAGAACGAATTGGAAATCGTTAGAACGAATTGGAATGCGCTAGGACGAATTGGAATGCGTTAGAACGAATTAGAATTCGCTAGAACGAATTGGAATGCGTTAGAACGAAATAATTGAATTCGTTAGAACGAATTGGAATGCGTTAGAACGAATTGGAATACGTTAGAACGAAATAATTGAATTCGTTAGAACGAATTGGAAATCGTTAGAACGAATTGGAATGCGAAAATAGTCAATGGCATCTTCTCACTGAAACGTTGACTCTCGCAAGATTTATATTCTCTGGACGTGAAGTCATGCGTTAAACAGAATCTCAAACTCGTTTCCATTTGATATGAGATTTATGAAACTCGTCATCAAGTTTAAATTTCATAAATTGTGCGTGACTCGTTTCATAAATCTCATATCAAATGAAAACTCGTTTGAGATCCTCTATGAATAGACATAACCACCGAATCTGAACTTTCCGTTCACTGATTGATAGCCGGATGTACAAACAATAGCTATATTGTCAGAAATTATGAACGACTCTGGCAATATGGGTATTGTTTATGACATCATTTATATCACATGGAAAAGAGTATTCTGTATATATACAGGCATACGGACCTTTATAAGGGACATGAGAAGAGAAAAAAATGTTCTGACAAATTTGATTTCGTTGTAACGAATTCTAATTCGTTAGAACGTATTCCAATTCGTTATAACGCTTTCAAATTCGTTCTAACACATTCCAATTCGTTCTAACGCTTTCCAATTCGTTCTAACGCATTCCAATTCGTTATAACGCATTCCAATTCGTTCTAACCAATTCGAATTCGTTAGAACGCATTCCAATTCGTTCTAACGCATTCCAATTCGTTCTAGATAACGATTTCCAATTCGTTCTAACGATTTCCAATTCGTTTTAACGCATTCTAATTCGTTCTAACGCATTCCAATTCGTTCTAACCAATTCAAATTCGTTACAACGCATTCCAATTCGTTCTAACGCATTCCAATACGTTCTAACATTTTCCAATTCGTTCTAACGAATTCGAGTTCGTTCTAACGCATTCCAATTCGTTCTAACGATTTCCAATCCGTTCTAAGGAATTCAATTATTTCATTCTAACGCATTCCAATTAGTTCTAACGAATTCATTTTCGTTTTAACGCATTCCAATTCGTTCTAGCGAATTGAAAATCGTACCAAGAACGAATTGGAATGCGTTAGAACGAATTGGAATGAGTTCTAACGAATTCGAATTGGTTAGAACGATTTGGAATGCGTTTGAACGATTTGGAATGCTTTAGAACGAATTGGAAAGCGTTATAACGAATTGGAATACGTTCTAACGAATTAGAATTCGTTAGAACGAAATCAAATTTGCCAGAACATGTTTTTCTCTTCTTATGTCCCTGATAAAGCTTACATGTACGGAGCTTTATAAGGGACATGCGAAGAGAAAAACATGTTCCGACAAATTTGATTTCGTTCTAACGAATTCCAAATCGTTCTAACCAATTCGAATTCGTTAGAACTCATTCCAATTCGTTCTAACGCATTCCAATTCGTTCTAGATAACGATTTCCAATTCGTTCTAGCGAATTCGAATTCGTTTTAACGATTTCAATTATTTCGTTCTAACGAATTCAAATTCGTTCTAACGCATTCCAATTCGTTCTAACGAATTCCAATTGCATTCCAATTCGTTCTAACGAAATCCAATTCGTTCTAACGCATTCCAATTCGTTCTAACGATTTCCAATTCGTTCTAACGAATTCAATTATTTCGTTCTAACGCATTCTAATTCGTTCTAACGCATTCCAATTCGTTCTAACGAATTCAATTATTTCGTTATAACGCATTCCAATTCGTTCTAACGAATTAAATTATTTCGTTCTAACTCATTCCAATTCGTTCTAATTCGTTCTAACGCATTCCAATTTGTTCTGACGAAATCCAATTTGTTCTAACGAATACAATTATTTCGTTCTAATGCATTCCAATTCGTTCTAATTCGTTCTAACGCATTCCAACTCGTTCTAACGCATTCCAATTCATTCTAACGATTTTCAATTCGTTCTAACGAATTCAATTATTTCGTTCTAACGATTTCAATTTTTTCGTTCTAACGCATTGCAATTCGTTCTAACGCATTGTAATTCGTTCTAACGAATTCGAATTCGTTCTAACGATTTCAATTATTTCGTTCTAACGCATTCGAATTCGTCAGAACGAAATTGCAAAGCGTTAGAACGAATTCGAATTCGTTAGAGCGAAAATATTGAAATCATTAGAACGATTTGGAATGCGTTAGGTCGAATTGGAATGCGTTAGGACGAATTGAAATTCGTTAGAACGAATAGGAATGCGTTAGAACGAAATAATTGAATTCGGTAAAACTAATTGGAAATCGTTAAAACGAATTGGAATGCGTTAGATTTTAGAACGAATTGGAAATCGTTACAACGAATTGGAATGCGCTAGAACGAATTGGAATGCGTTCTAACGAATTCGAATTGGTTAGAACGAATTGGAATTCGAATTGGAATTCGTTAGAACGAATTGGAATTCGTTAAAACGAATTGGAATGCGTTAGAACGAAATAATTGAATCCGTTAGAACGAATTGGAAATCGTTAGAACGAATTGGAAATCGTTATCTAGAACGAATTGGAATGCGTTCTAACGAATTCGAATTGGTTAGAACGAATTGGAATGCGTTATAACGAATTGGAATGCGTTGGAACGAATTGGAAAGCGTTAGAACGAATTGGAATGCGTTAGAACGAATTGGAAAGAGTTATAACGAATTGGAATACGTTCTAACGAATTAGAATTCGTTAGAACGAAATCAAATTTGTCAGAACATTTTGTTTTCTTCTCATATCCCTTATAAAGCTCCGTATGCCTGTATATATACAGAATACTCTTTTCCATTTGATATAAATGATGTCATAAACAATACCCATCTTGCCATAGTCGTTCATAATTTCTGACAATATAGCGAATGTTTGCACATCCGGCTATCAATCAGTGAACGGAAAGTTCAGATTCGGTGGTTATGTCTATTCATAGTGGATCTCAAACGAGTTCTCATTTGATATGAAATTTATGAAACGAGTCACGCACAATTTATGAAGTTTAAAATTGATGACGAGTTTCATAAATCTCATATCAAATGGAAACGAGTTTGAGATTCTGTTTAACGCATGACTTCACTTCCCCAAAGAACATAAATCTTGCGAGATAGTCAACGTTTCAGTGAGACGCCATTTACTATTTTCGTATCAAGTTGAAAATCTCTACCGAGACAACTTGTTTTACAGTTAGGTCAGCGTGTAAGTGCACACACGAACGAACACGACAGGTTGGTTCCAACCTGTCGTGTTCGTTCGTGTGTGCACTTACACGCTGACCCCACTGTAATACTAGCAGCAACTATATTATAAATGTGCCATAGTATAGGCTCTCGTTCTTTGTAAAAACTTTATATTTATATTACCAAACGGGAGCGCATTTTAACAAATGTAGTGATTTTACTGCGTCACGAACGCTACTAATATAAGGTTTGATTATGTCCAGCCGTGTGCAAACGTTTGCTGTACCCCGAGGGAACTGTTTGAACCGAAGGTCGCAGGCCGCGGGTTCAAGCAGTTCCCGAGGGCCACAGCAAACGTTTGCACACGGCTGGACATGATCAAACGTTATTGTTACATTACCAACAAAAAACTGATGTAATTTGAGCATTATATTCAGTATTTTCAGTACTTTTATAAATCGCCCCATTCATGTAAATAATTTTCGGTATGCATATTCCGGGGCCGCGTCATGAAGTAGTGACGTCATGAAGGCACTTCCGCGTAGGTTAAAATAGGATGACGTCACGCCATTTGTCGCGCCATTAGGGACGTCATTTGGGACGTCTTCGTTTTGTACATTTGGTATAACGTTAGCGCATAGTGCGAATATGTAATTAGGGTGATGCGGCCAGCCAATCAAATTCGCTACAGGTGTTATTACACGTGTGTCATATCACATTTATGGTATGGTTTACAACACGTCATAACAAGGTTTTCATGTGATGGAAGCCCTGGAGGGACTTCCGACTTCTTTACTTCCGACTTCCGACTTCATCACTTCTGACTTCATTACTTCCGACTTCATTACTTCAGACTTCATCACTTCATTACTTCATTACTTCCGACTTCATCACTTCTGACTTCATTACTTCCGACTTCATTACTTCCGACTTCCGACTTCATTACTTCATTACTTCCGACTTCCGACTTCATTACTCCGACTTCCGACTTCATTACTTCATTACTTCCGACTTCATTACTTCAGACTTCATTACTTCCGACTTCATCACTTCTGACTTCATTACTTCCGACTTCATCACTTCTGACTTGGAAGTAATGAAGTCGGAAGTCGGAAGTAATGAAGTCGGAAGTGATGAAGTCAGAAGTGATGGAGTCGGAAGTCAGAAGTAATGAAGTCGGAAGTAATGAAGTCAGAAGTGATGAAGTTAGAAGTCGGAAGTAATGAAGTCGGAAGTCGGAAGTAAAGAAGTCGGAAGTCCCTCCAGGGCTTCCATATGATACAGTACATTATGATACTCCTGCATTCTATATGACTTTCATTTGACATCGATATGTTTCAAGGTGTATGCTCACGTGGTACTAACAACAACAACAAGTACTGAAACTTCCAGAATCCATCTGATTCAAAGTACGTATTATTTTATATTTTCCTTATTGCGTAACGGATTTTGATGAAATATGGCGCATCAAACGCGTCATGTTAAGCTGCATTTGGTGGTCACTGTATTTTCGCCCAAACTTATGTCGTTTTTGTCTCCGACACGGAAATCGATTCTTTGCAAAAAACGACATAAGTCTGTGCCAAACTCACTGGACCACTAAATGCATCTCATGAAGACGCGTTTGCTGCGCCATATTTCATCAAAATCCGTTGCATATTAAGGAAAATATCAAATAATACTTACTTTGGAGTGGGCGACGTTGTTGTTGTTGTAACCACGTGATCATGCACCTTGTGTTTCCCTTGAATCGATAATACAGTCACGTTTGTCTAACCCACGGTGGGGTGGAAAGTGAAACACAGTAGACAGTATTCCGGCGTAACGGTTTTCGAAATTTAGCTCACGGCCAGTAAAACTTCTATGTACGTTCATCTCTTCTATATCTATAGCCCCGTGCAGGCACCGGGGCTGGATCAACTGATCCTGAGAATAGTGCTGCAGTAGCCATTGCTTGTCGTAAAAGGCGACTAAACTGGCTTAACGATTGGGTTCATACTTTCCGGAAGCCACTATACCGGATTTGGCCCTCATGTACATTTTTGGCTTTCTTGTATGTGAGAGTTGAGTCGGGCTATGCCCCGTATATAAAAGTAAGATTAGCGCTAATCCTATTACTTTTAGGGTATGGGATGAATGATGCTGGTGTGGCGAGGGCCTGGCACCAGATCAGGTTGTTCTAATTTCAGGACTGAATATATATTTTGATTGTAAATATTGAGTTCTGAAGTTGGGATTTACCCTCCTCGGACAGGTGGATACGGGACACGACCCCGTTGACCCGTCTGCGTGTAGACTCCATGAGGCTTGTACCTCTATGTCAGAAAAGCGGACGTTAAACCCTATTCACTCACTGATTCACTCACTCATCTCTTCTATAAGTTGTATCGTTACCAACGTCAGCAATATGCTCGCTGTCAATCGCCTTCTATAGAGGAGGTTCCCGTAGTGTTAATATAATGTCTGGGGGATTATTAGCAGCTATCTCACTGTGATGACTACCAGCAAGTTGTATATATGGAGCTGTAAACTGTGTCAGACCAGAGTGTATTGAACTTCGCCTGACCACCATTTATTAATTTAAGCCAATCAATCCGGTTGCTATAACTTTTTTTAAAGACAGCTTAGCTGTCAGTTTCTTGTTTAATTTCCATTTTTCTCAACAAAAACATGGTTTGGAAATTATTCTGAAATGCTGTCAAACCATGTTTTTGTTAAGAAACAAAGAAAATATAACACATGAGCAGACGACAATTTTCGGTTCCGGCTTTTTAAGGGTTAACGACGATGGCCGTCATTCAGCAACCAGGGGCGGTTACTATGGGTCGGATGATCGTCTGCCCCGTGGAAGGCACCAGGGAATGGAGTACAGGGGTATGTGACTGCTTCACCGACATCAAGACATGTAAGTAGTCGGCCGATGCACGTTAGAGGTTGGACACACGAACTAGATTTATAGAGAATTGTTGGTTAGTGCCGTGAATGGGAAAACATATCTGGCAATGCACGGAAACGGGATGTGCTCGGCTCCAGATATTTATTTCCATTCACGGCACTAACCTACTATTCTATTTATCCCGTAAACACAAACAAATAGCTTTAAAATTCAATATAAATAACCCCAGCCAGTGATTATGTCGTATTGACAGGATATCACATATGTTTCACGGCACCGTGTTTCACGGTACATACGCACTGTGTTGACGGGATAAAATATATTATTCAACCGAATGTCATCCAATAAGAGAAGTCACTCCTACTTTCACTATTCGTATGACATACTTCTACATGACCTGTAGCATATCTGCACTGGATATGCATGAATAAAATAATAGGTTCCCTTACTCATAAGAAAGGAAATAATTAACCTCGTCATGTCCCCCGATATTGTTTACATTAATTCGCCACGGAAACTCTGTGAACAACAGGTGAACAACATGTTCAGTGTTTTGTTTTAAATGCTACACATATGCTCAACATGTTCCACCAGTGAAACTACGTTGTAATGTATTAATATTTGCAAGTGAACTTTGTCTGTGACCTCAAAACATCCGGACTATTTGTTTTATAGCGGACTACTTTTGTATACCCTTGGCGTTTTCGCACCATTAATTATTCACTAACCTAGACGATTGCCCTCCAAATCACTCACTTTACGGAGCAGCCCTTGAATGAACGATTCGTTCACACGATATAACAATTCGTTCCCACGAATTAACAATTCGTTATTTCGTGGGAACGAATTTTTAAATTGAGGGAACGAAGTTTTAATTCGTCGGAACGAATTGTTAAATTGAGGGAAAAAAATTGTAATTAATAAAAAAAAAAAGAATTGTGCATTCCTTAATCAGCCCACCAACCTTCACTTTTTGCTTTTGCCTTACTCGCTAGTGCTGCACTCCGCGTCGCTGTAAAATGTATCGAGTCGAAAAATGCACCACTTTCCTGACGAGATGCCACTCAACTCTATTTATAACTATTGAGTAAACAAATTTTATTATATACCTACCCATGAAATACATGTACATAGTTATACGACGTAAATAAAAGTGATATGTTCTCATCGATGAACATCTTCCGGTGAAAATACGACTACTTCCGCTATCTATATTCATAACGCGCGCCTGCATTGTCGGGCTGCAATTAGGCTGCAAATACACATTCATTACCGTATACATTCTCAAAAACTGCTAATTTCCATGGAGCGGTATATAATAAATAGAATATTCATCTTTTTGCAACGAATATGACATATATGTTCATCACGTGGTGTGAAATGTCCATAATGTCCTAACGGCACTCGTGAAATATTATTATTTGCAAAAATATGAATATCCTCCATTTTCGTCTTGTAACCGGTGTAAATTACTAGACACAAATTGTGTATGCATAGGTGCATGATCACGTGGTTACAACAACAACAACAACGTCGCCCACTCCAAAGTAAGTATTATTTGATATATTCCTTAATATGCAACGGATTTTGATGAAATATGGCGCAGCAAACGCGTATTCATGAGCTGCATTTGGTGGTCGAGGGAGTTTGGACACAGACTTATGTCGTTTTTGCGAAGAATTGATTTCCGTGTCTCTGACACGGAAATCGATTCTTCACAAAAACGACAGAAGTTTGGGCGAAAATCCGTCACGTAATAAGGACACTATAAAATAATACGTACTTTGTATCGGTACTAGTTGTTGTTGTTAGTATCACGTGATCATTCACCTTGATGTAATATGCATGTACATGTAGTTGAAGGAGACTTCGTCAGGAATGCTGTGCCTATTTCGACGTGAAACATTTTATTTCGGGGCGGAGTAGCAGCACCGGTGTTACTTACGAGATCGTTATTGTGCGCCCATATAATTGCATGACGTTATGTAACGTTATTTTGTGTATTTTTCGTACATTTAAGCCGTTAGTTTACAGAAATATTTATTAACGGTGAATTACACCACTTGGTGCTTACGCCACTCGGTGCCGAGCAATTTAAGGATACATTTATTAATTTTTATTAACCGAATTTATGCAGAATAATTATACTGAATTAATGGCTGTGATATGTAATAAATTCAGTATAATAACAAATAATAAATTTGTCCTTAAATTAAAAATTTCCCCCTTAATGTATACTTTGTTAGATAAGTATACTTTGCCATGTTGGAGAAATAGTAACATTGACAGTGACATTTCTGATATTATTGCTAATTTATACGGAGCCCCGCAGGGGACATGGATATTTTTTTGTTAATTCGTTCCCACGAAATAACAATTCGATCCCTCAATTTAACAATTCGTTCCCACGAATTAACAATTCGTTCCCACGAATTAACAATTAGTTCCCTCGAATTAACAATTCGTTCCCACGAATTAACAATTCGTTCCCGTGGGAACGAATTGTTATTTATTGGAAACGAATTGTACATATAACGAATTATTATTTCGTGGGAACGAATTGTTAATTCGTGAGAACGAATTGTTAATTCGTGGTAACGAATTGTTAAATTGAGGGACCGAATTGTTATTTCGTGGGAACGAATTAATACAAAAAAAGAATTCAACGTCCGCTGCGGGGCTCCGTAATTTGACACTATTTACTGGTGAAGTAATATAAAAACTTATTGGGGATTTGTTCTAAGTATTAAATTCGTTTATGAATGTCCACTTAATAGGTTTAATAAGAGTCTACTAAAGCTTGCCGGCTGAAATTTAAATGTATGCCAAAATACTTCCGCATCATTGCAAAGGGTAACGAAAGTTTTTAATATAAATTTACCATCGTCTTTTTTCAAGGCCGTGTTTGTTTTACCGGATACATAGGTAGGTTTTGGTCAACTGGATAGACCTACAAAATATTTATCCCGTCAACACAGTGCGTATGTGCCGTGAAACACGGTGCCGTGAAACATTTTTGATATCCAGTCAATACTATTTTTGCATTTTAAAGCCATTTTTAGGTGTTGACGGGATAAATGGAATAGTAGGTTAGTGCCGTGAATGGGAAAAATATCTGGCGCGGCACGGAAACGGGATGTGCTCGGCAGAGCCTCGCCCATCCCGTTTCCTGAGCCTTGCCAGATATTTTTTCCCATTCACGGCACTAACCTACTATTCTCTATCTATTTTCCTTATTTCTGAACCAAAGTATATGTTGTGACCACTCATTTGAACCGTCTCGGCGAGACGGTTCAAATGAGTGGTCACAACATATACTTCTGATGAGAAATAAAGAAATTCTTGAGCCTTGCCGGATATTTTTATATAAAATATATAGTATGACCTTACCGTATACGTACATGCCACCTTGTTGCAGGTATATTCGGGTACTGCTGTATTACGTGCATGCTATGCACCGTTGCCGGCAGGATGGGCGAGTCGGTCTGTATGCCGTTCTGTGTGCCCGGTGCGCTCATTGCCATGAGAGCGCGGATCAGGACCATGGGAGGAATCAAAGTAAGGCATGCACAGTAGAACCTCTCTAAACCAGGCACTCGTAAAACCTCAGTCAGTCTGTTCACATATGGCTGTGAATGTAGAAATGGGACTTATGGGTTTTGCGACCAGTGTATATCCAGATCAGGCTACCAGTCTGATCAGGATCTGCACTGTTCGCTGTTTCAGTAATTAAACTCCTACCATGCTACTACAGTTTATATCGTTATCAGTCTTCAGGAGTGTGCTATTTGATCAGGAGCTACAACAGTCACAAACCATATAAGCCCCAATTATCTAGTCACAGACACATATACTGTAAATCTCATCATTTTGGCTGTTCACGATTGTAAATCCGGAGAGGTTCCACTATAAAATATATAGTCAGTCGTATTTCATGTGTGTTGAGGCTATGAGACATATCATCTCGTTCCCAACCATAGCATATGGGGCGCGTTTCACTAAACTTCGTACGACTAAAATTTTCGTAAGTGCAACATTATGATAGTCTGTAAATTTCACATTAACAGTGTTTTCTTGTCAACAATTATTGGATTTACATTTATTGAGCATAGGCTGCGTATGCAGCCTATGCCCAACAAATGTAAATCCATCAATTGAAATTTCCAGACGATCCTAAAGTTGCACCTACGAACATTTTAGTCGTACGAAGTTTAGTGAAACGGGCCTCCGGTTTCCAAGAGATAAGATCCCGTTACCACGAGTTAGCTATCTCGTTCCCATGACATCTCGTCCGCATGCGATAGGATCTCGTTTCTTCGAGACAGGATTCGTTCCCACGACATAGTCAGTCAATCAAAAGGTAGCATCGTTGTCAAGATGGTGGAGTAATTTCTGCTATTATATTGACTGATTATGTCGTTCCAACGAGATGATATCTCGTGGGAATGAGATAGTTACCTCGTGCGAGCGAGATCCTATCTCGTGAGAACGATATGCTATGTATTGGGAATGAGATACGTAACTTGTGGGAATGAGGTGCTATATCATGGGAACGAGATGCAATGTCGTAGGAACGGGATAGCTAACTAGTGGATACAAGATCAGGAGGAGGGGGGGGGGCGTTTCACTAAACTTCGTGCCACTAAAATGTTCGTAAGTGCAAAATTATTATAGTCTGTACATTTCGCATTTACATTTATTGAACATATGATGCATATGCAGCCTATGCTCAATAAATGTAAATCCATCAATGGACATTCAGACGATCTTAAATTTGCACTTACGAACATTTTAGTCGTACAACGTTCAATGAAACGGACCCCATATCTCTGGGTTGTGGCTGTCTTTTGTACATGCTTCTTTAATGTATCAGCAAAATGATTTCACAGCCGAATGGGTCGGTGAAAAATGGGCTAACCCCAGAAGGGGGTTAGCTCTCTTCATCTACATACCGCTTCACTGGCACGTTTGCATATGAAATATAGCACTGCACAGAATTACTCTCCTTACAAACATAGTTACCCCATAGTGACCATCTTACACTACAGCTAGTTGCGAACGGTAACTCTTGCAATCTACTCCCGTACCGTCGCTTCGGACGGTACCGGTACGGGGGTAAATTGCAAGAGTTACCGTTCGCAACCACAGCCTGCGATACAATATTTGTCAATTAATGTATATCAAAATGCCAGAATATTGTACTTGCAATCAAGCAGATTGATTGTCTGAGCCTCAGCTGTGCTACAGCTCAGGCTCAGACAGTCAACTTGCTTCATTGCGAGTTGGCATTGCCAGCAGATGTTCAGAAACGTTGATAATCTAATATTGTCCCAATACTGTTCACTCTTTTCTTTGGAAATACATTTTCGATTTGCAAAGATTTGCCTGGGTCTGGTACATGTATTCGGGTCATTGCTGTGTGTCAGATGGACAGGGAACTAACGATTGTTTCACAAAACATATCCATTGTTCTTTTTACACATAAACAATACAAAAACAATATTTGTTAAATAATATTAAATTGTAGCGAAATTTAAGAATGAGCATTATTTTTTATGTCAAATATTTATTTTAATACGAACTAAGCAAATTCCCATGTTAATTCTCCATAGACATGGAATTTAACATGGGAACATTTTTCTAATTTCAGAAATTGAGGACCAATTTTCAAAAATATAACTTTTGTTTTCTATGGTTGCCATTTTATCGACTAGCGGCTACTCTTTTATTTACAGGGGTCGATTTGCAAAGACTGCTTGGTGGTCGGGTGCTTCCCACATCTTGCTGTGTGCCAGATGGACCGAGAACTAGGCGCCATGGGGCTGTAGTTCGGATCACCCGGGTTATACCTTTGTAGAAGGCCCAGGAAACATTAGCTATGCAATGACTTTACCGGTGCATGTGCCTTTAGAAGTCATGACATCTTATTAGTTTGTTGATGGATCTTTATGAAGTTCGTGTGACTTTAAACGTACATACCCACTCAGTAGGCGCAAACTGTTCTTTATAGGAATTCAATAACTGTATACATGTAATTGTGTCACTATTCCACCAGTTGTAAAAATTACGAGTGCCCGCTATACAGATATATATATAATACTCATTTAGTAATTTTACTGATAGTGACTCGCGTTGATATCAGGCTATTTTCATATGCAAATGAGGCATGCTATTCTTAATTATTTATACTAATTAAATGCGTCACCTGAAAACAATAATATTCTCGACACATCATAAAGTATGATCATTGCATATCAAAAAATAAATACAGAGAATAAATAGCAATGTCCGTTAAAATGTTAAGGAAACACGGTTATCGCCTCTGATACCAGTGTGGAAATGTACGTCTAATATAAAATGTACAATAATGCCAATCAATACGTGGTGTAATGGTGAATGAAAATGCCAGAAAATGTCTCGGGTGTTGTATCTGTAGCCGATTTCATCAAAATTGCAAAGTATACTTTCCTAGCAAAGTATACTTTGAGGGAGCAATCATTGATTTTTCCTAAATTTATTTCATGCAGAACTAACGATTGCATATATTTGATGATTAAAACTATGCAGAATTATTATACTGAATTTATTACATTATCACAGCCAAAATGGCTGTGATAATGTAGTAATAAATTCAGTATAATACAAATTAATAAATTTATCCTAAAATTGAAAATTTCTCCCTCAAAGTATACTTTGCTAGGAAAGTATACTTTGCAATGTTGATGAAATAGGCTACTGATGATGCACAATCATTAGCTTGCATAATGCTAGATCAGGGGCTTGACTAAACTGCGTACGACTAAAAATTTATTTTCGTAAGTGCAACATTATGATAGTCCGTAAATTTCACATTAACAATGTGTTATTGTAAACAATTATTGGATTTACATGTATTGAGCATATGCAGCCTATGCTCAATAAACGTAAATCCATCAATTTACATTCCCAGACGATCCTAGAGTTGCACTTAGTCGTATGAAGTTTAGTGAAATGGTCCACTGTATTAATGTATAAACAAACAGCGACTTCTTTCTTGCAACTACTGTCTGTTCCACGTTTTGCTGCCGACGATCTTTTGGCTATTATAACACATTAACTTTTCATCAATAACAACAAAGTCACCCGCCCAAATGTTTTTATTGTGAAAATTAACAAAAAGGAGGTAAAGAGAGACAATGAGGGTCGAAAAAAACGAAATATTTTGGAAATTGACTCCGAAACCTGGCTAGATAGCTTAGAAATGATGTAACTAAGACAACAAAAGTTAGATTTTGAAAATCGGTTTACAATTAAAAATATATTTAAAAACAATCTATATTTAAATGTTAACCATTTTTTCGCACTAAAATCAATATTTGATGGAATTTCGTCAGATCATCTTTTATGGGGAGGGTGACATTTTTGTTATTGATGAAAAACTGCTTACCTTTAGATATTTCTGATATTTAATGTGTTTAATAGCCAAACGTTTGACGGCAGCAAAACCTGGAACAGACAGTAACCCTTGTGTAAAAATGTGGCTCACAATACGATGCAAATTTACAATTACAAAAATATTTTCTAATCTCTTTCATCACTTTCTGCACACCTCTAAAATATCAACGCGACCTTATACATGTGTCGTAGATCTTAATTGGGTCAATGACATGTGATTCTAATAAGCTCAGGGATACTTACAATGGTTATTGAACTGCAGTAGACACGACGTCAGATAGTGCGACCACAACGTGTGCATGGAAAAGAGTGAAACGGTGGACCAAATTCATTGATATATCTTGTATTACGGAGCCCCGAAGGCGACGTAGAATTCCTTTTTTTTAATAATTCGTTCCAACGAAATAACAATTCGTTCCCACGAAATAACAATTCGTTGCCTCAATTTAACAATTCGTTCCCACGAATCAACAATTCGTTCTCACGAATTAACAATTCGTTCCCACTGATTAATAATTCGTTCCCTCGATTTAAAAATTCGTTCCCATGAACGAATTGTTAATTCGTGGGAACGAATTGTTATATCGTGGGAACGAATTGTCATTTCGTGTCGAGGGAAGGAATTGTTATATCGTGGGAACGAATTGTTAATTCGAGGGAACGAATTGTTAAATTGAGAGAACGAATTGTTATTTTGTGGGAACGAATTATTAATAAAATCAATGTCCCCTGCGGGGCTCCGTACGATACTACTTTCCCAAGGTGTATGATCACGTGATATTAATTCGTTCCAACGAAATAACAATTCGTTCCCACGAAATAACAATTCGTTGGCTCAATTTAACAATTCGTTCCCACGAATTAACAATTCGTTCCCACGAATTAACAATTCGTTCCCACTAATTAACAATTCGTTCCCTCAATTTAAAAATTCGTTCCCACGAACGAATTGTTAATTCGTGGGAACGAATTGTTATATCGTGGGAACGAATTGTTAATTCGAGGGAACGAATTGTTAAATTGAGGGAACGAATTGTCATTTAGTGGGAACGAATTGTCATTTCGTGGGAACGAATTGTTAATTCGAGGGAATGAATTGTTAAATTGAGGGAACGATTTGTCATTTCGTGGGAACGAATTGTTAATTCGAGGGAACGAATTGTTATATCGTGGGAACGAATTGTTAATTCGAGGGAACGAATTGTTAAATTGGGAGAACGAATTGTTATTTCGTGGGAACGAATTATTAATAAAATCCATGTCCACTGCGGGGCTCCGTACGATACTACTTTGCCAAGGTGTATGATCACGTGGTACTAACAACAACAACCAGTACTGAAACTTCCAGAATCAATCCGATTCAAAGTACGTATTCTTGTATATTGTCCTTATTACGAAGCTGATTTTGATGAAATATGGCGCATCAAAAGCGTCTTGTGAAGCTGCATTTGGTGGTCTCTGTATTTTCATCCAAACTTATGTCGTTTTTGCGAAGAATCGATGATTGAAAAATTCCATGTCCTGCGGGTCTCCGTAACTACAGATGTTACCCGTTTATAAATCCGACAGTTTCGTGCTTTAGCAACTAGTGAGGCAGCAACGGTGTTAATTATGCAGCGGTGCATGCCTTGATCACACTGCGTGACTGCGCATGCGTAAACCTCTAGGCGTAAATATTTTACGGGATAGTTCTAAAGCTGCCACTAGCTACATAGATCTAGGAGTCACCTGGCAGGGATTATAGATTATCGACCAACTTATGCAGTGAATCCATGTCAAACAATGTAGATCCAGATGAGCCGGCTTGTAACAAGCCGTCTCATCTGGATCTGCATTGTTTTTCAGTATTGTCCATATTTAAAAAAAAAATATTCCTCTTATCTGATTAATGGAAACATCGAGAAATTATCATGGAATGATCAACATCAGATATTTAGTTTAATCTGGATTTATCCCTATTGATCGACCGTATTATCGATTACATTTTAGTCAAGTGTGACCTGCATTGAAGTTCAATAATCAATAGGGACACTATCCATTGACGTTTTAATAAATTTCTTTCGCTTTTTATATAATTTCAATAATGGATGCTGTGCTCTGATAAACGCATTTAACCGATCTCCGTGCGAATATGCCCGTTTTCAATTTATTTCGGAGGCTCAATACTTCGCGGTTTGGAAGCATATTTGACGTACAGACATGACCATACACCACCGCCGGCGCTACTTCTGCCAATATTTGTTAATTTAGTTATGACAATACGTGAATATCTTGCTTGAAGGCAAGCAGATTGATTGACTGAGCATGAGCTGTTGCGAGTTGATATTGCCAATAGATGTTCAGAAACGTTGACAACTGGCAAGATTAACGCGGGCGGTGGTGTAGAAATGCAACAATATCAGCAAACATACTGTGGATATAGAGAATATTAGGTTAGTGCCGTGAATGGGAAAAAATATCCGGCAAGGCCCAAGAATTTCTTTATTTCTTATCAGAAGTATATGTTGTGACCACTCATTTGAACCGTCTCGCCACTGTGGATATAGAGAATATTAGGTTAGTGCCGTGAATGGGAAAAAATATCCGGCAAGGCCCAAGAATTTCTTTATTTCTTATCAGAAGTATATGTTGTGACCACGGTTCAAATGAGTGGTCACAACATATGCTTTGGTTCAGAAATAAGGAAAATAGATAGAGAATAGTAGGTTAGTGCCGTGAATGGGAAAAATATCTGGCAAGGCACGGAAACGGGATGTGCTAACGGGATGTGCTCGGCTTTCCGTGCCGCGTCAGATATTTTTTCCCATTCACGGCACTAACCTACTATTCTATTTATCTCGTCAACAGCTACAATTGGCTGTAAAATGCAAAAGTATAACCCCAACCACCGCACATATTCATACGCAGTGATTATGTCGTATTAACAGGATATCAAAAATGTTTCACGGCACCGTGTTTCACGGCACATACGCACTGTGTGGACGGGATAAAGTAAGTATAGTATATGAATATAGTCACAACTTGTCATTGATCATAAACATACGTTTGTCGGCTACTTATCGCATTTGAATTTCCGCTGTCGATGTCCTAAGCAGCAACTCGCATTTTGTCAGCAAACGTTTCATTAATAAATAGATTAATCCAAACACAGTAAAACGAAAAACAAAACAGTGATTGACATTTTCTAGGTTACAGTGTCTCATACGCCAAACATGGCTGGGTGCAATATGCACATACATTATTGCATTGGTATAAATATATGAGTTTGAATTCAGTTTGTATAGTGCATGTGACACGTGAATAAATAACTATACTACATGTTGCTACTGTAATTTGGAGGTATCTTAAATAAAAAAAAAACCCGCTGGTACTGACGTAATTTATTTCCCGAGTTTTGCTGCAGATAACACACAACAAAAACCCGCATGCAGTTCATCAAAAGCTGTATTACGAGCTATTTTCAACATGGTACACTTATATATAATCAGCACAAACAGTGTAATACATGTACGTCAATACAAATTCATACATGACGTAGTGTCCAGGGGCCCGTTTCACTAAACTTCCTACAACTAAAATGTTCGTAAGTGCAAAATTATGATAGTCTGTAAATTTCACATTAACACTGTTTTCTTGTAAATAATTGTTGGATTTACATTTATTGAGCATAGGCTGCATATGCAGCCTATGCTCAATAAATGTAAATCCATCAATTCAAATTTGCAGACGATTCTGAATTTGCGCTTACGAACATTTTAATCGTAGGAAGTTTAGTGAAACGGCCCCCACAGTCGTGAGCGCATCCGTAAAATGTTCGTAAGTGCCAAATTATGGTAGTATGTAAAATTCACATTATAATTATTTTCTTGTAAACAATTATTGGATTTTTATTTATTGAGCATATGCTGCATATGCAAATCCATCAATTGAAATTTACAGACGATCCTAAATTTGCGCTTACGCACATTTTCGTGGGACACCATATACAGTCTGTGTCGTGTAAACATACACTTCAGCTATACAAATACAATTTAAACATATGTAAATATGAATATGCACTCAGACTGTCTGTTTTCCTAATTCATTTCAATAAATCTGCACGGGTGTCGAAATGTCGTCTACCTGTTCCTCTTGTTAAATATCCTTAGAAAATGTTCGTTTCGTAATATAATCGATATTTCATAAATGTCATGAACTATAAGGTTCATTTTCACATGTTGCTGACATTTCTTATTATTAAAACATTATAGGAATGAAAAGCCATTCATTCCTTATAATTCCAGCATTTCATCAAGAAAATGTGTTTATTTTACGTTTTATTAAGAATTATTTTAACTGCGCCTGACGGTTACGGAAAGTAGTTCGGCATGGGAGTGTACTGGGATATAAATTTTGGACAGAGACTTGCTACGGACCAATCAAATGTTAGGGAATTGTGTAAATATTTTTGATTATTGATTGATTGATTCTTGTGTTTAACGCCCGTACTGACTCGATGTACTTGCACTCCGTCTGCGAAAGCAGAAGAAAAGTTTAGAATCAGATTCTATGCAATAGGGGTAGAACCATTTCGTGGGCTTAACCCTTTCAACACCAAACAACTTAATAGGATGTTCCATGCCAATGTTTCACGCTATTTCATTATGGGAACGAATTGTTAAATTGAGGGAACGTGGGAACGAATTGCTAAATTGAGGGAACGAATTGTTATTTCGTGGAAACGAATTAATAAAAAAAAGAATAATAATAAAAAATAATTCTACGTCCCCTGCGTGGCTTCGTATAACAGCATACATCTAATAGCATATACAATGTTTATTTCGCCGCGAAACGGGGGTGTTCGTGTGAAATAGAAAACACTAAGGCGAAGTTTCCATACTTCCGCATTGCGACGAGTACGAATTTTCCACGGAGCCTCTCCACAATCACGGATGAATACAGGCCTCGTGACGGGTATCCAAGCGATACCGTAACCCGACAACATCAACGACAACAGCAGTACAGTCACTGGTGTCATTTCGTGTTTACCTCGCAGCCGGTGCACAGTAATTTTTAAAGGTAAGAAATATTTCTGTTTATCATTTATGCAAATTTAATATTTTTCGATTTTCTGCTTATACTTTCAAAGATCATTTGTAGAGCCGGTTTTTGTAACACCCCGGTATTTGTAAACCCCGTTAACAAAAACCGGAGTTAAAAAAAACCGTTGACGTAGGCGCCGGTTTTTGTAAACCCCCGGTTTTTGTAACCCCAAATATTAATATTGCGATACATGAAAAATGTTTTTTGTAACCCCCCGGTTTTTTTAACCCCCGGTCTTTGTTAACCATATGCCGTGAAAAGTATATTACATTTTCTGTCACTCGGCTATAGTGTAGAAAATATTGGAAAATACGACAGAGTTAAATTTGTGCTCGGCCACCTCCCAAAGACTTGAGGATCGAACTCGGAACGTCGGGCAGGGCCCAAACATACTTTATTTAACGTTTGAAGCAATTATATTTCATGTATCGCAATATTAATAGTTGGGGTTAAAACCTGGGTGTTACAAAAACCGGCTCTACAATCGTTGATACATTTTAACAAATCGTACATGGTTCTAACTTATTTGTTTGTCAAGTACTTACATAATTAAGTTATTAATTGTTTCGCATGTGTGATTTAATATGATTGTGACAACGATTTTTGTTTGTGTATACAACGTACATGTACATGACGTGTAACCCGAATTTTCTATATGTAACGCGCTGCGTTACATATAGAAAATTCGGGTTACACGGCGTGTTTCGTTAGCGCCTCAGTCATCTTAGTACTGTGGGGTCAGTGTGTAAGTGCACACACGAACGAACACGACAGGTTGGTTCCACTGTATGGACAAACGATCGACCAGTTTCATCTCTGTTAAGTAGAATTTGACAGAGACCTCGAGGAATATGACACACACGACACAATAGCCGTCTTATCAGGGGCCCGTTTCACTAAATTTCGTACGACTAAAATGTTCGCAATTGTAAAATTATGATAGTCTGTAAATTTCACATTAACATTGTTTTCTTGTAAACAATTTTTTTGATTTACATTTATTGAGCATGTGCTGCATATGCAGCCTATGCTCAATAAATGTATATCCATCAATTGAAATTTCAGGACGGTCCTAAATGTGCACTTACAAACATTTTAGTCGCATGAAGTTTAGTGAAACGACCCCCAGATAAGCAATGTTTTGTCAGTGATTTTAACATGTAGACATAATACCTTTCTTATTAATGTAATTGTCCAACATTAAAACGAAACTGATGATGTTATATACCTGCACTTATGGGTGAACAGTTTAATGACATAAGGAAAAGACAATCACAAATGGAAGGTGGGAATGTTGTCAGATGACACATTTGAGTTAATGTCGGATAGACATACGTGTACATGTACGTCTGTATATTCATTTGGCACATCCGCTGTATAGAATTGAGCTGGTGCTTAAAAACTTGACAATACAGCTACAGCTTACTGGTTGAATATTCCATATTATCCCGTCAACACAGTGCGTATGTGCCGTGAAACACGGTGCCGTGAAACATTTTTGATATCCAGTCAATACTATTTTTGCATTTTACAGCCATTTGTAGGTGTTGACGGGATAAATAGAATAGTAGGTTAGTGCCGTGAATGGGAAAAAATATCTGGCGCGGCACGGAAACGGGATGTGCTCGGCAGAGCCTCGCCCATCCCGTTTCCTGAGCCTTGCCAGATATTTTTTCCCATTCACGGCACTAACCTACTATTCTCTATCTATTTTCCTTATTTCTGAACCAAAATATATGTTGTGACCACTCATTTGAACCGGTTCAAATGAGTGGTCACAACATATACTTCTGATGAGAAATAAAGAAATTCTTGAACCTTGCCAGATATTTTTTTCCATTCACGGCACTAACCTACTATTCTCTATGTTTTACTATTCATTTAATTCCGTTACTGTATCAGAACCAGGCTCGTCATACATACCCATTTAACCCTTACACCGCCTGCTGGTTATTTTATATTTTCCCTTTTTATCATCAAAAACATGCTTTGATATCACTTTAGAATAATTTACAACATGCGTTGGAAATGATTCTGAAGTGCTGTAAAAGCATTTTTTATTGAGAAATAAGGCAAGATATAAAAGCAACAGCGGACGACAATTGTTGTGTGTAGCGGTCTAAGTGTTAACACTAGCGCTGAACAGCAATACTTCCCACGTTTCCCACGTGGGCCGCCACCGTTGATGTGTACTATACAATCTAGCTATTCTCAACACATTTGGCTATTCTCTGATATTTTCATTTTTAGCATGGATGTTGTTAGCACAGTAGGACCTATTTTCCCATGACCTGCACCCATCTTCCTGGTAAATGTAAATGCTTGGATTTAACGACGGCACTGGCTCGATGACCTTGCATGTCGTCTCCCAAGAAGGGGAGAAGGGAAGGAGGTGGATAGAGAAAACCGGCCCCAGGGGGCCTAGCTCTTATTAGAATAGTCCCCTCTGGTTCTTTAACGTGCCCAGACTCTCCTTCAAATCTGATACACGGGGCCGCCGTTTAAAGTCCTCATACGAAAGGACTAGTAGAGCAGGAAATACAGAGTATCTCAAAAATACTGACGACTAGGTACTGAACCCTGAATCGAACCCGGGTCGCCAGCGTGGCAGTCCGGCAGTTTTACCCCTCGGGATAATGCACAAAATAAATATAGGTTTAATAATTTTGAAGAAAGATAAATTCAGTCTCCTGTGACCACCCTCCTGGTGGCCCAAAATATCTGTGGCTGGAATTGAAACAACATCAGAAGTCAAAACTGTTCCGAATTAAAATCAAAGTACTGAAAGTACTGAACATAGGGTACTACAATAATGCCGCCACGGAAGCGGTGTCGCGCCTGAAAATGCCTTGTCGACACAAAACAATGTTGTATTTTTGTTATAAAGTTTGTGCATTACTTTGACATCGCCATGCTTACTTCTGTTTTGTGAATGAAATAGTTGGCCCCGGATCGAGATATTAAAAACATACAAATGACATCGTTGGGGAAACCGCTGACAAAATGTTCAATGTATGGAAGCCCAAACTTGTTAGAATTATTTTTTTGTCGTATTTTCAGTACTTGCATTAATATGGGTATTAATCTACGCTGGATGTGTTATACTGTCATTAATTTGTTCCCTGATTGTAATTTATCACTTACTGACTTATTGACCCCCTTCCCTGAACGTAGAATTGACACTCATGTTGGCGTGTATTGGCCACCATAGACAAATGTCATTCAGGCAGAATTCGGGAATGTCACTAGATTCCGCTGTAAATCCATCGATAGAATGAGGATTAACATCAGTTAGACCCACACGTACGAGTTTTGTTGCGACACAATCGCGATCATTAACAAAGTCTGGGTTAACAGGTAGCTGTAACCCCTTGATATCGTTTGTGTGTTGAACGCGTCGCGTGTTTGCACGTGACATGTTTATCCGGTGGAGAGTATTCGGAGGGGAGTTAACTCTGCCGAAAACTATAGCCTGTTACTAAATTTAGCGATGACCGCACGATTTGTGGCGCAAATGGGGGCAAATAACAACTTGAAGCGTAACAAAATAATCCGATGTATTTTTGTACGTAGAATATCCGTTGTTGATATTGTTCACTGCAAGTAGTTTTTCATAATATTATTTTCAATTAGCGGTTGCGTATGACAGTTAAACGTTGAGTAACACAATGCATTTTGTTGTTATGGTTATTCCAAGATATCAATACGGACTAGCCCATCGAGGGGGGATCTGTGGCGAGGCTAACTGTCCGACGCGATTCCAATACATAGGCTACCCTATGTAAAAATTAAAGTACTGAAAGTACTGAACATAGGGTACAAGAATTCAACTACAAGAATTCCGCCACGGAAGCGGTGTCGCGCCTGAAAATGCCTTGTCGGTACAAAACAATGTTGTAGCAGGATTTTTGTTAAAGTTTCTGCATTACTTTGACATCGCCATGTTTACTTCTGTTTTGTGAATGAAAGATATCACTACTGACTAGCCCATCGAGGGGGGTCTGTGGCGTGGCTAACTGTCCGACGCGATTCCAATACATAGGCTACCCTATGCAACAACAAAACTCCCAACAATATGCCTGAAACACAGTTTGAAGTAACGGACCGAGGTCTATAAATACATTAAATATGCACATTAAATATGCCTAAAAGCATCAATAAATGAAGAAAAAAAAAAGCTAAAAAAATGTTTTTACTCCCTCCATATATCTATCTATATGGAGGGAGTAAAAAAAATATTTTAGCTCTTTTTTTTCTCCATTTATTGATGCTTTTAGGCATATTTAGTGTATTTATAGACCTCGGTCCGTTACTTCAACCTGTGGCATGAACATGATTAAAAGGCCCATTATCATGCCTCAACAGGGGACAGTTTCACTTACGATAAAAATGTTCGTACGAAGATTTATATTAACCCTTAGACCGCTATCTTATTTTTGTTGTTGTCTGCTGCTATTGTCCATCTTTATCATAAAAAAACATGCTTTGACAGCATTTTAGAATAATTTACAACATGCTTTGACAGCACTTCAGAATCATTTCCTTTGAAATTGTTTCTGAAGTGCTGTCAAACCATGTTTTTATTGAGAAATAAGGTAAGAGATAAAAGCAACAGCAGACGACAAGTGTTGTGAGTAGCGATCTAAGAGTTATTTTGCTTCATACAGTAACGTGGTTAACTGACGTTACCATTTAGCACCTACATGCGCACATTACATGCGAACAAATCCACGAAAGATTTTCCAACATCGATTGTCAGTGTAAATACTATTGCAAGGTGTATGATCACGTGATTACAACAACAACAACGCCGCCCACTCCAAAGTAAGTATTATTTGATATTTTCCTTAATATGCAACGGATTTTCATGAAATATGGCGCAGCAAACGCGTCTTCATGAGCTGCATTTTGTGGTCTAGGGAATTTGGCACATACTTATGTCGTTTTTGCGAAGAATCGATTTCCGTGTCGGAAATCGATTCTTCGCAAAAACGACAGAAGTTTGGGCGAAAATAAAGAGACCACCAAATGCAGCTTAACGAGACGCATTTGATGCGCCATATTTCATCAAAATCCGTTACGTAATAAGGATACTATAAAAGAATACGTATTTTGAATCATATGGATTCTGGAAATTTCAGTACTTGTTGTTGTTGTTAGTACCACGTGATCATACACCTTGGAACTTATCTTCTCAGTCTTGCGATGTTTAGTGAAACGGACCGCTAGCACACAACCACCTGCGCTAACCTCGCCAATATTTGTCAGTTGTTTTTATTAGCCGATCTATTTATAGATCGGCTATATATTTGGTTATCCATTGGTTTGTGAAAAAGTTTGTAACCACTATTTTCTCCTATATTCGGTAATCTACAAACGCGAAATTTGTTGTATCACTTTCAAATTACATCAACCGGATAATTTTTCATTTTTGGCCATTATCTCTGTTGAAAACTTCAAATATATAGCGAAATAACACAATTTGGCTATAAATAAACTTTTTCATTACATGAGTTCGGTAAACTAAAGTTAGGCGGTTTGCAATTTGGCTATAAATAAACACTAAAGATAGGCGGTTTGCCTTCTAGTCCGGGGGCAATTGTAGGTATATATATAAGATTCCGGCACCTCGTGTTAATTTATGGCACCCGGTGTTTTTATAAACTTGAATGTATAAGGTTTCCAAAAAATCCGGGTGCCATTTTTTAAACCAAGTTCAAGGTCATTTCAAGGTCATTGAACTTTATGCTTGACGGAAGTCGAAAATTGCCAATATATGAGCCAATAGGTCATGGTCCTTAACTTGGAAATTGGTGTAAGTTGTTAAAAAACATTTCTGATGGATATATTAAAGAATTTACGTAAACTACACTAATATTCAGTATATAATTATCATATTTTCAAGATGGCCGCCACAAATCGGGTATTTATGAGATTTCGGTTGACTTGCTACATATTTGTGTAATGCTAAACGCTTTCACCTGTATTCAAAGGTTAATTCTTTCAACTGGAATAATATTGTTTACATTTGACTACCATAAGTATTGCTATGATCAGATATTAATGATAGCTAAATATAACTGGGACAATTAGTTTGGGGAGGAAATCAACACTTCTCTCACTTTTCCCTGACATTCCGTAACTACTAAAATATGGACATATATTGAACCCTGATTTGATCGGCTAATAACATCATGCTCTGCATGACTTTTCATATTTATTGTTTGTTTGTTTGTTGGGGTTTAACGGCCTATCAACAGCTAAGGTCATTTAAGGCTGGGTCAATGGGTTTAGTACTAAATCCCATATATTACCTGTACAAGTACATGTAAATGTTCAAGTACATGTACAAATGGGGGGAAACACCCAAAATCAGACAATAACAAAACTATATATTCAGCCTGAAATCAGAATAATCCTGATCTGATGCCAGGTCCTCGCCACACCAGAATCACTTGGCCCCTCTCAATTGTTTTATTTAAAAAATACTTGAATATTGTGCTTTAAACAAAGCGGATTGATTACCCGAACTTGGATGAAAGGCTTAATGCTGACATTAAATTCACAGACAGCCGGAGTCGTGCTAGGACGAATCACCCGACCTCGGACAAAGCGCTTCAGCAACAATATCTATATATATATATATATATATATATTATACACTACCGTCTGCGTAAATCTTGCCAATACTTGTCAATTTATTTATTTCTTTCAAAATACTTGATATTGTGCTTGGAGTCAAGCAGCTTGATTGACTGAGCCTCAGCTGTGCTACAGCTCAGGCTCAGTCAATACAACTGCTTCATTCCGAGTTGAGATTGCCATTACATGCTCAAAAACTTTGATATTATGGCAAGCTTAACGCAGACATGTGTGTAGCTCTATGTCTATATACAGTGAAACCTCTCTAAACCAGACACCCTGGGAGGTACCCAGGGTGTCCGATTTAGAGAGGTTACACTGTAAATCAGGCATATGATAATTCTGAAATGTATCGGCGTGCTTTGCAATCATGAACGTACACTACCATCTGACATAAATGATTAAGAAATCCATCAAAATCAAATCCAAGATATTTTCATGGTGTGCGGATTAGAGAGATTCCACTCTATATTGCAGCGACCGATTTCCCGCCATATCTACTACGATGGCCGTGACGCAGCAGCCCGGGGGTGGAGGAATGATGGTGACCAGCTTGGACGGCAACAGAGAGTTTACCACTGGCCTCTTTGACTGCTTCAGTGACTGCAAGTCATGTAAGTCTGTCATTGTACTGACCAGTCTCAAGGTGCATAATCACGTGGTTACAACAACAACAACGTCGCCCACTCCAAAGTAAGTATTATTTGATATTTTCTTTAATTTGCATGGATTTTGATGAAATATGGCGCAGCAAACGCGTCTTCATGAGATGCATTTGGTGGTCCAGTTTGGCACAGACTTATGTCGTTTTTGCAAAGAATGGATTTCCGTGTCTCCGATACGGAAATCGATTCTTTGCAAAAACGACAGAAGTTTGGGCGAAAATAAAGAGACCACAAAATGCAGCTTAACAAGACGCGTTTGATGCGCCATATTTCATCAAAATCCGTTACGTAATAAAGACAATATGAAGGAATACGTACTTTCAATCAGATGGATTCTGGAAGTTTCAGTACTTGCTGTTGTTGTTAGTACCACGTGATCATACACATTGAGTCTTATACATGGGCTATCGATCTTGGAATATCACGAGTAATTTCACATAATTCGATCTACTTTCTAAGCAAATCGCTGGCCAATTCCGAGCTCCATGCACCTATTACGATGTAACCCTTTCAACCCTAAGGAACTGGAATGGACTGTGATATGCTAATGTTCCGACCAATCCAATGGTCACAAAATGATTTTCAGATTCGTCCATTTATGATAAGTGGGTGTTTTTTTCTCTCAAAAATATTAAAATTACTTTCAAAAAGTGCAAATCCTGATGAGACGGCTCGTTACTCGGCTCATCTGGATCTGCACTTTTTGCATAAACCGATATAGCGAGATTTCGAGTTCAAAGGGTTAAACCCAATAACTTACATATTTTAATATTACGCATTTAATAACTACCTGTTCGACAGGACATGAAAAATCAATACTGCATTGTACACTTAGCTGAACTATAAGTATGTTATTGTTCACCTATTTGATTTTCTGCGATCGCTAGAGGTCGCATTTAATTCCTTAACGATCCAGTATGTGAACAGTAACTAACACTTAATGACAACCTGTTCGACGGGAAATGGAATGTCAATACACGGATGGGAGACGGCATTATAAACCTAGTTAATTATAAGTATGCTATTGTTCACATATTGGATTTTTCAGGATCTAAATGCTGCAATTGATAACGCTCCCTCGTATTTAATTCCATACAAATCCAATATGTGAACAGTACTTAGCACTACTTCTGTAGCCGATTTCATCAAAATTGCAAAGTATACTTTTCTAGCAAAGTATACAGTACTATTACGGAGTAATCATTTATTTTTCCTGAAATGCATTATTTCATATAGAACTAACGACTGCATATATTTGATGATTAAACGTATGCAGAATTATTATACTGAATTTATTACATTATCACAGCCAAAATGGCTGTGATAATGTAATAAATTCAGTATAATAAAAATTAATAAATTTATCCTAAAATTGAAAATTTCTCCCTCAAAGTATGCTTTGCTAGATAAGTATACTTTGCAATTTTTGTGAAATCGGCTACAGGTGCATCATGGGCGTTAGGCTTGGCGTAGTTTGTTCGTTTGACGTCACGTTGCTTACTCTGTTTCACGAAACCTGCCGAAATTTTACGGCCATATAAAATAATGCAAAAACAATATTTGTTTTCGATAATATTACATTTTATAAAACAGTAAGAATGCGCCTTCAGTTATTTCGTGAAATGTGGTCAAATATTGATTTTATTACGAAACATTGATTTGTCTATTGAAATTTATATTTAACATGAGGGAAAAGGAGATGGAGCTGGGGGAGGAGCCAAAATACGACACTTTTGGTTGACTCTGAAATCTGGCATGTCTATGGGGATTTAACACGGGGACATTTTTTTGCAATACAATCAATATTGAACCAAATTTCACGAAATAAAAAGATGGCTCACTCTTAAATTTTGATAAAAATATTGTTTTTGCAATGTTTATATGGCCGTAACATTCGGGCAGGTTTCGTGAAACAGTCATTAGTTTAACCCAAGCAACGTGACGTCAAACGGACAAATTGCGCCAAATATGCCCCGGAAGTAGTTCTGAGGGATCGTGGTTTTCCAAGTTCGGGAAATAATTGAAAAAGGTTTGGTCAATGTCTAAGACGGCATATACATGTATGCAGATGAATACATATTCTAGAGGGTAGAGTAGTGTGAAAACGTAGCACTTCGAAGTCTCCCGTACCATCCGTAGCAGACTGTCAATGACGGTATGGGAGTACTTAAGTATTTTGAAGTACTACGTTTTCGAAACAACGAGTAGATACAATGTATGTATATACGACACATGACGGTGGGTTTCATAGACAGTTAAAATGCAATGGTGGTTTCGTAAAATAAGAGACATGCCTCGATACATTTCTACTTTTACACTAGTTCATGATGGATTTCAAATAATGCAAGCTTATCATTATTAACTGCTTGCCAATTCAAGCCCCAAGACAGCTTAGACATGTGCAAATTGACAAATTACATGTATATCAAATTATTACTTAGATATCAATTTTTGCCTAGAAATTGCCTGTATTTGCCTACAGCAATAACATACACAGTCCAGGCAGATACGGCGTGTTTTCCAGTCTGATACGGAAACTTCTATTCTGATACTGCCATTTCTAGTCTGATACCATCGTTACTAGTCTGATACCGCCGTTACCAGTCCGATACCATGTCTCGCGCGCGTATTAAACCAGTTCCTTTGGGCATGCGCATTGCGTATCTTTACTTTATCGGCTGTGTACATTTTGACAGATGTCGGGAATTTAAATTTGTAGGCTCTGTATTTCATCATTCAATCATGGATAACGGTATATATTTTAATATAGGATTATCACAACTGCCGATATCAAACAAGCCACGCATTAACCTCTAATCAGTGTTTCAATCCATGGTTGGAACACAACAACAACCTGTTATGTGTCAAAAGCCTCAATTTACAGCAAAGCCTAACACTATACAATTTCAAAGTATCAGCTGATATCTAATACAGTGGAACCTCTCCAATTTCGTGAAATTTGGTCAAATATTGATTTTATTACGAAAAAATGATTTGTCTATGGGAATTTAACATGGGGGAAAAAGTGGTAAGGAAATGTGGGAGGAGTAAAAAAACGATTTTTTTTGGAAATTGACTCCGAAACCTGACTAGATAGCTTGGATATGATCTAACTAACAAAACAAAAGTTAAATTTTAAAAATCGGTCCAATATTTCTAAATTTCAAAAGAATTTCCCCATGTTAAATCCCCATAGACATCTTCACTCCGTGAATATGGGGATTTAACATGGGGAAATTGTTTTTTCGCAATAGAATCAATATTTGACCAAATTTCACGAAATAAAAAGAAGGCTCATTCTTAATTTTTCCTTTAATTTAATATTATCAAAAGAAATATTGTTTTTGAATTGTTTATATAGCCGTAAAATTTGGGCAGCTTTCGTGAAACAGACAGTAGTGTTTTGAAACCATGCAAAGTCATTGCAATCAGAGATACATAACAGCGAAACACATCTAAGGTAAACATCTATATTTTCCCGAGTGTCCGGTTTACAGGAGTTCCACTGTACATGTAATATGTCCAATAGCTTCATGCACTAGGTGTATGATCAAGTGGTTACAACAACAACAACAAGTACTGAAACTTCCAGAAGCCCTCCGATTCAAAGTACGTATTATTTTGTTTTGTCCTTATTATGTAACGGAATTTGACGAAAGTTGGCGCATCAAACGCGTCTTGTTAAGCTGCATTTGGTGGTCTCGGTAATTTGGCACAAACTTATGTCGTTTTTGCGAAGAATCTATTTCCGTGTCTTCCGCAAAAACGACAAGTATGTGCTGAACTCCCGGGATCACCAAATGCAGCTCACGAAGACGCATTTGCTACGCCATATTTCATCAAAATATGTTGCATATTAAGGAACATATCAAATAATACTTACTTTGGAGTGGGCGCGCTTTCAACACTTTCAGCCATTGTTGTTGTTGTTGTAACCACGTCATCATGCACCTTGATGCATAGTCACCCGTATGTTTGTCTACAGTTTACACCGGAATTACTGCAAATAACGTTACCATTGCATATGTGGCTGTGACTGGAGAAATGTGGTTTATCGTGTTTGCGACCAGTGTGGCTCCTGATCAAATAAACACTCATGTTGCCTGATAACGATCTGTATTCGTGTTCTAAGCATGACGGGTATTCCATTGATGGGATAGCGAACAGTGCATGTCCTGATCAGACTGTGTGGATGTACAGGCTGATATGGACCTACACTGGTCACAAAACCCATAAGCCCCATTTCTCCAGTCACAGCCACATATATACTAGCTGCATGTTTTCCGCTGTATAGACAATAGGTTGTACTATATCGCTACACCACAGTCAACGGTATAAATGTGCGGAATAACGTTTCCATTTCGCGCACTAAAATTCTCATAAACTGTCAAAATATATTATAGGAATGAATGGCCTTTTTGCGGAATTTATCGGGGTATAAACTTGGAAAAGTCGCGGGAATACTGGACGAAGCGATAAAAAATTACAATTTTCGAAAAAAAAAAGAAAAAAAGGCCTCGTCCAGTATTTTCGCGACTTTTCCAAGTTTATTTTCCCGATAAATTCCACAAAAAGGCCATTCATTCCTTATAATTCCAGCATTTGAAATAAATACATCAAGAAAATGTGTTTATTTTCCGTTTTCTTAAGAATTATTTTAACTGCGCTTCACTGTTACGGAAAGTAGTTCGCCGTGGGCGTTTACTGAGATATAAATTTTGGACAGAGACTTGCTACGGGCCAATCAAATGTTAGGGAATTGTGTAAATATTTTTGTGCTGGAACTCACCTAATAAATTGTGTAAACAGAGAACGCGTTAAACGCAAATTTGGAAATAATACTCCGTCATAACGCTTATGTAATGCAATGTAATGTAATGTAATTATAGTTATGTACTCAGAACTACTGTCTGTTCCACGTTTTGCAGGAATTCAACATGGGGGCTAAAAATAGATTTTTTTAAAATATTTTTTTTCATTTGTGGACCGATTTTCAAAATCTAACTTTGGTTTTCTTAGTTACATCATTTTCAAGCTAAATTGCCAGGTTTCGGTGTCAATTTCCAAATGTTTTCGTCGTTTGGAAATTGACTCCCCATAGGAAAATCGTTTTTTCGCAATGAAATAAATATTTGATGGAATGTCATAACAAAAATTTTTCTTTTTTTGGGGAGGGTGACTGTTTTGTTATTGATGAAAAAGTACCTAATTTTGAATATGTTTTAGATTTCATGTGTTTAATGGCCAAAAGTTCGTCGACGTGGACCAGACAGTACATATAATACATGTTGCAGGTATCATGGCGTATTTCTGCCTGCCCTGCACGCTGTGTAACATTTCGTCGCGGATGGGCGAGTGCGCTCTTATGCCTTTCTGTGTTGCTGGCTCCTTAATCGCCATGAGGGCCCGACTCAGGACTCTGGGCGGAATCAAAGTAAGTTCAAAGGGGCTGACAAAATGGAATTTAGCCCCTTCACCCCTTTTTTAAACCAAACCGTCACAAAATTATTTTCGGACAAGTCCATTAAGAGGGCGTGTTTTGTTCTAAAAAATATGAAATTCACTCGCAAAACGTGCATATCCTGATGAGAGGCTCGTCACAAGCCGGCTCCTCTGGATCTATACTGTTTGCCAATACCACTATACAGACATGCGGTGTTGAAAGGGTTAAGGTAGTTGTATCCTTCGCGTGGCCCCGTTTAAAATTTATGAGAATGTAATACATGTAAGATTTGTTTTCAAAATGGCCGCCATGGAAATTGGTTTTACACATATGCCGGTAAGTTGTTCCCATAGTGATCATTCGTATACATATGTCCATGTTTGTAAGATAAAGGAACATGGTTAATACATTTGTAACGCTATTTGTCTATTTGTTTTAGGCAGCCATCTTGAAATCCAAAATGGTCTCCAAGAAAATCTTGCTTTGCCATTATCTTGGAATGCTAACAATTTAGATTTGGCTTTGATGCATGTTCCCATGGTTACATGGTTAAACATCACAGTAAAAATATTAAATTAGTTAATTTAAGCAACTGTCTTATGAAAGACACTTTTAATTTCAAACTGGCCCCCGAAAACTGTCGTTGTTTCTCTGCTTTCGATGCTCGACGGTTTCATTGTCTTTCATTTGCCCATATGAGCAGGGGCAACGAACAGACGATGAACATCATTACTAATATTGAATAATGTATAGTGACAGCCGTATTAAATTCAAATTGACCGCCAATAAAACAAACGTATTATACTATACCGGTTCTTCCAAAATTGTTGGGACAGTGGGTTTGTGAATATAAAGTATAATTCAACATATCAATTTGTTTCAGCCAAGACGCCGATGTTCGGCAAATATTACCAGTAAACTGTTCCAGTAGTGTTAAAATTATATTCTAGTTGTCGGCCCTACCAAATAATTGTCTTCGCCACAAGGTGTGTTGCAGGTCTAATGCCTGCGCTAATCTTGTCAATATCTGTAAATTTCTTTATTTAAAAATACTTGAATAGTGTGATCGGGGACAAGCAGCTTGCTTGACAGAGCATCAGTTGCAGGCGCGGATCCAGGATTTCGGGTTAGGGGGGGGGGGGCGTAACTATTTTGCAATACTTCACTATATTATCGAACAAGCTATGCTTGTTGAGTTGAGATTGCCATTAGATGTTCAAAAACATTGTCATATTGGCAAGATTAATGCAGACGGTTGCGTAGTTGCTAAAGAAGCTAAAACCGCAATAAGCCGTACGTATAATATGCCCCCTCCCCACCCCAACCCCGTTAAGGAACGGTACTTTCCGACATGTGTGACCAGCGTAGCAAGATCAGCCTACGCGTCTGCTAATTCATATACTAACCAGAATATTTCTGGCCGTCACGCAGGACGACTTGCCAGTCGCCCCGCATGACAGGCAGAAAATGCGGGTTTATGCATATGCACACACTGATTTCTTATACTTTCATGAAACTTCATACATGCATAGGCCAGGACGCAAAGGTGTGTCACATGCAAGAATTTCAAATCTTGCCTCACTAGTTTTATATTTATCTCCTTTTGTTTTTCAGGGCTCCGTTTGCAACGATTGCTTGGTGACATCGCTCTGCGCAACTTGCGCTGTGTGCCAGATGGACCGAGAGATGACCGCCATGGGCCTATAATAAGGCCTCGGGGATTTCGTAGGGCCATGTACACGACCGCCTGCGCTAATCTTGTCAATATTTATCAATTTCCTTATTTCAAAATACTTGAATATTGTGCTTGGAGTCAAGCAGTCTGATTGGCTGAGTCTGAGCTGTGCTACAGATCATGCTCAGTCAATCAAACTGTTTGATTGCGAGTGGAAACGTTGACAGCATGGCAGAGTAATGCATGCGATTGCGTAGCGTTTGTATCAGACGGACACAAATTACAGCAGGACACTATTTACATTTAATTGGTACCAGTATAGCTACAGATACACATGCATGGATAATCATATTTATTTTATTTCGGCCGAAGCCTGAGGTGCCCCTGAGGTGCGTACGCAATATGTTTTGCGTTAGCACGCAAAACTGTACGAGTGCGCACGCAAAACTGTTTTCGCATTCGCATGCGATGGCTTAAGCTAGTATCTCACTGGGCTGCCACTGTTGGAGACAAATTGCGAACGGCATTCGCGAGGGAGTTTCCAAAATGTCTCGAAACTTTCGCAGGGGTTCTCAATTTCCTCGCATGAGTCGCAGGGCCTCGCTCTCGTGTCGCTGGAATTTTGAACATGTTCAAAAAATTCGCGCGACAAATGTTCTCTTAAAAGAGTCGTCGCGGGTGCCTTGAACCCGTCTCAAACTCTTCTCAATTTAGTCTCCGTGAGTCAGAAAGTGCGAGAAATGTGAAACAACTTTGTGACGGGTTGGCGACCTATGATACTAAATTGTGATTGATTGGAGACAAAAATGAAAGTCTGACGAATGTCGCGCGAATGTCGTGCGAATGTCGCAATTTATTCGCAGTTTCTTCGCTTGACGTCTGATGACAAAATGATTGAAAAGTGTAACGCATAACTCGCACGACATTCGCACGACATGTATGCGAACTCCCGGCGCATTTTGGCCAACATTTCGCCGTGAGTTCGTGCGACACCAATTAAGTGTGATTCCAAGTGAAAATTGTCGCTAATTCGCGTATTTTCTTTCAAGTTTGTGTCTCCAACAAGTCGCGAGCTGTCGCAGCCCAGTGAGATACTACCTTATGCCAATGAAACGACGTACACATCGATTTACCAGGGTTGTACACCAGTATGGCGTGTCACTAATATGAACACAGAGCAGTATGGACACATAGTTATGTCACCAGTAAATATGTACACATGTATGGTATGTGACGTTGTACACACAACATTTTGGATTGTCACCAGTATGGATACTGGTCACATTCCATACTCGTTTGTATACATACTCGTGACATGCCATACACGCGAGTATGCATACATACTGGTGACACGCCAGACTGGTGTGTGTCTATACATACTGGTGACATGTAACATTGGTGTGTACACATACTGGCGACATGCCATATTGCTGTGCTTACATACAGTGGTGTCAGCGTGTAAGTGCACACACGAACGAACATGACAGGTTGGAACCAACGTCATACGGATGAGTATACCTATTGGTGACAGGCCATACCGGTGTATATACAAACTGTTAAGAGGCCATACTGGTGTGTATCCATACCGTTTTTCTATACGCATGCGAAACCGTTTTTCGTGCGCACGCGAAGCCGTTTTTGTGCGTACGCAAAACTGTTTTGCCTGCGCACGCGAAACCATTTTGTGCGCTTGCGAAACCGTTTTGCGTGGGCAGGTGAAAATGTTTTGCGTGCGCCAACAAAACCTATCGCGTGGGCATGCGAAACCTGTAATACATAGTAATATATGTCCCCTCTGTGCCACCGTAGAAACCAATGTATTCGTCAATTATTTTTCAAAACTGGTTTTCAGGACAACAGACGCAAATATACTTCAATATGGCAAATCAAATGCAGAATAAGTTCTCAAACCCGGTGTGAGGCATCAATGTGCACAGCATATTCTCAAACACTGCTTGCATCCGAGTTTGAATTATTGTGCCATTGGCGAACTCAAGTGATGGTTATTCTTCAAACACTGGTTTGAGAAGCTAAAACCCGGGCTTGAGGAAGTATGTGCATTTGGCTTGTCATACGTCAATTAAAACATCAGATACAAATTGAGCCAATTTTTTGGCGGTTAGACTTCGCGGTTAGACTGTCCACAAATGTCATAAGTTCAATTTTCATTTTTTAATTTAACATTGGCGCACCTGTGATAATACACTTTTACACCATTATCAGTCGTAGCTCATCGTTAATGTATTTTCTTTTTGAACTATATTTATGGATAAAATGCTGAAAATGCTGAAAATGTGTGTTATATCTGTTTGTTGCATTCATGTATGGAGGACCAAATACACATCTAAATTGAAGGGGTTAGTTAAAAAAGGGGCTAACTCCTACATGGAGTTAGCCCCATTCTTCTACTGACCCATTCAATTATGATTAAATAGCTGGTCAGTTAGTGAGCATCTACGGAATATTCCCGCTGATTTCGGGGCCCGTGCTTATAAAACTGAGCACATTCGTCAGTCTTCATAAAAGTTGAAAATTGCCTTTTTTTGTCCAAAACAATGAAGAACAGCGGCATAATTAAATACAGTCGAACCTCCCCGAACGGCCACCTCTCTACAACAACACCCTCTCTGTAACAGCCGCTATTTTATATCCCAAATGGATGATTTCCTCTATATCTAACCCTTAGATTGCTGAGCATGAACATTATCGTCTGATGTTGCTTTTGCATTCTTTATCAATAAAAACATGTTTTGACAGCACTTTAATGATTCTAAAATGCTGTCAAAGCATGTATTTGATGAGAATTATCGAAGAAAATAAATAAACATCTGAAGATAAAATCTAATTCAGCATTGACCTCCATACAACAGCCACCTCTCTACAACAGCCAGGTTTACGTCTTCCCATGGTTGGCTGTTGTAGAGAGGTTGCACTATACAAATAGGCATCTGCAAATGAGAAACGTTAGTATTCGATCCTCTTTTGTAATGAACTGGGGCCCGTTTCACTAAACTTCCTGCGACTAAAATGTTCATAAGTGCAAAATTATGATAGTCTGTAAATTTCACATTAACACTGTTTTCTTGTAAATAATTGTTGGATTTACATTTATTGAGCATAGGCTGCATATGCAGCCTATGCTCAATAAATGTAAATCCATCAATTCAAATTTGCAGACGATTCTAAATATGCGCTTACGAACATTTTAGTCGTAATTAGTTTAGTGAAACGGCCCCCTGATATTTACTCTAAATCAAGAAGATTTATTTGGCCGAGGTTGAGCACAGTCTCGACCAATCAAGCTTCCTGACTGCGAGCATGAGAACCGAATAATGTACGTGATCATAACGCGTGATCATGACGTTTGATAAAGACGGGCCCAGTAGCATATTTCATCAACATTGCAAAGTATACTTTCCTAGCAAAGTATACTTTGAGGGAGAAATTTTCAATCTTAGAATAAATTTATTAATTTTTATTATACTGAATTTATTACATTATCACAGCCAATTTTGGCTGTGATAATGTAATAAATTCAGTATAATAATTCTGCATAGTTTTAATCATCAAATATATGCAATCGTTAGTTCTATATGAAATAATGCATTTCGGAAAAATCAATGATTGCTCTCTCAAAGTATACTTTGCTAGGAAAGTATACTTTGCAATTTTGATGAAATCGGCTACAGGTTTTGCAAGTCCGTTACATTGACAGACATGTAGATATAGCCGGCGATCGTAGGTATAATATAGAACAAAATACCTGTAGAGCCGACTATTGTTCACGTGTATAATTAAGCCCGGGAAAATAACTTAGTCATTTCTGAAGCCATTTCACATTTACTGTGCGTCGTTGAACAACTTAGGCAATTTTTAAGAAACTTCACTACCGGTGAACATTAGTCGTCGACAACAGTCGTTGATGTTAGAGCCGACTATTGTTCATCGACGACTATCGTTCACGTGTATATAATTAAGCCGGGGAAAATAACATTTCTGGCTTCAGTTTTCCCAGGCTTAATTATACACGTGAACGATAGTCGTCGATGAACAAAGGTGAAATGTTTTCAGAAATGGCGACCAGTGAACAAAACAGTCCACTGGGGCGGTTGAATCTGATTCACGCGGAGCTGCAAACCTCTCGCTTATCCCGCCATCATGCATCAAAATGACAGAAACATAGAAGCCAATCAAAAATGATTAATATAGTGGACGAAAAAGAATAACAAATCACAACGAAAACAAACTACAGTATAAATTAAATTTAATATACTATTATAAATATAACCATAAGGTAAGACGACACAAAACTCAAACAAGAGGGCCATGATGGCCCTAATTCGCTCACCTGACTCCATGAACATCACAGGAGAATGGGACATTGAGTTCATATATGTGTTTTAAAAAAATAGTGCTATTTTTAGATGGCGGTAATCTTGGATTAAGCGATGACTCTCATTTTACCAACTCTGAAAATGCTTCACCCAAGGATCTTAACTTACTATGAAGTTTGGCCAGCATCGGCCATGTGGTTCTGAGAAAAAGACGTTCAAAATCTCGAGAATAAATGGACATTTTGGAGGCCATCATGGATGACATAATCATCCGATTCCAACAAATATTACACCAGAGCAGTCGCCTCATCGATACCTTCAATTTGATATATGACATGAGCATATTTGGTCAAAAATAAAATATGACCCTACGGGCCACGCCCATTTTTAACAAATTTGAAAGAGCATTGTACATCGATCATTCCTACCAAGTTTCGTCGAAATCCGGCTTGCAGTTCATGAGAAAAAGATTTGTTAAGAATTTATGCTATTTTTAGATTGGATTAGCGATGACCTCCATTTTTTAACAAATCTGAAAAAGCTTCACCCATGAACCATAACTTTTAAGTTTGGCTACCATGGGTCAAGCGGTTCATGTGAAGAAGAACAACCTTTTGACCTTTCGGCGGCCGTCTTGGATGACATAACCATCCAATTTCGACAAAAAATGCACCAGAGTGATTGCCTCGTTGATACCTTCGATTTGATATATGACATAACCATATTCGGTCAAACATACAATTTGGCCCCAATTTGACCCCACGGGCCACGCCCATTTTTGACCCCGGGGTCACCATTTTAACAACTTTGAAAGAGCATTGTACATTGATCATTCCTACCAAGTTTTGTCGAAATTCGGTTGGCGGTTCTTGAGAAGAAGATTTTTGAAGAATTTGTACTATTTTTAGACTGCAGCCATCTTGGATTATATAATGACGTCATTTTAACAATTTTGTAAGCACCCTACCTAAGGACCATGACCGTGAAGTTTGGTGACTATAGGCCTAATGGTTACCGAGGAGAAGACGTTTGAAAATGTTCACGGACGACGACGACGGACGACGGACACATTGCGGTAACAATAGCTCACATGAGCTTCGCTCAGGTGAGCTAAAAAGGTTAAAGCGAAAGTGAATGGGTTTAACGTCTCATCAACAGCTAGGGTCATATAGAGACGGGACCACAGTTTAAAGTCTCATCCGCCAGACCAGTGGGATGGAAATACTATGAAAGTAGTTTTGATACATAAAGCGAGGTTTGAACCCACAACCTCCGGATTGGAAGCCATGTTTTCTAACACCTAGGCCACAATCCGGGGCCATTTCACTAAATTTCGTACGACTAAAATGTTCGTAAGTGCAAACTTATGATAGTCTGTAAATATCACATTAACAGTGTTTTCTTGTAAACAAGTATTGGATTTACATTTATTGAGCATAGGCTGCATATATTTAGTCGTAAGAAGTTTAGTGAAGCGGGCCCCAGTTGATGTTAAGTTTGGATGGATTGATGGATTGACGGAAGAACAAACATTCAAGGGACCGTACTTATGAAACCTCCTGAGCAAATCCCCGACCAATCAAACTTCCTGATCTCGGGCACTGGCACAAAATAGACACTCTCAGAAATAGACCCTCCCGCACTCATCTCAGTAAGGAGGCATAATACGTGCAATAGGTTTTGCGTGCGCACGCGATAGGGTTTGCGTGCGCACGCGGTAGCTTTTGCGTGCGCACGCGATAGGTAAAACCTATCGCGTGCGCACGCAAAACCTATTGCGTGCGCACGCGAAAGTAAAAAATATTTCCATGTCCCCTCTGTGCCACCGTAGGTTAGTGTAAGAAGGAGGCTATCTCACTCAGGGGGTTGCCCTTTCTGACACCGACCCGTTCAATGTTATTGCTGTTATATTTGGCGCATTACAAGTGTTTCTTCGTAGCGCCATAGCATTAATATCATGGGCCCGTTTCACTAAACTTCGTACGACTAAAATGTTCGTAAGTGCAAATTTAGGATCGTCTGGAAATTTCAATTGATGAATTTACATTTATTGAGCAATAAATGTAAATTCAATAATTGTTTACAAGAAAATGTTAAATTTACAGACTATCATAATTGTGCACTTACGACATTTTAGTCGTACGAAGTTTAATGAAACGACCCCCAGAATATTAAGTATCAAATGTGGATATGTGTGGGGCATATGGGTTGTGTCACCAGTGTTGATTCAGACCAGCCTGTGTAATCCGCAATGTCTCGTCAGATCTGCTCCTTTCACCATTATGTCAATGAAACATCCCAAAATGCATTATTTCATATAGAACTAATCACTGAATATATTTGATGATTAAAAGTATGCAGAATTATTATACTGAATTTCTTACATTATCACAGCCAAAATGGCTGTGATAATGTAATAAATTCAGTATAATAAACATTAATAAATTTATCTTTAAATTGAAAATTTCTCCCTCAAAGTATACTTTGCGAGAAAAGTATACTTTGTAATGTTGATGAAATAGGCTACAGATCACAAATCCCATAAGCCCAAATTTCTCCAGTCACATCCACAAATATGACTCGCCAGGGGGTCGTTTCACTATTCTTCGTACAACTAAAATGTTCGTAAGTGCCAATTTAGGATCGTCTGGAAATTTCAATTGATGGATTTACATTTATTACAGGCTGCATATGCTCAATAAATGTTGATCCAATCATAATTTTGCACTTACGAACATTTTAGTCGTACGAAGTTTAGTGAAACGGTCCCCAGGCACGAAAACATCCAAAGTACGGCAACTGTAACCACAGATCAGCCGTCTGTCTGAAACAATGACCACACACAGTCGGGCCGTGCTGGACGCAACAACATACAGTGAAACCTCACACCGGACATCAAGAAAATAAATGTGATCTCATTTGAAGAGGTTTCTTGGTATACGCATCTCAGATAAAACTTCATGTACATAATTTCAAAAGACATACGTATGTCCCAGAATGACCATATGCCTGATTTACAGTGGAACATCTCTAAGCCGGACACCCTGGGGAACTCCCAGGGTATCCGGTTTAGAGAGGTTTCACTGTAGATGTTTTTATATTTTCGCGCCAATCATTCGCCAATCATTTGCATAGCATTTTGGGACAAGCCTCACATCAGCAGCACGTTATAGGAATGAATGGCCTTATTGTGGAATTTATCGGGGATATAAACTTGGAAAAGTCGCGGGAATACTGGACGAAGCGATAAAAAATTACAATTTTCGAAAAAAAATAAAAAAAAGAAAAGATTTATTTTTTCGAAAATTTTAATTTTTTAAAGCCTCGTCCAGTATTCCCGCGACTTTTCCAAGTTTATATCCCCGATAAATTCCACAAAAAGGCCATTCATTCCTTATAATTCCAGCATTTGAAATAAATTCATCAAGAAAATGTGTTTATTTTGACAGACGGCAGCCATTTGTTTACATTGACAGCACTGACAGCGCACCTGTAGAAAGTAGTTCGGCGTGGGAATTTACTGGGATATAAATTTTGGACAGAGACTTGCTACGGGCCAATCAAATGTTAGGGAATTGTGTAAATATTTTTGTGCTGGAATTATCATATCGTATCAGCAGCACATCACATCATGTGATGTGCTGCTGATCTGATGATTGATCTGTGACAAAATTCTTGGCGAAAATATAGAAACATCCATCTTGTCGAGTTCAACAGGATAGAAAACCCGGTATGTATGTACCATATCGGTGAAAGAGAAACCCAGCAGTCCTAGTATCGTCATATATCTTAAATAATCCACTTTACACAGGACCATGATGAAAACACATTTTTATTTTTTAAATTGTTTTTTTTTATTTTAAAAATCCTGTCATGAATGTGGAAAAGTCGCGGGAATACTGGACGAGGCCTTCCGGCCTTCGTCCAGTATTCCCGCGACTTTTTAGTTTAGAGTGGTGTGGGCAAGCTGACGCTACATAGTGATATGTTGCCGTCCCTACCCAATTTATACGTTTCTCAGTAAAGCAGATAATCAAATTCGGTCATATTTACCATAAAATCATGTAAACTGATGGAATCAAGGACCTATATCTAAGTCCTTGATGGAATGATTGAATTTGGAAATTTTAATGCTGGGTTAAGTCATTATAGCATCCATTTTGCCTGGATGGAATGCTTTAGTATTTCATACATGTATACTTGGTGACATTATCCCACATCATTCTAAGCAACAAACCAGTTGAATCCCAAGGTCACGGTCACAATTTTAGTAAGTGATGGGCATTGAAAACTTTATGGTGTAATTCAATGGCATGCTTTGGCCGGCAATGTCGCCGTTCTGAAACAAAATGACGAAGCAATTTGTGATTCGGTGTACTATTTATGATGTATTTGTTTTTGTTTATAGAAAATAAAAGTTGCGGGGTATATGTAAGCGTACGGGGTATATACATGTATACATAACATTAGCATTAATAATGGGGTATATATTTGGTATATATGGAAATTCAATATTGTAGGGCATTATATATACATATATATATACGAAATTATATACAAAATTATGGGGTACAAGTTGAACCCCACAACTAGGCGTGAAATCAAGACCCCGCAAATGGCAGGGTTTCTGTATATATATATATATATATATATACATGTATATATGAGACATCTCATGTGATTTTGTAACCTAAGAACGTGTGCGATTTTTCATGAAATATACGATTTCGTATTTACTTACGTGATATTTTCGGTCAACGACGTCGAAAGTAGAATAAATTTTCATAGCATATGCGGAAACCATACCCGATAAATTCCTTAAAGCTTCAACATCATTTACAGACAAAATCGTAAATTTTGTAAATAAATATGTTTCATGAGCTGTCGCACATGTTGTAGGTACAAATTCACATGGCGTGTCTCAGTATCAACTCCCCATGAGTAAAAGGTGTATTATTAACCCATAGACCGATATCTTATTTTTTTTTGTCGTCTGCTGTTATTTTCTATTTTCCATTATTATCATCAAAAACATGCTTTGACAGCACGTCAGAATCATTTCCACTGGAAATGATTCTGAAGTGCTGTCAAAACATGTTTTTATTGAGAAATAAGGCAAGATATAAAAACAACAGCAGACGACTATAGTTGTGAATAGCAGTAAGTTGCATCCAGCGTAAACCTGAGATACGCTTGCGGGTCCGCTCCGTGAATTAATTCACAGTTACATGATTGTAATGCTTCTAGCAAACACGTATTTTAACAGGCTTCAGTAGGACAATCATAGAACGAGAGTTACAAAATGTAGATCGGAAAAGCAGTATCGTACGGAAGCATAAAAGGGACATGCCAAATATTTTTCTATGTCGTTCCCACGACATTGCATCTCGTTACCACGACATAGCATCTCGTTCCCTCGAGATAGCATCTCGTTCCCGCGAGATATAGGATCTCGTTACCACGAGTTAGCTATGTCGTTACCACGACATAGCATCTCGTTCCCACGAGATAGGATCTCGTTACCACGAGATAGCTATGTCGTTCCCACGAGATAGCATCTCGTTACCACGACATAGCATCTCGTTCCCACGAGATAGCATCTCGTTACCACGAGTTAGCTATGTCGTTCGCACGACATAGCATCTCGTTCCCTCGAGATAGGTAGCCAATGAAAATGAAGCATAATTACCGCCAGTTTAGTCCGACAGCCGGTAGCTTAACATTGTTTTGATTAACATAGTTTTGTTATTGGCGATTTTGCTTGTCCATGCCATCCACATCCAGAATCCGGCTAATGACACTCTGTCATCTTTGAGCGTTTTGAAAAATGTGCATACATTAAAAATGGCCGCCAGACAGTTATAGTAAGCCGTGTGAGGTATTGAAGTAATTTAAGAGCGTAAAGTGGATTTACTTGACTTATCAGAAAAGCGGTCAACATTTTTAATATTCAATTCAATTCACTGTGACATGTAAAAAATCCAAAATGGCCGCCAAATGTAACGTATTTTAAATATAACTGCTCTCACACTCTATATCAAAGCAAACATGATACTGATATTGGATATATTGCCACAACAAACGCTTTCAGTACGTTCGATATGTTCGCAGACAAGTTGTTGAACAGGGGAAGTCAAAGATGGCCGCCACATATAGCCATAGTATCATATAACAATAATGTAAACGGACTGATAATTAAGTATATAACTGCATATTAGCGCCATATCGTAGTAAATTGGTATAGATGTATTGGATTTGGGCATACTCTGAACGTTTTCAGTAACTTAGACACATAATTAAATAACTGTGCCAATAGCAGAAGTCAAAAATGGCCGCCAAATATTTAACAAAAAAGTCACGTTGCCTTATACTGCGCAAATTGCATACTAATTATTGGGGCTATTGATTAGTTTAAGCATATTAGTATACATAGCTCAGGTTTATTGACACATTGAACGTTGTATGTAACTTTGAACTTTCAATGCACTATTATACAATTGTGTCAATAGGAAGAAGAAGCCTTAGATGACCGCCAGATATAAATTACCTGGCAATGACAATCATAATGTGTAATGATTAAAATATGAAATGTCACGTTGACCTACTACAAAGAAAAAACACATATTTATGTCAATCTTGTGTTCTCTTGTAACCTTGTTATGTAATTAGAAACGTGTTCAAGAAGTCCAAGACGGCTGCCAAATATAAATTATAGCAATCATCGTTTAATAATTAAGTTATATAATTAAGTTCAGTCCAGCTCCATAGGGAGTACATTGTTATAGCAATAGTTTACAAATGTATGTCAATGACGATCGCATAATAATGACATGATTATTAAAATATATTGCACAGTAGAAAAGTGAGAACCGTAAGAAACCAACGCAATAAATACTTCCTAATAAGTAAATGACATGCGCACCTCGGTGGTCGCAGAACCTTCAACGCGGCACAAACATGCACTCCACGATCAGCGGTGTACGGTCCCAAAACGAAAACAACAGTGCATACACTACATAAACAGTATAAGAAATGTAGAGCAAGCACAACAACAACTATTCCCCAATGAACTACGGTTAAAGTAACAGGAAAATCAAATCCCAATGAAGGACAGTACATGGACACATGACAAGAAGGATGCCACATTGGATAGGACAGTGCATAACACAGAACACTTGGATGGTTGAAACTGAACTGTTTTGCAAACCTCCCGCTTACCTCGCCATCAAGCTTCAAAAGGACATCAATATACAAGGCAATCAAAAACGAATAATATATCATACGATAACGACAAACTAATTAAAACGAAATACACAGTATACATGAAATAATGAAAGTTAATATTGTAGATATGACTATGAGAAAAGAAGAAGATATGATGGCACAAATACTCTAGCCGCAAGGTATGACAGTTACGTTGTTTAGCATTGTCATATTAGTATATTAAATTTCGTGACTACTGCATTTCTTATATCCATTGCATTGTACCTTGAATGCTGTCATGTTGTATATATTGGTGTGTACTATATGTATTGTAGTCTGCAATGACTATAACAGTTATTGTTACCGTGAGTTAGTAGTGGCTCAACTGGAATGACTGTCGTATATATCATTCATATGTGTATTAGTTATGTCCACACTATAATTTTTATTCTACATTATATCAGTGTTTTTCTCATAATTATTGAATTTGTGATTACATTTGATTTCTTCAGCATTTACGTATGTTAACATGTCATATGCATGCACTCCATATTGAGTTGTATGTAATAAAATCAACTGCACATGCATGTCAGACGTTGAATTCCGACTTGTCATTGAAACCAAGAATGTTATAGAAATATTACATTATCTCATCATACAAATATAATTTGCTCTACATAATCAATACAAATATGAATATATATCAATTGTTTGCAGTTTATCAATGTGTGTGTTCTCCATTTGTACTAGCTATGTTAGTCAATTCGCGTGATTTCACAGTGAACTTGTTGAGCATTGAAGCGTTTGGAACCAATGGTATGAAAGAAAACCTCTTGCATTCATTCAAATTAGGAAGTCATTAATGTTTACTGTAAAGTTCCACCCTACATATTCTTTCCAACGCCCACTATGTAAGTTATAATTACATAATTTGGTGTCAGAATATTGTCAGCATGAATGTTGATGTGGAATGGCAAGACAAGATGGTTTTCCAAAATAAAATGAATAAGCCAACGTATATAACCAAGTGTACTATTTATAAGTATATGATTTGATTACTAGTAGCATGTACTATATTATTATCCGGCGCCCATTTTTAGACTTCTGTTATTGAACGTTGTCTAATGGTGTATATTAAGTTAAGAAAACAAATGATCATCTTGACTTAATACCAGTATTTGGTATAATTACATTCTTAGATGTGACATACGAGTCCAATTATATAAGCTAATTGCTACAATAATACCAAAATAGTTGGCGGCCATTTTAGACTAATGCTGTTGAAACAATGATCTAATTGTGTACCTAAGGTACTAAAATCATTGTGTATCTACATACAATATTCGTATGCACATTTGCTCTGATATAGGGTCTGAGTGCAATTATATATGTTTTCTTATGAAGTGATGCGATTGCACTTATAATGTATTATATTTATAATTGGCGGCCATTTTTGGCGTTCTGCTATTTAGACAATTATTCAATTACATAGAAAAGTTACAAAAATAAACATTTATTGTTTCAATAAACCCAAGATTATAAAAAGCATACTCTTTGTTGTGACGAACTAGTGAAATTACGTCAAATGGTCACATTTTGCGGCCATTTTGGATTTTTCCCATAGTGCAGTTAAGGAATTGAATTTTAACGTTGCCAATTGTCATCACTATGTCAAATACACCCAGTTTACGCTCTTAAATTGCTGAATTTGCTTATGTTAATGCAACTATATGGCAGATTATATATATTTGACAGCCATCTTGAATTTGTGCAAATTTCTTAAAGGTGATAAGCTTGTCATCAGTTGGATTTCAAAACTAGAAGGTCTGGACATGCAAAGTCAGTAATAAAAAAAAACATTTTATTCAAAACAAGGTAAAACCCCAAATCGGCCTTTGGCTGCCGGACTATATTCAACTATGGCTGAAAGAAAAAGTGGCGGTAATTATGCTGAATTTTCATTGGCTACCTATGTCGTGGGAACAAGATGCTATGTCGTGGTAACGAGATGCTATCTCGTGGAAACGACATAGCTATCTCGTGGTAACGAGATCCTATCTCGTGGGAACGAGATGCTATGTCGTGGTAACGAGATGCTATCTCGTGGGAACGACATAGCTAACTCGTGGTAACGAGATCCTATCTCGTTGGAACGAGATGCTATCTCGTGGGAACGAGATGCTATCTCGAGAGAACGAGATGCTATGTCGTGGGAACGACATAGCTAAGTCGTGGTAACGAGATGCTATCTCATGGGAACGAGATGCTATGTCATGGTAACGAGATGCTATGTAGCATATGCTCAATAAATATAAATCCATCAATTGAAATTTACAGACGATCCTAAATTTGCACATTTTTGTCGTACGAAGTTTAGTGAAACGGGCCACAGGTATCTCATACTCTAAGTCCGGTTTTGTCAGAGTACGTTTGTTGATCAATATGAATACACCGTTGTGATGGTAAACACTGTTGCTGTGGTCGACAACGCGACATATTCATGGCTGTACAAAAAACTTGTATACATAGATAATCGGAGTTGTTTCGGTTTTCTTTGGTATTGCGAAATAAACTGTCGTTCATACAGCAGGGGTTCGGCTTGCTTCGGATTTCTTTAAAAGTATCAGTACATAAAGGTACATGTATCAGTAGTAAACACAAATAAGTTAATGATTGTTGTTTTTACTCCCTGGATTTACATTTATTGAGCATTGGCTGCATATGCAGCCTATGCTCAATAAATGTAAATCCAATAACCTGTTACAAGAGAATACAAGGTGGCTATGTTTTTAATCGGCCGTAATCGTACTTATGGAAGCCAATGTTAAAATATTATTTATCTCTCAATTATGAGATACTTACTCCTCATTAGGACTTAGTATCTCCTAATTGTATCTCTTAATTAGGACTTTGTATCTCCTATTTATGAATATCTCATAATTAGGAGTTAGTATATCCTAATTAGGACATGTTATCTCCTAAATAGGACTTACTATCTGTGCAGATGCTAATTTTTGTATCTCCTAATAAGGAGAGATGCTACTCCTAATTAGGAGACAATAAGTCATACTTTTGTAATTAAGAGATACTAAGTCCTAATTAGGAGATATTATCTCTTACTTAGGAGTTAGTATCTCCTATAATTAGGAGAACATTCATTTTAGCAATGGCACCAAGACGCTTCCATACGTACTTGTTCTACAAAAGTCCAATTTTTTATCTAGTAGGAAAAGAAGTTGCATTTATTTTAGCGCATGCTGATCAGTACATACACAAACAAATCACTATAATTATAGCTTCGACATGGTATTGGGATTGGCGTCCTCAGTCACTAGCCGAAACGTCTCCAGTGGAATTTCGTGTTTGGAGCCGGGGCATAGCATCATTTCCGCGGCAATTCTGCCCACCTCATTGCCCGTTTTCGCGCCCCGCCCATTCCCGCCAATCGCAACCCCCAGGCCCTCATGAACACGTGCAATATATGGTAGCCCGGTCGCCGTCACCATAGTAACGCAGCTGTCACTGTAGAACGATTTGAACTCGATGCCTGAAAATTACATATTTTCAGCGATTAATGCCTAACAAAAGATTGTTGTTCGGGCAACGCAACTATTTACAGATATGACGCAGACCCTATATGCATCTATGTTTGATGTTTCTGACAGAGAAAGTCTCAATATTTGCTCTTAGACCAGCTTATAACGTTGACAATTTTGAAGTACCGGATAGTGTATGAATTGTTTCTGCGCCGGAAATGACGTCAAAACGTGACTTCAGTTACGTCTCGCGAACATCTAAGAGGAAATATTTCCTTCAAGGAAATAAATCCCTCCAGAATCAAGCTAAATCACTGAGTAGCATGTACTATTGATTATACACACTATGCATATATTTTCTTTATACCATACTTTCAAAACCATTTGCATACTGGCTTATTTTCTTGGCTAATAATCATATCATCAAGAACTGACTGGCGCCAGCAGACACACATAACAAGGTTTCACCTTGGAACATGGACGTCAAGAGGGATCTCAGATTTTCCACGATCCAGTGGTCTCCGTCCGTACAGTGCCACCTGGAGATCTCGCCCTTGTCGAGATAACTCTTCAACATTCCGTCAGAGTGACCGATCTTCACGTAGTACTTCCCTGAGTACGATAGCATGCACGTGACCTTTGAGTTTTGCCTTTAAATCATGAATTGTGGTAGTGACTGGAGAAATGGGACTTATTGGTTTTGTGGCCAGTGTAGCTTCTGCTCAAATAGCACTCTCATGTGACCTGATATCGATCTATTTTGCTTGCTTGAAGCATGGTGGATGTTTCATTGATGGAATGGCGAACAGTGCAGATCTTGATCAGACTGTGCGGATGCACAGACTGATCTGGATATGCACTGTTCGCCAAACCCATAAGCCCCATATCTCCAGTCAAAGACACAATTATCAAAACATAGCATTTGCTAAAAAAGCCCCAGCTAGAATGGGTATTCAATTCGACTTTAACAATATGTATTAAACAATGTATTACAGTTCAATACAATTATATGGGATTTGACTGAAACCATAACTCTTGTGATCATCTCCCGATAATTCCAGCACAAAAATATGTACACAATTCCCTAACATTTGATTGGTCCATAGCAAGTCTCTGTCCAAAATTTATATCCCAGTAAACTCCCACGCCGAACTACTTTCCGTAACCGTGAGGCGCAGTTAAAATAATTCTTAAGAAAACGGAAATAAACACATTTTCTTCATGAATGTATTCCGAATGCTGGAATTATACGGAATGAATGGCCTTTTTGTGGAATTTATTGGGGATATAAACTTGGAAAAATCGCGGGAACACTGGACGAGGCCTTAAAAAAATACAATTTTCGAAGAAAAAATCAAAACAAAAAAATCTTTTTTTTTTTGATTGTTTTTCGAAAATTGTAATTTTTTATCGCTTCGTCAAATATTCCTGCGACTTTTCCAAGTTTATACCCCGATAAATTCCACAAAAATGCCATTCATTCCTATAATATTAGATTCCGTGTGCAGCTAGCCCACCCTGCCCGTCTGCATTACATCACCGCCTGCGCCTATCTTGCCAATATGTGTTGTTGTTATATCAAAATACTTGAATGTAGCTCGATTGGCTGAGCCTCAGCTGTGCTACATTTATGCCGCCGTCAGTGTGGAAGCTTTAAGCCGGAAGGAAGCTTAATTTTTTCAGCATACTTGAAACCCCATGTGTACGAAATGTCAGGCATTCTGCCGGAAGTGCATTGCTTTTGTACTTATCGATCAAACTACATGTACATGTATATGGAACTGTTATGTCATAGGCTGCCAAATAAGGGTTTACATACCATCCGGATAGAGCACAGGAGGGAGCATGTAGAAATGGATCATTCCATTCGGGTTCCGAGGGTAGGCAGCATGCCAGCCGTCGCCGTCGCCACTACCGCCATACAGGTAACACGGCATGTTCCTGACAAATGTTTGCGAGCATGTATACTGTTCCTGGGGCCCGTTTCACTAAACTTCGTAGGACTAAAATCTTCGTAAGTGCAAAGCTATGATCGTCTGGAAATTTAAATTGATGAATTTACATTTATTGAGCATAGGCTGCATATGCAGCCTATGCTCAATAAATGCAAATCCAATAATTGTTTACAAGAAAACGTTGTTAATGTGCAATTTACAGACTATCATAATTATGCACTTACGAACATTTTAGTCGCACGAAGTTTAGTGAAACGGCCCCCTGGGATCCCGTTTCACTAAACGTCGTACGACTAAGGAATCGTAAGTATACAACTAAAATTGAACCAAAATTCGCACCGACAGCCACTTTTGAGAAATATTTGGCGAAGTTCAGGTTCAATTATCCCTATATGTAGGCAGTATATGATTGCATTCGTGAACCACATTGATGGGTTCAGTAAAATTATAAAAAAATATTGGTGCGAACATTTTTATCGCACGAAGGTTAGTGAAACGGGGCCCTGGTCGTGATCTCTATTTCAATGATCGAATGCGGACAGTTCGATTCGTCGAACCGGACAAAGCCGGATTGCGAATATAAGTTTCGAGGACATGCTCGGAAGCGATATAATCATGGGCCCACATATATCTACTCTATTTTCGTTCATAATGTTTATTGATTTTTGGGGCATGACAAAATCCAGTATGGTGTCGATGCCGACTATTCTCGATTTACGGAATGGTGCGAGGGTTCCCGAGTGACTTGAAGGACTCGATGGAAGAAGGGAGCTAACTCCCTCATGGAGTTAGCCTCCTACATGTACTTCCACTTACCACTTCAATTATGCGTTCTACGTCTGCCAAACAGCTACATGATTACAATAATCAATCGGATATGTAGCCTATTTCACCAACATTGCAACGTATACTTATCTAGCAAAGTATACTTTGAGGGAGTAATCATTTATTTCTCCCGAAATTCATTATTTAATATAGAACTAACGATAGCTAATATTTTGATGATTAAAAGTATGCTGAATTATTATACCGAATTTATTACATTATCACAGCCAAAATGGCTGTGATAATGTAATAAATTCAGTATAATAAAAATTAATAAATTTATCCTTAAATTGAAAATTTCTCCTTCAAAGTGCACTTAGCAAGAAAGTATACTGCAATTTTGGTGAAATAGGCTACTGAAGTCTAATGAATATTAGTAAATGTTCACTTCAAAGTGTATGTTGTATACGCTCGACTTGACTATGGTAAAGGTGTGCCATTAAATCATAATGTAATACATACTAGTCTGAAAATCAGAGCCATCCGTGCATGTCATACACCATTAACATTGTTATGAAATATAATTACTTCATAAGTGCGATGGAATGTGTATAAAATATATGTTAATATGCTTTTCGTGTATACAATCAATACCAAGGTGCACGTGGTTACAACAAAAACAGCAATGGCTGAAAGTGTTGAAATCGCGCCCACTCCAAAGTAAGTATTATTTAATAGTTTCCTTAATAGGCAACGGATTTTGATGAAACATGGCGCAGCAAACGCGTCTTCATGAGCTGCATTTTGTGGTCCGGGGAGTTCGGCACATACTTATGTCGTGTTTGCGAAGAATCGATTTCCGTGTCAGTAGAAACACGGAAATCGATTCTTCGCAAAAACGACAGAAGTTTGGGGCAAAGTACCGAGACCACAAAATGCAGCTTAACAAGACGCGTTTGATGCGCTAGATTTCATAAAAATCCATTACATAATAAGGAAAGAATAAAATAATACGTACTTTGAATCGGAGGGCTTTTGGAAGTTTCAGTACTTGTTGTTGTAACTACGTGTTCATACACCTTGAATACGGCGCTTTCAGTTGCAATCTCACCCATCTTGGTATATAATAGTCATCGGTCAGTTTCACCCCTTGTAACGTTTGACACGGGCAACAAATAATAGCTCAATCTCTTACTCCACTGACCACTTAAAATATAACGTGGTCGCCCGTTTGCTTTACCTCAGCTTATATAAGGCCTCCCCGGCCACCTCCCCCAGCACCACGGTCTGTGGGGAGGCGTGAAACTTCGGCTTGACATTCCCCGGTAGGAGATTCCTGCTGGACGTGAACACATTCGTCGCCAACACCACCTGTCGCGCTATTATCTCCGCTCCGTTGGTTGTTAGAACCCTCATGAGACACTCGCCGTTTGATTGGGTATCTTTAATCACGTGGTCAACGACATCACGGATGATGTCACATCCGTTGTTTAGCGCCATACACATGTGCGCCAGGATGGCTTTGCGGGGATCAAACCAGCCACTGTTGTGGTAGTACCGTCCCTCTTCGTCACTAGCGAACTTCATGTAGCTGTGGCGCTCCATAAGTTCGCGATTGTCCACCAGGCGGCCATGGCTGGGAAACTCATCACTCTCCCTCTCATGGAAGCCGTGCTTACCGGCCGTCATAACGCCCACGTTGTGGAAAAATGAAACCCCTGTAAAATGTGACTGTGGCTTGAGCAATGGGGTTGAGACCAGTGTATATCCAGTTCAGACTGTGCGTTTGAACAGGATCTGCACTGTTCGCCATTCTGTCAATAAAATACAAATTGTGCTTCTAACACGCAATACAGATCGTTATCAGGCTACGGGAGTGTTATTTCATCAGGAGCTACACTGGTGATAAATCCCACAAGCCACGTGTATTCAGTCACATTCACATATACATTATACACTACTGTCTGTTCCACGTTTTGCTGCCGACGAACTTTTGGCTATTAAACGCATTAAATCTAAAAAATATTTAAAAGTAAGTACTTTTTTCTCAAAAAAAACAAAAAAGTCATCCTCCCCAAAAAATAAAATTCAATCAAATATTGATTTTATTGCGAAAAAACGATTTTCCTATGGGAATTTAATATGGGGGCTAAAAATAGATTTTTAATTTTTTTTTTTTTTATTTGTGGACCGATTTTCAAAATCTAACTTTTGTTTTCTTAGTTACATCATTTTCAAGCTATCTCGCCAGGTTTCGGAGTAAATTTCCAAATTGACTCCCCATGTTAAATTCCCATAGGAAAATCGTTTCTTCGCAATAAAATCAATATTTGATTGAATTTTATTTTTTGGGGAGGGTGACTTTTTTGTTTTTTTTGAGAAAAAAGTACTTACTTTTAAATATTTTTTAGATTTAATGCGTTTAATAGCCAAAAGTTCGTCAATATTAGATGGAATTTCATCAAATATTTTTTTTTGGGGAGGGTGACTTTTTTGTTATTGATGAAAAATTACTTACTTTTGAATATGTTTTAGATTTAATGAGTTTAATAGCCAAAAGTTCGTCGACAGAACAACGTGGAACAGACATTAAGTGTATTATGATGCTTAATACACTGTGTTATTACACCACGGAAACCCATTTCATGCAATAAATAAATTAAATGCTGTTTCGACATTTACCAGATTCTCGTTCGATGTCGCGATATTTGGAGATAGCCCGGTTTGCCAACTTCGCCCAGACTGAGTTCGCCCCGTTGGCACTAGCAATCCGGCCGCTATCGTAGTGAGCCCCGAATATCTCCCGGCCCGTCCGGTTTACGCGCTCCTACAATGACACAATCGTGACATGAAAGCAGTAGCACAAGGTGCATGATCACGTGGTTACAACAACAACAACGTCGCCCATTCCAAAGTAAGTATTCTGTGATATTTTCCTTAATATGCAACAGATTTTGATGAAATATGGCCCAGCAAACGCGTTTTCATGAGCTGTATTTGGTGGTCTAGTGAGTTTGGCACAAACTTATGTCGTTTTTGCGAAGAATCGATTTCCGTGTCGAAGACACGGAAATCGATTGTTCGCAAAACAGACAGAAATTTAGGCGAAAATACAGAGACCACCAAATGCAGCTTAACAAGACGCGTTTGATGCGCCATATTTCATCAAAATCCGTTACGTAATAAGGACACTATACAAGAATACGTACGTTGAATCGGTACTTGTTGTTGTTGTTAGTACCACGTGATCATACACCTTGTAGCCGATTTCACAAAAATTGCAAAGTATACTTATCTAGCTAAGTATGCTTTGAGGGAGTAATCATTTATTTTTCCCGAAATGCATTATTACATATAGAACTAACGAATGCATATATTTGTTTATTGAAAGTATTCATAATTATTTTCTGAATTTATTACATTATGACAGTAAAACTGACTGGTAATGAAATTAATTCAGCATAATAAAAATAATAATAAATTGAAAATTTCTCGCTCAAAGTGCACTTAGCAAGATAAGTATACTTTGCACATTTGGTGAAATAGGCTACAGTAGTCGATTGCTGAGTGCACTTACCTACCTGGGTGCACTTTGAGGTAGTAAATATTCATGTGTACTGTACTGTATTAATTCATATAAAACTAACCCCTGTTTACATTTGATGATTAACATTGTCTATCATTCATCATATTCATTGCACGGGCAACTCCAAACAGAATAATTATTTTGGCAATTATTTGGAACAGTGTACATCCTTGTCACTCCGACATTACAGTAAGATCACCGAAGTGATCAGTAGCCGATTTCACCAATATTGCAAAGTATACTTATCTTGCTAAGTACACTTTGAGGGAGAAATTTTCAATTTAAGGATACATTTATTAATTTTTACAATACTGAATTTATTACATTATCACAGTCATTTTGGCTGTGATAATGTAATACATTCAGTATAATAATGCCGCATACTTTTAATCATCAAATATATGCAGTCGTTAGTTCTATATATTAAATAATGCATTTCGGGAAAATAAATGATTACTCCCTCAAAGTATGCTTAGCCAGATAAGTATACTTAGCAATTTTAGTGAAATATGCTACAGAATCAGTTACACCAGATTACACTCATAGCATGGGTAATGACTGGCCTGTTACAAAGTAGGTTCAATGTGATTGAATTGAATTCAATTTATTCCATTCAATCCATTTTACACGACATCATAAGGTATAAGTGAAAACAGTGTAATATCAAACGAGGCTGAAACAAGGAAATGAGTACAGTGGAACCTCTCTAAACCGGACACCAATACAACACCTGTGATCTTAATTTTGATGAGTTTCTATATCATTTATCTCCGGTGATAATGTCTGTTCGTGATCGTATAGCACACACTTATGGCTCAGAATGATCAAATGCCGGATTTACAGTGAAACCTCTCAAAACCGGACACCCTGGGGACCTCCCAGGGTGTCCGGTTTAGAGAGGTATCACTGTATATGTAAATATAAATATGAATGAATCATAATGAGAGAACTCACGAGAACATCAGATGTGCTTGTCAGCATTAAAGGGCGGTAACCAAGCTTACGTGCTGATCTGCTTCAAAGGGCGGTTATTCCCCCTGGCATACTGGACCAGAAAAAAAAGAACAAGAAACGAGGAAAAGCCACACAACAATATGGCTAAGTTTTTCAGCGGCATTTGCAAGATGACGAAGGTCAATGTCGTATTAATGGATGGTGGCGCGAGTGTGTGACAAATGTGACAAGTGTTCAAGTATAGAAGTAATCGTTCGAGTAATCATGAAGACATCACATGTTGGAGAAACTCTGACAAACTTGTTGATGCAACAAAATGGCTAAGCGTTTCAGCGACATTTCGAAGGTGACCAATGTCAAGGTCGTGTAATGGTGGCGCGAGTGTGTGACAAATGTTCAGGTGACTCAAGTGTTCAAGTATTGAAGATATTACATGATGGATAAACTCTTACAAACATTTCGACGTAACAAAAGTGTTGAATCAATTGTTAGAGTAATCTTGAAGATATTACATGTTGGAGAAACGCTTACAAGCTTGTTGATGCAACAAATGGCTAAGTGTTAAAGCGACATTTCGAAGGAGACCAAGGTCAAGGTCGTGTTAATGGTGGCGCGAGTGTCACAAATGTTCAGGTGATTCAACAAGTGTGCAAGTATCTAAGCAATTCTTCGAGTAATATTGAAGATATTACATGTTGGAGAAACTCTTACAAACATTTCGACGTAAATGTCACGGAAGGACGGTCGGACGTACGGAACCTCAAGAGCAACGCAATATGCCCCTTGCTATCGCAAATGGGGGCATTATTACCTTTGGCTCTTCTGGTCCCACGAGGCAGACTTTCACACCCGGCTTCTTCGAGGCATGTCCTGCTATGGCAGATCCCACCAAACCGGCGCCAACGACGCACAGGTCATACACGTGCGCCCGGCCGCCGCCTCGAATTTCCGCCATGGGTTATGTACACGTGGAGGCTGAAACCAGTCATGTTGCGATTGGAATATTGAGCCCATGATATATGTACATGTCCCTCATATCAGTGCATCTGTCCGTGTAATATAATGTCATATTTTTCGAGAGAGTTTTGCTTGAGTTGTATAATTTGGATCAGGTGAACAGAATTCACGAGCCATAACATCGCTAGCATTACGGCAATTGCTATGTATTTTAAATGTGCTTGACGACCAGGGGCCCGTTTCACTAAACTTCGTACGACTAAAATGTTCGTAAGTGTAAAATTATGATAGTCTGTAAATTTCACATTTAAACGTTGTTTTCTTGTAAACAAGTAATGGATTTACATATATTGAGTATATCCTATGCTCAATACATGTAAATCCATGAATTGACATTTCCAGAAGATCCTAAATAAGGATACATTTATACATTTTTATTATACTGAATTTATTACATTATCACAGCCATTTTGGCTGTGATAATTTAATAAATTCGGTATAATAATTCTTCATACTTTTAGTTATCAAATATATGCAGTCGTTAGTTCTATATGTAATAAAGCATTTCGCAAAAAATAAATGATTACTCCCTCAAAGTATACTTAGCTGGATAACTATGCTCAGCAATTTTGGTGAAATCAGCTACTGGTAAAGTAGACACGCCAGATGAGATCGATCATACAATGGGGTTTTATCGTTGAAGAGACATTTCCCGACCAAAGTCACTCTTAAAATGCCAAGACAATAGTCGATCTAGAGTACACATTTGCGTGCGTCTGTGTTTGAGCTTGTGAACATATTTGGACATTCAGATGGTCGAGTTATCTGCTCTCAACCATACATACATGCACCTACTGCTCCAGGTGTCAAACTTGTGAACGATTCAATCTATGAGTGTGTATCGGAATACACGAATATCGAATATCATGCCTTTACCACGAGACCGTTTCACTAAACTTCGTACAACTAAAATGTTCGTAACTGCAAAATTATCACACAATTTCACATTATCAATGTTTTCTTGAAAACAAATAATGGATTTACATTTATTGAGCATAAATGTAAATAATCAGTTGAAAGTACCAGACGATCCTATATGTGCACTTACGAACATTTTATTCGTACGAAACGGCCCCCAGATGTACGTGTCCAAGTTACGATAGCACCGTCAGATACTCCAGTGATAGTTGAAGGGATCAGTGGGAACAGGAGGTAGCCCACTTTTCCCATTGATCCCTTCAACTTCTTCCAGTTACCACTTCAAATAGAAGAATTATAGCTCTGCTTTTTAACAAAACACCATCCCTAGACACACAGTGTGGCCACATATTATCAAAATCGATGAAGTGGTTCATGAGTTATTGACAAATGAAAGGTCTTACAACGCACGCGCGTACGTACGCACGTACATGAACTAACGCTATATACACTCTTGTCTATCGGCGAGGGGATAATAAATTGCCACATATATTAACGAACAAGAACTATGAATATAAGTATTAAACTGCTCACCTATATTGTGCGACCTTCGCATGCAATGCACTACGCTTTGTATAGTGTGCGTATGTGGCTGTGTCTCGAGAAATGGGGCTTATGGGCCTTTCGCCCAGTGTAGATCCGGTTAAGCATGCACAGTCTGATCAGGATCTAAACTGTTCGCAATTCCGTCAATGAAACACCGTCATGTTTCTAACAATAAATATATGCCGTTATCAGGCTACATCAGTGGGCTATGCGATGAAGAACGACACTGGTCACACATCCCATAAGCCCCATTTACCCAGGCACATCCACATAATTTATGTGTATGCATATTGTCATCTCACTATTATGGCTGGCAATGGTTTCGCCAATAGATAAGGTACAAGCAATGTGAACAAATCATTATTGCTTGCGAGCTAATACACTCAACCTGTAGCCTATTTCATCAAAATTGCAAATTATACTTTCTAGCAAAGTAGAGGGAGTAATCATTATTTTTCCCGAAATGAATTATGTCATAAAGAACTAACGACTGCATATATTCGATGATTACAAGTATGCAGATTTATTATACTGAATTTATTACATTATCACAGCCAAAATGGCTGTGATAATGTAATACATTCAGTGTAATAACAATTAATAAATTTATCCTAAAGTTGAAAATTTCTCCCTCAAAGTATACTTTGCTAGAAAAGTATACTTTGCAATATTTGTGAAATATGCTACAGATAGTTGTCTTTTCGATTAGCGTCAGTTCGAGGGTATACACAAGTGTTGACACATTTGACATGTAGTCATTTCTACGGAGCTCCGCAGGGGACATGGATTTTTTTTATTAATTCGTTCATTCTCACGAAATCACAATTCGTTCCCTCAATTTAACAATTAGTTCCCTCGAATTCACAATTCGTTCCCACGAAATGACAATTCGTTGCCTCAATTTAACAATTCGTTCCCTCGAATTAAGAATTCGTTCCCTCGAATTAACAATTCGTTCCCGTGGGAACGAATTGTTATTTCGTGGGAACGAATTGTTCCCGATGATTCTAAAGACAAATTGCAATAATTGCATTCCAATCCGGAGGAGTATGCTACTAAACAAATGGTCTGCACTTGCGAGTAACACAATCATCCGTGTTTGCCACGATATGCTACATATGTGTGCCAATGCATGACCCATTCATACCAATATGACCCATTAGGACGAACTAGATTGCGATATACAGCAGACAAACGTTACCTTACGGCCTGTTTATGGTAGTTGTGGCCTTATGGGAACCCATGAAATCTTAAGGAAAATCCGAACCCAAAAGCCAAACGTCACTTACACAAAGTATCCATATCCACATTTAGTATATATTTGTGCTTATACTGCTAGCATGGAAATTGCACAGTATGCTGTAGTTAGGACATAATAAGCACATTTAGCTGTTTATATGTACAATTTTCCATTACACACCTATGTAGACATAGTGAATAGTAGGTTAGTGCCGTGAATGGGAAAAATATCTGGCAAGGCTCAGGAAACGGGATGGGCGAGGCTCTGCCGAGCACATCCCGTTTCCGTGCCGCGCCAGATATTTTTCCCATTCTCACAGCACTAACCTACTATTCTATTTATCCCGTCAACATTTCAAATAGCTTTAAAATGCAAAAAATAACCACAGCCGCATCTCCAAATTGTATTGACAGAATATCAAAAATGTTTCACAGCACCGTGTTTCACGGCACATACGCACTGTGTTGACGGGATGAAGCTAAATATACACGTGTAAACACCGAATTGTGTTTATTATTCACAAGTAACTGTGTTATATTTAGTTTTAATGCTGGCAGTATAATCACATCCAAATACTGAAGCCGTAGATATGGAATATTTGTGTAGGAAACACATTTTTTTGGATAATATTCAATGTTGTCAAATGTAAGAATGAGCCTTCTTATTTCGTGAAATTTGGTCCAATATTGATTGTATTACGACCAAGGGTATCGTTATCACTAAGCTAATTCACTGGCTGACAGCCTTGATAATAATAATAAAAAGAACATTCACAATTTTGCCTTAAAACAAGGTGAATATAAGTCCTCAGTGACATTGACCTTGGGTAGTCGGACTTGACTCGCATGCAAAACGAAGCACCATCCCTAGACACATACTGTGGCCAAATATTATCAAAATCGGCGAAGTTATTTAAAAGTTATTGAAAACTGAAATGTGTTACTAACGTACGTACGCATGTACCTGGACTAACGCTATACCCACTCTTGCCTATCGGCGAGGGGATACAAAACAATTTCCCCATGTTAAATCCCCATTCACAGAGTGATGATGAAAAGTCAGGACAACGGACAACTATCAATTATATTACGCTGAGAAGTACAGCAAGTTAAATGTTGGTGTACTATTGCCAACATTCTAAAAATCAAAGGACTGAAAGTCCTGAAATCCTTCGCAGTACGTGCTCAACCATTTTTAGTTAATATTTCACACAAAAAATCATATATACTCCATTTAAAATCAATATATTCGTTGAATCAGTATACATTATCAATGCTGCAAAAACAATATTTATCGAGACAGAGTATTTGGGCAGTGCATCAGAGCATTAACGGCCAAGAAAATGGATCTGAAGAAACTTGGGAAGGGCAATAAACCTAAAAAGTGCATGAACATTACACCTGAAGAAGAAGAGAAAATGTATTCATCTGGGTCTCTAGGTACAAGTACACCAAAAAGCCTTCAATTCACGATATTTTACTATTTCGGAAAAATGTTCGGTCTGCGTGCAAGATAATTGAAATTCGGTGATATAAGAGATGAAAACGACATCCAATGGGGAAAAGTTTCTCGATTTCAATGAGAGAGCAAGCAAGACCACCAGGGATGGGGGGAATCTGTCGAATACACGAGAGACCACACCGAAGATATTTGCAACAGACAACACCAGGTATGTTTGCTGGCCTTGTAAGCGCAAAACTTTTTTGAGTCGCGAGATATTGTCGATAGAAAATTTAATAACTTGAAAACTATCACGGTTGTCATGACGATACTTGGAGAATCGATCAAATGTTCACGAGCGTAATGTTAATCGATCCTCAATATATCAGCATTCAAATATAAATATTTGTTTAGTTATACATTTTTTATTAATTCAAATATCTCAAGACACAATAAAGTTAGGTGCATACGAGCGGAGGTCCGATGTATTGTGATCACCACTACTTGTAGTCCATAAAAAGTATTTTGCTTTTCATACATTTTCAGTACAGAAAGTTTACTATATCATTGTTGTTAATAAGATAAATAGGTCTGAATTGGCATGGAAACATCAGCGAATAAAGCTTGTTGCGAACGGTAACTTGCAATCTACTCGTGGACGGTATGGGAGCAAATTGCAAGAGTTACCGCTCGCAAATATATCTGGGCCAGCATGTGAAAAAAATATTGTTTCTTATCACTGTATTTTGTTGATATCGACTTAAATCCATAAATACATCTGAAGTTGAATTTGAGATATAATTCTGTGAATACAATGTACTGTGAAATTTGTTGGAAAAACTATTATATTTTTGTTTGAAATCAATATCGGCCGTCTGACGTGACAATATATGAGAAACATAACATTTTTTATGGACCAATATTTCCATTTCAGAGACCGAGTCGCCCTGTCAAGATTTTTGAGATCTTCAGAAGTCGCCAACCTTCCGAGATGTTGGCTGCTGACAGTCCATTTTACCTGACAGCAGTACCAGAACAACGATTGAAAGGCACAGAAAATGAGCCATGGTATGACATTTATTATGTGAAATAATGCACTATGATTTTTTTCCATTTTGTTTTAAATGTTATTTAAACATTATCATAGGACACTGAAAATCATTACGGACAAGGCTGAAGATCAAATGAAAAGTTTTATAGAAAGTGACATTAATATTTAGTTAGAAAAGTAAAGTTAGAAAAGTAAAATAGTTATAAATACGACAATGTTTTGATAATTATTATAATTGGTGAAAAATAAAAATGAGATGTAATTCAGTGCGTCTCAATAGTGATCTTAAAATGATTCTACAGCCTGGTCGATATGCAAAGTTCTCAAAAGTATTTCTTACACATTTTCTCCAAATATTTATTTTCAGGTATTACCCACGGCCCATGGGAGAGGCTACACTTGGCAGTCTGATGAAGAATGCTGCAGAGCAAGCTGGAATCTCGTCACGGTTGACAAATCACAGTATTAGAAAGTCAACAGTCACCACTTTATCGAAAGCACGAGTTCCCCCACAAAAAAATAATGAAAATTACGGGACATAAAAATATACAATCCATCACACACTATGATGCCGAACTGTCTATCGGAGAACATCGTCAGATATAAAATATATTACAGTCTGGTCAGAATATCGCCCCACCGAGCACAGTACAACTGGGTCTCAATTAATGGCCCCACCGAGCACGGCCACTGTATCTGTCCCTAGTAGTGTGAATGTTCTGCCGCTACAGGAGATCGAAAATGTCACCTCGTCAGCGAACACTTTCTCTGCACAAAAATCCATTTCCTGCAACATTCTTGTCTGGCAATACATTCCACGGTTTCGGAAACTTTGGAGCTGTACCTCCGTCTGCGTGTAGACTCCCTGAGGCTTGTACCTCTATGTCAGAAAAGCGGACGTTAAACCCTATTCATTCACTCACTTTGGAGCTGTACCAAATCACATCTGAAATTTAAATGTGATAAATGTCAATAAAATTCAGTTGTACGAAAATCACCTTATGGTATGCTAGTTGCGAACAGTAACTCTTGCAATCTACTGCCGTACCGTCTGTAGTCTGAGTTACAATTCCAAACATAGGCTTCCTTTGCAGAATAGCGAATCAGATTTTATTCAAACTTCAGCCTATGACTATGAGTGGAATCGCTACTGGATACGGATGGTAGAATGCCAAGTTACTGTTCGCAACTAATTGTAGTGATCTGTATTGTACTGAATATCATGTAATTGGTGTAAAACACATGTAGAAATGAGATATGGAGGGTGATGGTGTTTTTTTAGGGATAGTAAGCAGATTTTTAAGGCAAACACAAAATATTGTCTTTATGATCATTTATTGATGAATTTTGTTCTGTTGCCGTGATACTACCGTAATACCGATACATGCGATAATTCAATATTGTGTATTATGTTGTTATTTTGTCTTCAGAACAAAATTAAATTCAGCAGTTGTTGAACGTGTCGAAATTATTGACAGTCGATCCGATGCTGATGGAGGTGCTTCATATTTTTGCCAGACGATTATATGAAAGTTTTGGGGTATTAACAATATTCATTGATATCGTCGGCAAATAAAACATGTGTTAAATAAACTTACGTGTTTAAGTATGGCTTTTTATCCAAATTTAACGCCTTTTTCCCGGTTTTGTTGTGTCTGTAGTGATGTCAGCCATCTTGGTTTTTCGTCAGTTGCGCGAAATGACCTTGTCAATTTGCATAAACTGAAGCCATCACAGGATCACAGGCGCTCGGATTGTTCAACAAAAATAATAGAGAGTCGCATTTCATCACACTATCGGATTATTTAATGATTAGGATGCATATTTTGTTGAACGGGTATATAATAAATAGGTTATTGGATTTGTACGGAAATATATTTCGGCGTACTCGTTCGTTCGGCGCAACCTATAATTATTCAAACTCTAAGACAACGTTTCCTTTGTGAAGTGTATCGTACTGCATATGGTGTGTAACGTCATTATATATTAGTTGATGTTTTAAGTAAAATGGACACCGATTAATAATATCGATGGCTCAAGATGATTATTTAAAGCATGCGGTATGTAACTGTCAAAAAACAATGTTTCTGTTTTAAATCATCATCATTTCGCTGTCCAATGTTGGATTTTATCGAGCCATTGACCTATGACTATGTAAACGATTCTATAATTTGTCTGCATAAAATGGCGGAAACTACTTTTCATGAGACACGAAGGTTAATTGTAATCATTGCGCGTGAAAAACATATACTCAAATTAATACATGTCAGTTTATATTATATTAAATCAGATAAACATTTTGTAATATAAATGTCGTAGAGAAAAATTAACAACACATGTATTACACTACACAATATAATGTTAGCTCACTATCAGAACTATTTTTCATGGCGTATAACTACGTATAAATTACATGTGGAGCGGTCGATCATTGCGCTAAAAATATAACCTTCCTAACAAAATATTTATTATGAAACACGACAGTTAATATTTTATAAAATCACAAACTGTTTTTAAAAATATAACTGTAGCTGAAAAATAATGTAACTGGCCAAAAATGTGAGTGAAACGTTCATAATGCACCGCTCGCTTTGGAACTCTCTCACGTGGCGTAGCTAGAATCATGAAGCATGAAGTACGTTCGTTGGTCGACAATTACACATTTGCATAAAACATGTGCGGTCCCAAAAACCGTATAAGGACTATATCCAAGCAAATATGCTTGGATAATGAACATAAGCTATGGCAGACGCGTACACTTTTGCGAGACACTGTACTGTGCTATATGTAAATACACATGGTTCATACACTCTCCCCATATGAAGCTTCACTGCAGTATTATAATAGTATAGGAATGAATGGCCTTTTTGTGAAATTTATCTGGGTATAAACTTGGAAAAGTCGCGGGAATACTGGACGAGGCCGGAAGGCCTCGTCCAGTATTCCCGCGACTTTTCCAAGTTTATATCCCCGATAAATTCCACAAGAAAGGCCATTCATTCCTTATAATTCCAGCATTTGAAATAAATTAATCAAGAAAATGTGTTAATTTTCCGTTTTCTTAAGAATTATTTTAACTGCGCCTGACGGTTACGGAAAGTATTCGGCGTGGGAGTTTACTGGGATATAAATTTTGGACAGAGACTTGGTACGGGCCAATCAAATGTTAGGGAATTGTGTAAATATTTTTGTGCTGGAATTATTGTCTAATAATAGAGTACAGTAGGGGGTATATATGGTATGTGTTGAGTGGTTAGCCAGGTAAAGGTTATTCACTGTGCGATTGTCTGTGTATGTAGCTATTTGCAATGGTGATTCGTGTTGTTAAAAAAAAGGCACAATAATCTCCAGAAACTGACATATTGTAGATTGGTGTAAAATACTTGATAGCAGTCTGTTGTCCTGACTTTTCTATGTATGCTTAGCTACATTATATCATATGTTCTAAGTCGCATTCCGTTCTTTGTCAAACGCCAAAAGAGGTGAAACTGATTAATGGCCGGAAGACACAAAGATGGCCGAGTTAGCCACTCCATGCGTCATATAGGATACAGTAACGAGGCAGTGTTCACATATATTACATGTATACATACATTCCATCACATTCTGTTTGCATCAAATGGTGAACGGGTATTGAACGGGTCCTTAACACAGCAATGTGAAACGTAGCGAGGCATATACTATGTTATACAAGTAAATAGAAAACATGTTTGGTAGTCTGTTTATAAATATAAAGAAATCCTGGGTTATAATACATTATTATGACCCAGAGTGAACATATTGTTCTACATACCTTCTATGACTTCATAGGAACACACAGTTTATTCCATGAACTGTGCTATTATCGGTTTAATTCGACATTAATTTTACAACACAAAACAATTGTGCTATTCAAATTTGATACGCTAGTACATGTACATGTTTGTATAATGTCATGTTATTTGTTAGCTAGCATGGATTGCTGTGTCCAATATGCACAACATGTTGGCAGGTATGACTTGTATTCATGACATATAGCTGTGACTGAATAAATGGTGCTGACGGCTTCTGCGACCAGTGTAGATCCAGATCAGACTGTGCATCCGCACAGTCTGATCAGGATCTGCACTGTTCGCCATTACATCAAAGAAATACCCGTCATGCTTCTAACAATCAATTTAGATCATTATCAAGCTATATGAGTGTATTTTGATCAGGAGCTACAGGAAAAAACTCCCACAAGCCCCAATGTCTTCAATCACAGACCCCATATACAAATATATAATTCCATCACAAAAATATTTACACAATTCCCTAACATTTGATTGGCCCGTAGCAAGTCTCTGTCCAAAATTTATATCCCAGTAAACTCCCATGCCGAACTACTTTCCGTAACCGTGAGGCGCAGTTAAAATAATTCTTAAGAAAACGGAAAATAAACACATTTTCTTGATGAATTTATTTCAAATGCTGGAATTATAAGGAATGAATGGCATTTTTGTGGAATTTATCGGGGATATATACTTGGAAAAGTCACGGGAATATTGGACGAGGCCTTCCGGCCTTCGTCCAGTATTCCCGCGACTTTTCCAAGTTTATACCCCGATAAATTCCACAAAAAGGCCATTCATTCCTATAATACACTCCACAGAATTTGGAATAGACGCTATAAATGCTCACCAAACTCTTTTTGTACGCTTTCCTATCCTGATATGAGACACGTTATGTGATTTTGTACTGCCGGACATCCGTGCGTAATTTCATTAAACACGTCTACAAAATTTACAATATTTTTCATACATTAAGTCAAAAGTTGACACAATAATCACATCCTTGTTTACATGATTAATATGATATTTGTAACTTGGTTCGGATTTTATTATTTGACAGCTTAAATCATACTATTGACATATGCTAGTACTACATTAACGCCTGAGTTAATCTTGGCCAGGTTATCAACGGTTCTGAACATCTTTTGGCAATGCCAACTCGCTATTAAGCTATTTGAATGTGTGAGCCTGAGATGTAGCACAGCTCAGGTTCAGTGAATCAAGCTGCTTGATTTCAATCAAAATATTCTGTAGCCTATTTCATCAACATTGCAAAGTATACTTTACTAGCAAAGTATACTTTGAGGGAGTAATCATTTATTTTTCCTGAATGCATTATTTCATATAGAACTAACAAATGCATATATTTCATGATTAAAAGTATGCAGAATTATTATACTGAATTTATTACATTATCACAGCCAAATTGGCTGTGATAATGTAATAAATTCAGTATAATAAAAATTAATAAATTTATCATAAAATTGAAAATTTCTCCCTCAAAGTATACTTTGCTACTAAAGTATACTTTGCAATGTTGATGAAATAGGCTACAGGTAGTTTGAAGTAAAGAAATTGACAACTAATGGCAAGGTTATCGCAGGTGGTAGTGTAGTAAGGGGTGACCAGTGTAAACGGTTGCACTATGTATGACACGAGTTACAGATGATATATGGCTAAGACTGGAGAAAAGGGGCTTATGGGTTTTGCGACCAGTGTAGATACAGATCAGCCTGTTTGTGTGTTGGGGTTTAACGGCCTATCAACAGCTAACGTCATTTAAGGCCGGGTCAATGGGTTTATTACTAAATCTCATATATTACCTGTACAAAAAACTATATATTCAGCCCTGAAATCAGAAAATCCCGATATGATTCCAGATTCTCGCCACATCAGAATCACTAAAAGCAGTAGGATCAGTAATAATCTTACTACTTTTATAATGGGCAATAACCCAATTCAACTCTCAGGTAACAAAAGAGCCAAAGATAAAAACGTACCTGAGGGCCAAACAAGGCAAATCGTGATTCCTATAAGAAAGAACCCTTACCGTTAATATACGCCTTCACGTTCGCCCGACCAACCACCCACCCACTAGATCAGCCTGTGCATTCGCACAAACTGATTAGAATCTTCACTGGTCGCCATTCCATCAATGAAGCACCCATTATGCTGTTAACAACAAATACTATAGATGGTTATCAGGCTACAGGAGTTTGCTATTTGATCAGGAGCTTTAATGGTCACAAATCCCATAAGCCCCATTCCGCCAGTCACAGCCACATATAAATAGCCACATCCGGGCATACGGAAATATTTTATTCATTAATAAAACTATAGAACAGTGAAAAACATGTATGGATTCGAAATTCCGAAAGCGAAAATCACAATACTGCGAACAAATATTTACATGTGTTCACATTCCGCCATTTTGACGCTATGTCACTATAGTCTGTTTCACGAAATCTGCCAAAATTTTACGGCTATATAGACAATTCAAAAACAATATTTTTTTCGATAATATTAAATTAAAGCAAAATTTAAGAATGAGCCTTCTTTTTATTTCGTGAAATTTTGTCAAATATTGGTTTTATTACGAAAAATTGATTTCTCTATGGGAATTTAACATGGGGGAAAAAGGTAGAGGAGTTGTGGGAGGAGTCAAAAAACGAAAACAATTGGAAATTGACTCCGAAACCTAGCTAGATAGCTTGGAAATGATCTAACTAAGAAAACAAAAGTTAAATTTTAAAAATCGGTCCAGTATTTCTGAAATTCTAAAAAAATTCCCCATGTTAAATCCCCATAGACATGGATTTAACATGGGGAAATTTTGTTTTCGCAATAAAATAAATATTTGACCAAATTTCACGAAATAAAAAGAAGGCTCATTCTTAAATTTTCTTTAATTTAATATTATCGAAAAAAATATGTTTTTTTAATTGTTTATATTAGTCCGGGAGTCAAATAGGGTATTATTGGATGACCGTGCATTAGCGACCGCACGAAGTTTTATTGCATTTTCGTGATTACCAACCAATACTATTTAATATTCCGTCGGGTGCCACTCTGGCACCCTTGAGCATTTTGAATAATTTGCGTAAATCCAAGATGGCCACCGAATTTCCGTATATTTCATATAAGTGCTATTTTGCTGACCTCTAGGTCGCTACGTTTCGTTTTTTTACCCGTTGACTAGATTGAGAAAGTGTTCGAGTTAAATTAACATTGTAACATTTATGTAATTCAAGATGGCCGCCAAATATAAATATTATCAAGAAACAATTTAACAATCTCCTATCCTTGACCTCCATCGACCATTTTGAGTGTTTTAATATAATATATTCACGGTGCCCGGCACATAACAATGTTTGAGAACGTGTATGAGGTAAATATGGTATTGCCTCCGTTGGTTAAATCGAAGATGGCCGCCTAATTCCTATATTCCCTATATTTACGGACATTTGCGGTTTCCTCCGGGAAAAGAAAACGATATCGGAAGCGCACTCTATCGCTTAGTTACTTCCCTTAGTGCGACAACGCGCCATTTGATTTTGCAGAAGTTTGTTACGCGTTTTCAGATTTCCAGTTTACATACACATGTACACTGCATATCCGGCCACCTACATGATGGAAGAGGGTAACAAGAAGGGTAATAATGCTTAATGTACATACACTAGTGTTTTCGCCACGTTGTTGTGACCATTTGAGCTGCACTATTGCTAGTTGTTGCTGATTTCAACGTTGTTTACAACCAATAACATTCAATGTTCTACCTCCAACACAAATATCATTGAAAAAACATAAAAATCAATATATAGCCCACCTCCCCTCGCAAAATTTTTCCGAGGTGTGGACGTAGAAAAGATTTGCACGATATTTCGGGCGGGGACTGGGGGGTTAATACGGTCTACAGCACCGGCTAAGGTGTCAATATTATAAGGTAACCAATAATTTAAAACACCAACCACGATCAGTGCGTACAAAGCAAACATACCTTCCAGAATGTGCGGCGACATCCGGCGATCCAATTGGGGTAGCTTTAAGTCATCATTAATTATTTCAATTTAAAATATACAGTGTGTGCTCAAAAAGTTATAACGTGTTCTCAACACATGTATATTTGCCTTTCAGATTGATGTTCCATTATGGATGACTGTATCTTCGATTGTGGTGATACGCAGGTTGGGAAAACGTTAATTACCGCAGGCCCGCATCGGGTACGAAGCATAATCGAGGCGAGCAAAGCCCGACAAGACGGCAAACACGAAGCGTTCGAAAGAAGATCAAATGCAGGCGAACTGAAATACCATAAGAACTGTGTTTCGTCGTACACATCACGTTCGTACATAGACAGATATTTGAAACGTTCGAGTGCTGATTCTAGTAATTATGAAAACGTGCCGTCAAGCAAGCGATTGCGCAGGTTCGAAACAAAACATTTTGACTTTAAACTACACTGTTTATTTTGTGGCGAAAACTGTTTAATGGACTATGACAGAAATAATCCTACTCGATGGAGACGGACTGTGTTGTGTCGAACGACTGACCGTGGTGAACAACAAACATTCAAGGACGCGATTCTCGATAAATGCGAATCCCGCCAAGATGAACACGGGCTTCAGGTTAAGGCACGCGTACTCGGTGCAATTAGTGATTTGCATGCTGCAGACGCGAGCTATCATGACGATTGTAGAAAATCTTTCATGTCAGCCCGATCTGCCTCAACGGCAGCGCAATCTGCGGAGCATATTAATGAAGTTGAACCCGCAATAATGTCTACAATTACGTCTATGAAACGTGACATGTTACACATCTGGAATTCAGTAGAAGTGCATAATGTATACAAAGAGCATGGTGGCGAGCTCTGTTCTCGTCGAACATTATTGTCCAAGTTATCCGATATACTTGGTTCCGATATTTTGTTTCTGTCTGGAGCTGGCTTCGCAAGTTTGATACTGTTTCGCAATAAAGCATCTACGGTGATCAATTTAATAGCCTCAGATGAAGACGACACCTCAGACGTGTCACTACAACGACTCGCCAAGACGATTTCTGAAGAATCTAAACAGTTATCATCCGAATGTAACACTTACCAAACTAGAATGAACATTGATATTGCGCTCGAGTCTGTGAGTCCCACTCTACACTCATTACTGTCCAAAATTTCTGAGAAACTAAACCATTCACTTCCGGGAGCTCTTATAGGAAACATGTTGACTAATGCTATCACCAAACGACCGACCCCACTTCAAGTAGCACTGGGCGTATTAGTCAGCCGTAAAAGTCTCATAAAGCAGATGTATGAATATGGTGTGACTTGTTCTTACGATGAAGTAAACAGGTTCAAGACATCAGCGGCAAAGGCAGCAGCTATTCATTCGCGAACAAGTGGGGTTGCAAATGCAAGCAGTGGCCTTGTTCAAGTTGTTGCGGATAATTTTGATGCCAACATTTCTTCGCAGAACGGACTTGTATCTACCCATTCCCTTGCAGTGCTTCTAACCGCTAAGGATGACACGACACAATCTACACGCCATGAAGAATCTACCATCAGGCGAGTGACCCATGACGAGAGTAAAATACCTGTAGCTGAAGATGTTCCGGTTGAACGATACATAGGCCCTAAGAAGCCCGCGATGCCAACCAGTGAAGCAAAGCGCAGCGTATTACCTCTCCGCATATTGGCCCACCAGTCGGTACAGCTTGCAAGAACTCGCGATTTGGATTTCTCGTTCCTGAAGGCAATCGCATGCTCATCTGACCAGAATGTACCAGAGTTCGCTGGTTTCAATACGAAGCTCAGCAGAGAAAGTGGACAGGCTGTTCAACCAGCAACGAAGGCCATATATACACCACTAATCGATATGGATCCTGCCGACCACGACACAATGCTGACAGCTATGGTGGAGGGACAGCGCCTGACAAAGGGTTGTGGGCAATCAATCACAGTTTTCACCAACGATCAACAACTTTACATAGTTGCAGTTGATGTTACATGGGTGTATCCACAGCAGTTCATACCACGGTTGGGCGGGATGCACACATTGATGAGTTTTGTGGGATGCGTTGGACACCTGATGGCGGACAGTGGTCTCGAAGATGTAATGAAGTCTGCGTTCGGGGGTGTCGCTCATATGCTCAGCGGAAAAAAGTTCTCACAAAATATGAGAGCCCTTCGACTGGTCACTGAGGAGGTGCTTCGTCCAATCCTGTAGCAAGTGGAGACACACTGCCAGCTAATCGACACCCTGGAATCACAGTCACGTAAAAGCCCAACCACGAAGTTATGGGTCCAGAACCTCGTGAAACCAGTCTTCATTATGATGCTATTTGTCAGGGCTGAGCGTGAAGGAGACTGGCCTTTACATCTTTTGGCTATGTCAGAAATGATACCTTACTTCTTCGCAGCCGGGCATCAAAACTATGCGAGATATGGCCTCTACTACCTTCGATCGATGGAGAGGCTCGATGGAAATATCCTTGACCGGTTCATGATGGGAGACCACGTGATGCGGCACAATAAAGGATTATGGAACGGCATACGTAATTTTGTCGATAATTTCACAGGTTACATCTTGGCGAAGAACAAGACATCTGATATATATGTGGTGTTTGACAGGTACCATGACTTCAGCATCAAGAGTGGGACACGGTTTGCTAGAGCTGGAAAGTATGCAAGCAGACGGCATAGGCTATCCATGAACACTCCACTGCCGCCACAGAATGTGGTCTTAACTGTGACGGAAAATAAAGTGCAACTTATTGACCTGATATGCCAACAGTTGACAGAGGCTGGACGAGGAAGTAAGAGCAAACACAGACTTGTCATTACAGGTTCCGATCCTACACCAGTAGAAATACACCACGGAATTCAACTGCCACGCAGGGACCTTCTCAACACACAATAAGAGGCCATACACCAAGTTGCTCAGGTTGCTGAAGCTGGATCCCTGTGCATTAACGTTATCTCTGACGACACGGATGTGTTTGTTCTCCTTATGTACCACTTTTCAGAACTCAACATGCAGAGTCGATTAACCATGGAGGCAACCAGTGCAGGACGTGCATTGGTTGATATTGGCGCTACAGTAGAAAAACACAAAGATATCGTGAAATATTTACCAGCTGTACATGCCCTTACTGGCTGCGACACAGTGGCAAAGTTGTGGGGTAGGGGGAAGGGAACTGCTAAAAAGACACTGATTGCGGGCCGAGTTCTACACTCACTTGGTGAAGAGAATACCGCCATTACTGACGTGATTGACGAAGCCACTGAATTCATCGCCGCATGCTATGGCAGCAAGAAGACGACTCGCATGTTTGATGTTCGGCAAGACGTGTGGTCCACAAAGATGGCGAAACCAAAGCTCACGAAAACACCTGATCTGAAAGCTCTGCCACCCACCACAGAGTCATTTGAGCAAAATGTACGGCGTGCACATATCCAGACAGCAATATGGAAGTCTGCAGCCAATTCAACACCACCATCCTTGGATCCAACCCAGTTTGGATGGATACGTGATGAAGCATCGAAATCACTTATTCCCATTATGCTGCCACCAAATGTCCCTCTCGCCCCTCCTGAGGTCCTGGAGATGATTCGATGTGGATGTTCCTCGCAGAGACCATGCTATACTTCGCTATGCCGCTGTACAGCTGCCAAATTATCGTGCACCATGTTCTGCGCATGCCGGGGAGAAACTGTTTGCCAAAACGATCGTACAAAAACAGCTGCTGCCTATGCTGAAGATGATGATTCTGATCATGATACTGAGTGAAATCAGAAGCACTACATACATACATACCTAAATTCAGTTGGTTTGGCATATATCATTGAAAATACCTCGTTTTGCAATGCTGACTAGTAACCATGATGTTCCAAACAGTCTGCGTGTATGACTACATGACATATGTACATTGACATTGTGAAGAGTGTAGGAATGTGTGATTTCACGAGAAAGATCATTACATGTTATCAGTTCACATTGAATAGCCATCTAGTCATACACTGTGGCTCCACATAGTTGAATGCACACCTTCAATTTTCTGAGTAACTTAAATTACAATGCAAATATGGAGATTCCGGAAGTGAAACAACACGAGAACACAGCAGTCAATACCATACCTCGTTACCAAACTTTTGAAATACATTACAGGCGTTACACTGTCATAATTCAAGCGCGTGCGTGACGTCAGATTTGCACTGTGTCAGTTAATGAGACAACATCACGCAAATACATGAATTATACATTTGTACCACCATTGGCCATCTATCCCCTTAGCCATCAGTTTAGTATGTATACACTAAATTATGTTAAATATGGTATATTATACTGAATGAATATAAACATATGCCTTTCCATATTTTATCATACGACCACGTGCACAGTGCCAGTGTATATGTTGACGTATCATGCAAGTATGTGCTAAATTGTGGCTACTGCATATTTGGCACATTTCGCATGCATCCTGTACGTATCTAACTGAGAAAAGTATCCAACAACAATAAATCCTTTGGTATAAAAGTAAGGATTTGCAATTCACTATGATATGATGGGTTACAAGCTGCAAGCTGTACCGACTGGTGGGTTACGTCTCAGATGTGTTAGCGGTAGCAATATGAGAAACAGATTAGCAAATTTTGAAAACTTTTGGCGGCCATCTTGGATTTATGTAAGTGCAGCAATAAACATGTGTACTGCATACATTGTTTCACACTTTGGTGTGTGCCACACACCGTGAAGTAAAACGCATACAATTATATATGCATATAGGCGACATACTTTTATTTTTTTGTTAGACAATATTGATTTTTGGCGGCCATCTTGACAATATATAGCTGAGACAATGTTTAATAGAGTCGAAAATGTTCCTAAACAAATCCACGGGTCCGAAAACCTGATTATACCAATGTATTAACTCCGACAAATAGCACTTGGAGCAATTAAATAACGGGAAATATTAAACTGGCGGCCATCTTGGATTTATGCAGATTATTAAAAATGCTCAAGGGTGCTGGAGTGGCACCCGGCGGAATATTTAATAGTATTGGTTGGTAATCACGAACATGCAATAAAACTTCGTGCGGACCCTAACGCACGCTTTTCTTATTGACGCCCGGACTATATGGCCGTAAAATTTGGGAAGCTTTCGTGAAACAGACTATAATTCTGAAGGGAAATGTTGTTAAAAAGGAAAGCATATGCGTGTTTCTACACGTTGGAATCTGAAAAAAACTATGAAAATAAGCTTTAAAATAATGTTCTTCACATTGAAATATAATTGGGCTGGATTTATAAGGAATAAACGACATGCTTGGAGTATGTGTCGGGGATATATATATATAATCGATATTGTTTGCCCCGCCCCTTCGCGTGTACACGTCTGTTTGAATGTACATGTAGCTCCATCCCTAAACGCGCTTTCGAGTTGCGATACGTTATTTACGGGTTGACACTGAAACATGCATGCTCACGTCTGAACAAGATACGCGTCACCTGAATTTCTGACAACAATGCGTGCCGTCTATACTAAATATAACTTTTGAGTTATTGGAACATTTACTGAATACATTTAATAGATGGACCCATACGATAATATAATATACAGTTCGCCATATATAAACAATTCCAAAGACGCTATATATGCATGAATACTCTTCTGGGGGGGGGGGGGCGCTTACTCAGCTTTTACCAAACGCCGCTTTGCACTGCTCTTCTTTATCAAAATTGCAAAGTATACTTATCTAGCTAGTATACTTTGAGGGAGTAATCATTTATTTTTCCCGAAATGAATTATTTCATATAGATCTAACAACTGCATATATTTGATGATTAAAAGTATGCAGAATTATTATACTTAATTTATTACATTATCACAGCCAAAATGGCTGTGATAATGTAATACATTCAGTATAATAAAAAATAATAAATTTATCCTTAAACTGAAATTTCTCCCTCAAACTACAGTAAACGCAACAGACCATAGTTTGTATTACTTACATTTACATTGCATGTTCTGATAGTAAATAGCCAAATATGGTCGCGCGACCGCGGACGAAACGAAAAAGAAATACGGTATCGGAACTACTCGACTATACAAGAGCAAAGCTGTTGTCCTCTCGCCAGAAGGACAGGCGGACGCGGGGGTGCTAGCTGGATTCGATTCGCTGGAACACCATTTGCACGAAGCCTTGGAGGCGGTTCTGGAGTCCATATCTTCCGCGAGGCTGCCATCACACATTGGGCCGCGTTCCAACAGACAAATGCACCACTGGCGATTTGAGAAAGTTCTCGCCGAGAAGCGTGGGTAGTCACAACTACTTTTGGAAAAACGTCTTGCCGAGGAGACGCCGTCCGATGGGTCGCCGTCAGATGGGTCGCCGTCCGATGAATTTTTTATCAGGCAAGGCTATGACACGTGTAGGAAACTTCTCGCCAAAGAGTCGCCGTCCGATGGGTTGCCGTCCGATGGAGAGTTGGAGCAGGATGAAGAGCAGACTGCCAAGTGGTGGCTGCGGATTTTGTAATAGGATACATAGCCCACAGGCTACTATTGCCAGCAGCGGTTCGGGACAAGACACAGCTCGTACACACCGCGAAGGACGGCCCGAAGCTCGCGCCTGCCAAACCAAGAAAGGGGAATCCTTTCCATATGGAATAGGCGTGCGTGTAGGGGTGGGATTCCCCCACTACAAAGCCTGGACAGGAGAAGGCCGCACGAGCTAGGCCCAGACGCAGTCTTCTCCTCGACCGCAGGTGCAGGTATTCTAGGAGCGTGGCGCATCGTATAGGCAACATTTTCTGGCTTCCAACTACCCTATTTGTGGCACTATGTGTTGTGGTGCGTTCGCAGGTGCGTTCGCAGGTGCGTTCGCATGTGCTTTCGCAGGTGCATGCGCACCTTGTTCTTCTAGTAGGGCCTCTGCAAGAGCTTCTTACATTTTGGTGTTTTCGTCTTGGATGTGCTGATGGCTCTCGCCCATCCGGCGTATATATTCTTGTGCACGTTCTGCAATACCTTCGGCGACCTCGACGTCTATCTCCAGCTCTTCCACTTTGTTATCTCTCGGGCACGATCTTCTGCCATTTCGCCCCTTCGAATCACAACATCTAGAGCTACCTCTAGGGCTGCCATCTCTTCCACTTTGTTTTCCAACTCTCGGACACGTTCTTCGCATCGCAACATCTAGGGCTGCCATCTCTTCCACTTGGGGATTGGGTTGTCTCGGCTTTGGGACTGGTCTGGCCGCCCGCGTATTGTATTCTCGGCCCTTCTGGTCGCTGCGGATAGGTCCATCTCCAGACATTCCACATATTCCTTTCCTCTTTGGTACAAGGCGGTGGAAGGTGGATGTGTTTCCAGGCCGGCCCGAATGCGTGCAACCCTATCCTGCCCCACGCCATACAACCGTTTTGCTTCTCGAATACTGTATTTGGCATTGTTTTATATACGTATGGTGGCCAATCTCCAATTAGTGTACCTATAGTGGGTACATATATATACACTTGTGGCCCTTGTACCGAGGTGTACCTATGGTTGGTGCATATATATGCACTTGTTGCCCTTGTACCAAGCTGTACCTATGGTGGGTGCATATATATGCACTTGTTGCCCTTGTACCTTGCCGTACCTATGGTGGGTGCATATATATGCACTTGTTGCCCTTGTACCTTGCCGTAGTACCTAGGTGTATCTATGGTGGGTGCATATATATGCACTTGTTGCCCTTGTACCAAGCTGTACCTATGGTGGGTGCATATATATTCACTTGTTGCCCTTGTACCAACTGGGTACCTATGTGGGTGGCCCCCCATAATATAACCCCCACTTGTTGCCCCCCCCCACTCTGTACCAAGCTGTACATATTGTGGGTGCATATATATACTTGTTGCAAAGGTGTACCTACGGTGGGTACATAGATGTGTTTTTGTCGTGGTGTTGCAAAATGCCACGTATCGTACCTATGGTGGGTGTATAGATGCTTCTCGGCTATGGAAGAAAAAAAAGATAGCCGAACCGGGGGTAGCCCTGACCAAAATATGCGCTATAGTAACACTGTGGTTCCCCTTTGGCCTGCCAGGGGCGTGGGCTGTCCCTTGGGCTCGTCTCGTGAGGGTACCACTGGCTCTTCGTTGTATTGTTGCTCATGCTATAATTAGCAAGCGACATGGGTGCTTCGGGCTGGGAGGTGCGGCGGTCCCCAAAGAGCTGGTGCATTCGCCCCTCACGGCCTCCTTTTTTTCCCGGAAAGGGGCGTGAGGGCCGAGGCTTACCGCATGGCGCCCGCGGTTATCCCACTGGGGGGGGGGGGGGGGGTGGGGGGGGGGGGGGGGGGTGGGGCGAATGCACCTTGTTGCTACTGGGGTATAAATGCCATACGTTGAAAGGGCGTTTACGTTATTAATGACATTACATAAGAACGATAACGGCTACACAACTAACAAGCCAAAGTGAAATCCCACGCATATACGTGCCGTAACCAGTATGTGCCAGTCGGTGCAATATGTATACAGAACAGGACCATACGAGCATACGTTATAATTACATATGTGGCTGTGACCCGAGATATGGAACTTATGGGATTTGTGACCAATGTAGCTCATAATTAAATAGCACAATCCTGTTGCATGTAAACAACCTATATCGCTTGTTAGAAGCATGGCATGTGTTTCATTGATGGAATTGTGAACGGTGCAGATCCTGATCAGACTGTGCGGATGCACAGGCTGATCTGGATCTACACTAGTTCCCATTGTTCCAGTCGCAGCCACATTTATCGATGACATCATTAGTAGACATAGTAGATAATACACAGATGTGTGTGACAAACCAAGATAATGACATTTGTCTATATGACTAGGCTACGCGTGATATGTATCCGGTAACCAGATGTGCACTGACCAAATGCAAAGTGACTGCTAACATACTTCTGTATCAGGCATTGACCGGGTTGATCCGGGTTACAATGATTTGAAACCTGACGTTTCATTGGTCGAACGGCGTCACATGAAGTTACCGAATGACATCTGTGTAATGACGCAACGTAAACAATGCCGCGTTCTTTCCAACGGAAACTATTTTTTACTTGACCGTCGGCGAGCATAAAACGTCAGCTGATAAATATAATACCAGCCTAGTGTCTGTTGTGTCTGGCTCGGCTCGGAAACGGAACCTTGCAATTCCTACACGTGTCCTAGCCTTGCCTGATAAATTTGATATACAGGGACATTAGTCTAAGACTGGTATTCTCTATTTATCTGGCAACTGGCTGTGCAATGCACAAACAAGGCTGATTGGTAACATAATACTGTATCAAGCATTGGCGCGGATGTAATGTAGAATGAATGGTCAATCCGCTTTCGACAGCGTCAGTGACCGCGTTTGTAGAGCCTGTTTGTGTAGCCCCCCGGTCTTTGTAACCCCACATATTAATATTGCGATACATGAAATATGATTGCTTCAAACTTGAAATAAAATATGTTTCGGCGTGTCCCGACGTTCCAAGTTCGCAACTCAAGCTTTTGGGCGGTGGGCGAGTGCAAATTTAACTCTGTCATTTTTTCTAACCGTTTTCTACACTATAGCCGAGTGAGAATCTGACATTGACAAAACAGACTTTAGTCAACGAAAATCGTCTACATCTGGCGACAATAACCGCGTTATTGTCATATCCCCTTTTAAGGATCATGACCTTATACTATTAGTTTATCAAGATAATTAAAGTAATGGTCATCATTGATAACCGTAACCTACATAACTACATGTACACCATGCTCATGAAATACAGCTTCATGTGCACGGCCCATTTGTTTGGTGAACACCTCGCTTCTGCGATACTTTTGATGCCAATATTGAATATTCAACAGGGGCGGATCTAGCATTTGGGTGAACGGGGAGGGGTTGTCTAGTTGCGACGGTAACTCTTGCAATCTACTCCCGTACCGTCGGTACGGGAGTAATTGCAAGAGTTACCGTTCGCAACTAGGGGGTTGTCCTATTTTAGACTCCGTTGCAAACTCCGTTGCAACCCCCGAGCCCCCACCCCCTCCAGATCCGCCCCTGTTCAAGCGTGTCCAAGTGTTCTGTATGGGATACATTGTATCTAAGAATTAAGTTATAAACTTACTAATTACCAGTAAAGTTTACCTATAATGCGACCTGTATACCCGACCTTATATTCTAATAATGTGGCTATCAGTGTATTAGTGAAATCAAATACCTTGTGTTCTATTTATGCGTATCTTTATTATTTAAGTATATGTATATGTGTATCTAATTGTCTGTGTGATAACACCGTACCATTCGCTGGGCTTGACAATACAAATATAGGATGAGACACCCTATCTGTGAAGATGATGGCAGCATAATACATTGGCGATAGTGGTGTAATAGTCAGCATGCGTGGACACGTTAAACGCTACAACCCTACATTCCTCAACCACAATACGTACATTGTAGATCCTGATGAGCCGGCTCGTGACTAGCCGTCTCATCAGTATCTGCACTGTTTGTGAATTCTTCCCGATTTCATACACGTTTTACCTCCTTTCTGATTAGTGAAATCGTCTAAGTATAACATGGAACAATCCATGACAACTATGAAGGGGTGAAACGGTTAGTGATACGGGTAACCTCCACCATCCCGTATTATATATAGTGGTACATACCTGAATATCTTCATTGTAGCCTTTCTCCAAAAAGCGTTACCAACCCATCTGTGTGTAAGTATATTTAGGCTACATATGTGGAGTATATTTGGATTATCATGGTTTGTTTGTTTGTTGGGGTTTAACGGCCTATCAACAGCTAATGTCATTTAAGGCCGGGTCAATGAGTTTAGTATTAAATTCCATATATTACCTATAAAAGTACATGTACATGTTCAAGTACTATAACAAAATATATTCAGCCCTGAAATCAGAATAATCTAATCTGATTCCAGGGGCCCGTTTCACTAAACTTCGTACGACTAAAATATTCTTAAGTGCCAATTTAGGATCGTCTGGAAATTTCAATTGATGGATTTACATTTATTGAGCATATGCTGCACATGCAGCCTATGCTCAATAAATGTAAATCCAATAATTGTTGACAAGAAAACACGGTTAATGTGAAAGTCACAGACTTTCATAATTTGCACTTACGAACATTTTAGTCGTACGAAGTTTAGTGAAACGACCCCAGGTCCTCAGGATTTATCATGGTAAATGTGGGGTTATATTATGGTCGTGGAATACACGTTGGTATCACTATTGGCAGATGTACATCGCAATGTGTGCCTACTTTAGTCTGTTATTGTACAGTGACACCTCTCTATGAAAGCCACGTATGGGACAATTCAAACTTGGGCGTTGTAGAGCGGTGACTGTTGTAAATAAACAACTATATAGACAATTGTCTATTTGGGAAATGCCATATAGGGTTTCACAGAGGGAATGGTGTTGTAGAGGTGATTCTTCATGTAGATTTTACGGCAATACATTGGCACCTCTCTAAACCGGACATCACGAAGTCATCTGTGATCTTATTTTGATGGGTTTCTTCGTAATTTATCTCAGGTGATAATGTCTGTTCGTGATCGCATAGTATACACCTATGGCTCAGAACGATCAAATGCCTGATTTACAGTGGAACCTCTCTAAACCGGACACCCTGGGGACCTCCCCAGGGTGTCCGGTTTAGAGAGGTTTCGCTGTATACTATTAGCACGCATTATTTTCATACACAATCCGTTTTAGTCTTTTATTGTCCGGAACTTGTAAATTAATTATGTTATCATTAATGCATTGTTACGTTTTTATACAGGCCAGACATTCGAGGAATGGGCACATACTGTCTCTTGAACACGCGAAGAACGCATAGTCACGCCGAGTGAAACGTTTTTAGAATACATAGTACAAGGTTTCTAGTACTACATAGACATAGAGTTTGCATTCGAAATACACAATGCTCATTCTTGGGCCATGCCAACACCTTCATCAAATATTGTTGTAACATGACTGCCGTTCACAGCCGTGTTCCAACGTACAGCGCGTGCTGTTTGACTATGGCTGTAGACAATGCTCATTCCTGCGCCGACGTAATGCATGTATCTCATAACGTTACTAGAACGCGCCATTACGTCATCAACCTAGGTCACAACGATCGCGCTGAAATTTTAAAATTGATGCGCCGTGTACTGCGGCCCCGGAATATGTACTTGTAAATCAGCTGTTTGGATGGAGCAAATTATCAAAGTACCGAAAGTACTGTATATATGCTCAACTTGCACGATATTTCCGACGGAAATGTAACAATAACGTTCGACCATGTCCAGCCGTGGATAAATGTTTGCCATGGCACGAGAGAACTGGTTGAACCCAAGGCCGTAGGCCGCGGATTCAAACAGTTCCCGATGCATTTCGAATTCAGACTTGTATAATTATGATCCACGCTTCGGTTGTTCGTTCTGTTATTCTTATGCTCGTAAAATAACGGTTTATGATTAAGTTAACAAAATATGTAAAAATAAACAACACACAGATGTTTTAGAATATATCTGACCATTTGTCTTTATTACATGTATATCTTAAGATTGCATGAAGTTAAGCAGACGCACAATGCACTAATCTGAAAAATAAAAGTCCAAAGGACTCCTCGCAAACTTTAAACAGACGAAATGTAATGTACACCCCAGTAAAAGCAACAGCCCGTGGTTTTATTACTTATATTTACACTGCATTTTCTGATAGTTTCAAAAATGTAAATAACCAAAATATGGCGTTAAAATTAAGAATAATATTGTTTTACGTCAAATTGTCGCAATTCCTGGAACAGCGACGTTGCATGTCAATAACTTGCAGCTATTGACAACCTCGTGGAATTTATGGACGTCAAACGAACTTTAACCAATCATCAGCATGGCGCGACGGCGATATAACAATTCTGTTCTCACGAAATAACAATTGTTATATCGTGAGAACGAATTGTTATTTCGTGGGAACGAATTGTTAAATTTAGGGAACGAATTGTTAATTCGTGGGAACGACTTGCTAATTCGTGGGAACGAATTTTTAAATTAAGGGAACTAATTGTTATTTCGTGGGCTCCGTATATATCAGATTACTCACCGGAATTCCAATTCAACGTAACTAGTCGCCATGGCGGTAACCCAGCAGCCGGGTGGGATGATGGTGGGAACAGTTGACGGACACAGGGAATGGTCCACTGGACTCTTTGACTGCTTCTCCGACATGAAATCATGTAAGTCGATCTCTCACATGTCCCAGGGCACAGTAAATCACCAATTCAAAAGTAGTGACCCCATCCACCAATTTCTGTTAGACAGTATTATAGGAATGAATGGCCTTTTTGTGGAATTTATCGGGGTATAAACTTGGAAATGTCGCAGGAATACTGGACGAAGCGATAAAAAATTACAATTTTCGAAAAAATATCAAAAAAAAAAGATTTTCTTTTTTTTTTTTTTTTCTTTCGAAAATTGTAATTTTTTAAAGCCTCGTCCAGTATTCCCGCGACTTTTCCAAGTTCATATCCCCGATAAATTCCAAAAAAAGGCCATTCATTCCTTATAATTCCAGCATTTGAAATAAATTCATCAATAAAATGTGTTTATTTTCCGTTTTCTTAAGAATTATTTTAACTACGCCTGACGGTTACGGAAAGTAGTTCGGCATGGAGTTTACTGGGATATAAATTTTGGACGGAGACTTGCAACGGACCAATCAAATGTTAGGGAATTGTGTAAATATATTGTGCTGGAATTATAGCGTCGTGAATACGATATATACTACAATGGAACCTCTCCAAAAACCAGACACCGACAACAAATGTGTTTGTCGAATTTCATTGGCTTAACTGTCATTATATATGATGTTACTGCGTGTTCATGATTGCAAATCACACACGCGTGTCTTGGAGCGCTCATATTCCAGGATTACAGTGGAACCTCCCTAAATCTGACGCCCTGGGTGACCCAGGGTGTCCGGTTTAGAGAGGATCCAGTGTAGTAGTGTACATAAATGGGTGGGTGTGGTCACTCTTTTCAAATTGGCCATGTACTGGGTACAGAGTCCGAGTCTTCCAATTACGGTCCGAACACATAAGAAACCGATGTTAGCTAGTGGGTGTTTTTATTTTCCCCAGCCAATGATACCGAAAGCGATCTAATATTTTTGAACTAATGACAGGCCTCATATTAACATAATTATTTGTGGCTGTGACAGAAGACATGGGACTTGTGGGTTAGCTTACCTGTTGCCTATTTCACCAACATTGCAAAGTATTCTTTTCTAGAAGTATACTTTGAGGGAGTAACCATTTATTTTCCCCGAAATGTATTATTTCATATAGAACTAACGACTGCATATATTTGACGATTAAAAGTATGCAGAATTATTATACTGAATTTATTACATATCACAGCCAAAATGGCTGTGATAATGTAATAAATTCAGTATAATAAAAATTAATAATTTTATCCTTAAATTAAAAATTTCTCCCTCAAAATATACTTTGCTAGAAACGTATACTTTGCAATGTTGGTAAAATAGGCTACAGGACAGTCGGATTAGGCCATAACCAGTTTGTCATTCATTCGGTAGATGACCCACTTCTAGCATATATCCATATCAGATTGCAAGGTGATAGAAGATCAGAATCTAGACTGAGAAGAAATGCTATAGGCCCCATTTCTCAAGTCAGTGCCACATTTTATTTTCGCTATTAATTTATTTGCACTTATACCATAAGCCGTAACACTAAATTTGAATGGATTTAATTGAAGGGTCAGTGGCATTATGGATGTAACTCTACGAGGGAGCTAGCGCCTGCCATACAGTGAAAGATTGTATGGCCTATATAGTATTATCGTATAGTGTGTGTCCTTCCGTGCCATATCTTACAGAGTATATGACCTATATATGCTGCATGACCTGCCCTGTCATATAGCATAGGGTGTATGGCATATATATAGTGTATGTCATACACTGTATACTGCCGTATTATATACCTACTTTCATTTCCCATTGAAACACAATATTTTGTCCATATTGACGTCTCGTGAGTTCACATTGGTCAGTGCCGGAACTAAGTTTCACGTCGCAAAATAGTTCCTTCTAAATTATAATAAATGGGTGTGTTTCACTTATATTTAGTATAGTTGTAGGCGCATATAAATTACGTGTGATGGGCGTATATAACATAAAGGTTATTTGATTTGTATGTTGACATATGCCACTCGTTCCGCCGCGCCGTTCCTAAAGTCGCACAATATCGCACGCTTCGGAACTAATGCATATATCCACATACAAATGAAATGACCAATAAATATAGTACAGGTATATGGCCTATATATATTGTATGACCTGCCCTGCCATATAGTACAGGTTGTATGGCCTATATATGGTGTATCACCAGCCCTGCCATATATTACAGGTTGCATAGCATATATTTGTTGTATGACATTCCCTGCCATATAGTATAGGTTGTATGGCGTATATAAGTTGCATGACCTGCCCTGCCAATTACGGTTGTGGTGTATAGTACAGACAAGCCCTGCCTTATCAGGTTAGTGGCGATATAAGATACATTGAGCCCTGCATATTACGGTTATATGGATATAAGTGATGACCTGCCCAATGCCATATTACGGTTGTGGTGTATAAGTTACGACGACCCTGCCATATACTACAGTGAGTTATGCGTATATAGTTACATGACATGCCCTGCATATTAGGATACGATGAATGTTCTGCATATATAAGGTGATACTGCATGCCTATATTACAGTATGGTGTATAAGTTGCATGACCTGCCTGCCGCCATATATACAGGTATTAAGTGATGCCCTGTATATAGGTTGTAGGAATTACATGACCTGCACTGCCATATATTACAGGTTGTATGGCGTATATAAGTTACATGACCTGCCCAGCCATATATTACAGGTTGTATGGCGCATATAAGTTACATGACCTGCCCTGTCACATATTACAGGTTATATGGCGTATATAAGTTGCATGACCTGCACTGATATAATTGTATGGCGTATATAAGTTCATGACCTGCCAGCCATATATTACAGGTTGATGGCGTAACGTTATGACCTGCTGTACATATAAGGTTATATGGCGTATAAGTTGCATGACCTACCTGCATTATTCTATAAGTATGTATATTACAGGTTGTAGGCATATAGTTACATGACCTGACTTGCATATTTACAGTCTGCTATATTACGTATGGCGTATAAGTTACATGACTGCATGCCATTATTACATGATTATTGGCGTATATAAGTTCCTATGACCTGCCGTGTCCTATATTACAGGTTCTAGTGTATATTATGTTGCTATGACTGCCCTGTCATATATTTAAGGTTCTATGTCGTATTAAGTTGCATGACCTGCCCTGTCTATATTACAGGTTGTATTGGCATATATAAGTTACATGACCTGCACTGCAATATATATACATGTTATATGGGCGTATATAAGTTGCATTGACTGCCCTGTCATATATTACAAGGTTGTATGGCATATATAGTTACATGACCTGCACTGTCATATATTACAGGTTGTTATGGCAAATATAAGTTATTTCATGACCTGCCCTGACATATATTACAGGTCATATGGCGGTATATGAAGTTTACATGACCTGCACTGTCAGTATATTACAGGTTATATGGCGTATAAGTTACATGACCTGCACTGCCATATATTACATGGTTATATGCGTATATAAGTTGGCATGACCTGCAGCCATATATTAGGTTCTATATCGTATATAAGTTGCATGACCTGCCCGTTATATATACAGGTTCTATGGCTATATATTGCATGACCTGCCCGTCCATATTACAGGTTATATGGCATATATAGTTACATACCTGACAGCCTATATTACAGGTTATATGGCGTATAAAGTTGCATGTACCTGCCCTGTCATATATTACAGGATGATATACATAGCTCCCTGTCATATATTACAGGTTATAGGCGTATATAATTACATGACCTCACTGTCATATTACAGGTTATATGCTAAGTACATGACCTGCCCTGTAGATTACGGTTGTATGGCATATATAATTACATGACCTCCCTGTCATATATTCAGTAGGCGTATATAAGTTACATGACCTGCACTGCCATATATTACATTTTATATGGCGCATATAGCGTTACATGACCTGCACTGTCTATTATTACAGGTTTGTATGGCGTTATATAAGTTACATGACCTGACCTGCCATATATTACAGGTTGTATGGCGCATATAAGTTACATGACCTGCACTGTCATATATTACAGGTTGTATGGCGTATATAAGTTACATGACCTGACCTGCCATATATTACAGGTTGTATGGCGCATAGAAGTTACATGGACCTTGCACTGTCAAGATTACAGGTTTGTATGGCGTATATAAGTTACATGACCTTGCACACTTGTCTACTCATACTTGTTACACGGTTGGATGGCGCATAATAAGTTACATGACCTGCCTGTCACATAATTAACAGGTTTATAGCGTACATAAGTTGCAAATGACCAGACCTGCCATATATTACAGGTTGGTATGGCGCAATATAAGTTTACATGTCCTGCCCTGTTCACATATTAAGGTTATATGGCCGTCGTATATAAGTTGCATGACCGGCCCTGCCATATAATACAGGTTGTATGGCGTATATTTAAGTTTGCATGACCTGCCCTGCAATACATGTAATTACAGGTTATATGGTGTATATAGGTTACATGACTGCCCTGGCCATTATTACAGGCTGTATGGCGTATATAAGTTACATGACCTGCCCTGCCATATATTACATGTTATATGGCGTACATAAGTTACATGACCTGCACTGCCATATATTACATGTTATATGGCGTATATAAGTTGCATGACCTGACCTGCCACATATTACAGGTTGTATGGCGCATATAAGTTACATGACCTGCCCTGTCACATATTACAGGTTATATGGCGTATATAAGTTGCATGACCGGCCCTGCCATATATTACAGGTTGTATGGCGTATATAAGTTGCATGACCTGCCCTGCCATACATGTATATTACAGGTTATATGGTGTATATAAGCTACATGACCTGCCCTGTGATATATTACAGGTTATATGGCGTATATAAACTGCATGACCTGCCCTGCCATATATTACAGAGTGTATGGCGTATATACGTTACATGACCTTCCCTGCCATATATTACAGGTTGTATGGCGTATTTCTGCCTGCCCTGCACGCTGTGCAATATCGCCTCCCGGACGGGCGAGTGTGCCTGTATGCCCTTCGCTGTTACCGGGGCTATGCTGGCCCTTAGGGCACGGATCAGGACCTTGGGAGGAATTAGGGTAAGTACTTGTACAGGAGCAGTTAGATGACGTAATTGACCGTGAGAAGTTCGAACAAATTATAAAAATAAAACAAATTTAAAAATTCACTTATTTGAGCTGCAAAAAGCAAACACTGTTTGCTTTTTGCAGCTCAACTAAGTAAATGTTTCACTTTATTACATTATTTTCACTACTCAATTTGAACATCAATATGTATTTTCACATTGTTGTGAGTATTTTGTACTCCGACATTTAATAATGAATGCTAATATTCTGCTAAAATAAGTACGTAAAATACGCCAATACGCACCTTCTGTGGAGCTCTGATGATAGGTCATAGTGTTCGACTATTACCGCTTTTTATCAGTTATATTATGTTGCTCTGACTGGAGAAATGTGGCGTTAATTATAAGACGTAGTCATTAAAGCCAGGAAAATCGTCGAACATGACTACCAGCTAAATATTACGAGTAGGTACTTGAACCTTGTACACGAAATGCGCCTGTTTGATTGGTCATCCTTGATCATTCAAGCACTTTGTTTTACTTTTTTTCATGAATGTGATAATTCTGTAAAATGATTCCGATTCAACTGTTATAAAATAGATCATTTCTTTAGCACCCAATAACATGCAAATTAAAAAAATAAAGGCTTTGATATTTTTTCTCACAAAATAAGCGTGTTGAAAGGCATTCAACACAAATAAAGGTTTTATAACTTGCACTAGGAGGTCTGTGACGTCATCAGGATACACCACCACCCGCGTTAATCTGTGTCAAACGTTTCTGAACATAATTATATTGGCAATCAATCAAGCAGTTTGATTAACTGAGCCTGAGCTGTAGTACAGCTCAGGCTCAGTCAATCAAGCTGCTTGACTCAACGGACAATATTCAAGTACTTACGAAATCGACTGATATTCTCAAGATTAGCGCGGACGGTTGTGTACACATGTTCTGTTCTATTACAGGGGTCCATCTGTAACGACTGCCTGATCATGCATTTCTGCGGCACCTGCGCAGTGTGCCAGATGCACCGAGAGTTGGACAACATGGGCTTGTAGTACGGACGGACGGACGGACGCCGTGGTGCTGTAGAGACATTTATTGGCACGTATAGTGTGTCATGTAGATCGCGTGTGTCTATGCTCGGGCTGAATCACAGGTGGCGGGGAATAATCCCATAACAGTGTCCTGTAGCGTAGTTATATAATTTAGAAACTGACGATCATGCGACGTTAACTCTGTCACCTGTGGGTTTAACTAACCATTTCATCCATTATATATTACAGTGGCTGTCTTACAGTAATGTTATTTATTCACTTATCGGATATATAGGTGTACGGATAGGAAATTACTGATTTATGTATACTGTACAATTATTACATCCATTGATATATATAGCTATTTACTTTTTTATATATCGCAATACCGAGGAAAGCCGGAACAATTCGAATATCTGTATTCGGAAATAGGGTATTTCATAAACAGCTACAGACACAGTAGATCCTGAAAAGACGGCTCGCGACGAGCCGTCTTTTCAGGATCTACTGTGTTGTCGCGTCTTTTTAGGATCTACTGTGTTTGCACATATGAACGTTCGTTAGCCTAGAAACGGTTTTAACGAGCCAGTATCTATTGAAACTAACTGAAATAAGCAAGCCATAATTAGCAAACGTTAAAAGAAAATTAAAAAGATATATATTTGTAGTTTGTCTCTCTGCCATAGACAATGTTCAAGTCGGAATTGTCTGTACTAATACAATTAGGCATTTTATTTCCGTTTGTCAATTTGTGCGGCTGTTTGTGTGTGTATTTAATTCATTTATGGAGTGTCGGCGAATTCCATCTCGCCATGGGCAAGTGACGTGAAGATAGAGATGTATTTAGGGGGTACATGTACATTAAAGTTACTGGGTATTTCCGAACCACTTGTCCCTATGAATCGCCTGAGAAAAATAGAGATTTTGGTAATAAAAAAGATAACGATACTGAAAACTGACTACTTACACGATTTCACCAAAATTGCAAAGTATACTTAGCTTGCTAAGTACACTTTGAGGGAGAAATTTTCAATTTAAGGATACATTTATTAATTAGTATTTAATGAAATAAAACATATTCTGACCAAATTATTATACTGAATGTATTACATTACGACAGCCATTTTGGCTGTGATAATGTAATAAATTCAGTATAATAATTGTGCATACTTTTAATGATCAAATATAAGTATGCATTTAATAATGAATTTCGGGAAAGATATATGATCGCTCCATAAAAGTATACTTAGCTAGATAAGCATGCATAGCAATTTTGGTGAAATCGGCTACTGATGCAATCATAGAGCAATGCACTGTATGTACCAAATTATATTCGCTGTTTATATATAGAGTATATGATAACATGTGGCTGTGACTGGAGAAAAGGGGCTTATGGTTTTTTTAACAGTGTAGATCCTGATCAAATATCACATTCCTGCAGCATGATAACGATCTATATTGCTTGTTAGAAGAAGTATGGGTGTTCCATTGATGAAGTGACGAACAGTGCAGATCCTGATCAGACAGCGGATCTGGATCTACTCTGGTCGCATAACACATAAGCCCCGTTTCTCCAGTCACATCCACATGTATACATAGTAGAATAAAACATATAAAATGATAAGGTTACAGTCGATAAAGCGATATCCACATATTGAATAAATTATCTGAAACATCATATTGTGGCTGTGACTGGAGAAGTGGGGCTTGTGGGTTTTGCGACCAGTGTAGATCCAGATCAGACTGTGCATCCGCACAGTCTGATCAGGATCTGCACCGTTCGCAGTTCCATCAATAAAACACATATCCTGTTTCTAACAAGCAATGTAGATCGCTACCAGGCTACATGAGTGTGTATTGTATTTAATCTGGAACTACACTTGTCATAACTCCCATAACCCCAGTCACAGCCACATATGAGGCACGGTGCCTAGACCGCTCCTAAGTTGGGCTGTTGGTGTTGATAACAAGCATGACGATAATTTATCTGCATGTGCATGTATGCATAGGATGTTCATAAATGTTCAACAAATACACATATGTTCATCGAGTGCTGTGAAATGTCCATATGCCATAAGTGTCGTCAGGAATGAAATATGGACATTTCACACTAAAAGGTGAACATATTTGTCATATGTGTTGCACAAATAGAGGATATTCATATTTTTGCAACGAATATGACATATATGTTCATCGATGGTGTGGAATGTCCATATTTCACCAGTGCCGTGAGGCACTCATGAAATATTGACATTTCACACCACGAGATGAACATATATGTCATATTTGTTGCAAAAAATATGAATATTCTATTTATTATATACCACTCCATGGAAAGTATCAGTTTTTTAGACTGCATACAGTGGGATACAGCATGAATATATGGATATAACTAATAAGCATATGAAGTTTCAAGTCAATGTGACTTAGGACTGCAGAGATATAAGGTATTTAAAACCTTTAACGCAGATTTCGGACGGACGCACGCACGCACGCACGCACGGACACCCGGACGTCATTGTGATCACTATGTCTCGCTTTCCGCAAGCGTGCTCGACAAACATTATGTTTTAAGACTATCCGGTTTAGAGAGGTTCTACTGTACATGTAATATATAGTATGTTATCAGTTATGTAATGAATATAATACCCCACATCTACATATTACAAACATCATCATTTCCATACATCTAGTTTACTATTTTGTGCTGTGTACGTTTTGATGGTCAGTATGACCCTGTGACCGCTGACTTATTATATGTTATCTCCCTTGAGATAGCATATTGTGTCACGCAAATTTCTGTGGGGGCAGCTATTGATCGTGCTACGCCTAAACGGCGAGTACGACCAAGAAACTAGTGCCCTGTGCCAACTTATCATATGGCGTTTTGGTCTGTCTTGCTTTGGATCTAAAACTCTACATATACTATTCTCTAGTTTTCACAGTTTTGTGCTCAGTTTATCAGATAAATTCTTGAAGATAGTAATCAAGACATTTCGTGCGTATGAATACAATAGCTATTATATTTAGGTATCACTGGACAGTATGTACGGAGCTAGCAGTGTAAGGGGGTGGACGAGTTTGTATATTTTTCATTACTGACCTTGCACCAGTGTGTTTTACAAAGTTAACTTACCCCACACACCGATGAGTCTTTTTGAAGATAACATATTTCAGTACATTCAATACTTTGATATTACATTGTTGAAGAGACAATACGTGTCTATTTGCACGATGCATTAAGTATTGTGATATGGATATTTTGTTAGTGATACAGCAAATTTGCCTGCCCCACCGGTAGATACAATGTACTTTGTAAGTATCTGACGAGCTTGCTTAGTATCTACTCAACATGTGCATTCGCTTAGGGTGATCAGTAGCCTATTTCACCAAAATTGCAAAGTATACTTATCTAGCTAAGTATACTTTGAGGGAGAAATATTCAATTTAAGGATAAATTTATTAATTTTATTATACTGAATTATTATCACAGCCATTTTGGCTGTGATAATGTAATAAATTCAGTATAATAATTATGTATACTTTCAATCATCAAATATATGCAGTGGTTAGTTCTATATGAAATAGTTCATTTTGGGAAAAATGAATGATTACTCCCTCAAAGTAGACTTTGCTAGATAAGTATACTTTGCAATTTTGATGAAATTGGCTACTGATATTGTGCTTCATATTCATCATTCACTCATTGAAATATACGTAGATGTCCACTTTTTGATGTCGGCTAGCATAATATTATACTAATTAATTGAACTGTACATAATCATCAGACTGCGATGATCGTAAGAAAATCTTATTTGTTGCTGTGACTGACGAAATGGGGCTTGTGTGATTTATGACCAGTGTAGCTCCGGATCGAATAGCATACAGATGTTGCCAAATAACGATCTAGATTGCTTATTAGAAGCATGGTGGGTGTTTCATTAATGGAATAGCGAACAGTGAAGATCCTGATCAGATTGTGCGGATGCACAGGCTGATCTGGATCTACACTGGTCGCAAAACCCATAAGCCACTTTCTCCAATGACAGTCACATTTTATAAATGTGCTCTAATTGTGACTGTGTCGGAAATAATGAGGCTTATGCTATTTGAATCCAATCTATCTCCGTAATCGCCGAGGCAACAATACGTGTACACTGTGCTGTAAAACACAACGGTTGCTTCATGGAGTTATTGACAAACAATACAAAGCCTAATCGGAATACGTTAAGTCACATGATAATCTGGTTCAACATTGGTCTTAACTGAAGGGATCACTGAAGAAGTGAGCTAAGTCCACTGACCCGTTCAAATGTCAATTGTCCAGTTACCACCGCGGCATAATTATGTGAATGTGACTGCTGGAGAAATGATGATTATGGGTTTTGCGACCAGTGGAGATGTAGATCAGCCTGTGCATTCGCACAGTCTGATCTGCATCTGCTCTGTTCACCATTCGAGCTGATGAACACCATTCATGCGTGCAACAAGCAATATGCTAGTAGGTCAGTATTAGGCTACAGAAGTGTGTTGTTATATCAGGATCTACGCTGCTCACTGGTCACACATCCCATAAGCTCTATTTCTCCAGTCACAGCCACATATGAGACACGTCATGTGATTTTGTGCATCAGAACATTTGCGATTTTTCATGAAATATATTGACATAAACAGTGATATTTTCTGTAAATTTTACGTGGAAAGATGACGAAACTTTCATAGCTAATATCTGTGAAAATTTCGTCAACAATGGACGCCATTTGCAGAAAATATCGTACATTTTGTAAACAAATTGTATGCGATATCGCACATATTCTTAGATACAAAAACACATGGCGAGTTTCATATAAGATGCTCATCGATAAACCTAATCACAGAAATGATAGTGGGAACACACTGCTAGTACATGTAGAATTTCACCCAGTTTCAATGGGCAGTGGTGACAGGATAGGACACGTGTCTATCCTGACCATATAGCTCATGCGCACACCCAAATAACGTCACTCATTCGTAAGTCAAAGGGGTTAATCTGACGTGGTGTGTTGTAAGGTTGTTAGGTATCATTGTGTATAATGTATTATTAACCTAGACACGAGAACCAAATGAGGTACCTATATTCAAATATATTTGTATGGCCACCATTTTGTGGCGATTGGACTCCACGCACTTTAAACAGACCAAATGATTTTAATATTACAGTAAACTGAACAGCCCATGATTTTTTTCCTTAAATAGTTACATTGTCCTTAAATTCATAATGGAAAGTGCATTCAACGTATTGCGTTTATATCCCAGTACATTACATTAGCACCACGTGACGTCGCGCGACGATTTTGATTCGTTAAAGTTTGTTTGACGTCATTAAAATACATGACGTTCGTCGTCGTTGTCAATAACGTTACGCTATTGACCGGCAACCTCGCTGTTCCATGCGACAACATGACGTAAAGCTGGATGATTCTTAATTCTAACGCCATATTTTGCTATGTAAATAATAAGTAATACAACCAAGGTTTGTTGAGTTTACTGTACGAAGAGCTATTGAAAATCAATATGCTTGCTAATTTATAATATATACTACCACGGACGAAACATATCGACAATTCACCATGATTATGTAAAGAAGCCCACGCCGTCTAACACTGTTTGTCATTGCGACACAACTACAGCTACGTAAATAATTAGGATTGCCACCAGCCATGAAAGTGTCACTGCAAAACATGTGTGGTCGAACAATTGACTCACATCCGCCCAGCCTATATCCTGGTTATTATCCAACCCGGTGCCATCACTATCTACCCGACCGTTATTGGTTGTAATATTTGGAACAATATCACCAGTTGTGTCATTTACACCGATACCCTGACATGTAGTGCCCGTGTTATATTCTCCACGTCTTCTATTCCCTCGCAATGCCCGCACCAGCCGTGTTGCCCATAACGGTGGCATCCCTCCATCGTCCGTCTTATGATACAAGTACAAGCTAAGCACAGTACAAGCACATATCACTGTACTCTTTACTAGTACGGCGGCGATGAAATAGCAGATGGCCGCCATTGTCTCTGCATTTTTCGGTAGATGGTCACTTGTGAAAGTGAGCATGACAGCGGTAGACAGCAGTACCGTGAGCGCGTACGACATCCGTTCCCCCGATTGTATAGGGAGGAAGAAAACGAGAAGGTTTAGCATGCTGAATGTGACGGTCGGAATTATCACAATCACTACGTCAAACAACGCCCGCCGCTTCAGTTCAAACGAAAACACGATGGCAGACACAACCTTCCTGTCTTCTTGTCTCGTGTCTGTGCTGATAAATAGAGGAGAATACGAGGAGAATATAATGATAGTAACGTTTGATACCAACTCATCTGAAATTGATAGGGAACGTGTAGAAATTTCCCGGCTAATTGCAGGCAATATTAGTGTCTTTTGATACGAGGTGCATCAGGCAGGTAAGGCTAGGAAACGCGTATGAATTGCGAGGCTCGCCTGGAAATTCATACAGTTTCCGGGTCAAACCTGTTGAATGTGATCTCAAACAACGCTATCACGATATTTTGTACATCAGGTAGAGATATATGTGGAACCGTTTGGGTAAGCATACTGTGGTTTCTATTTAAAACAATATGGACTTGTTTATGTTGTCAATCACACTTATGTCATTCGATGTTACCTGACGTCATTCGACCAGTGAAATGATTGTCAGCATACGTATTGACAGTGGTACATATACGTTATATCAGCGTCAATGTCTGATACAACACCTTGTTATCGATCAGCATGTACATGGTGTATTATTGCGGAATGATTACTATTCTAGTTTCGTCAATGCATAGCTGGCATGTAAAGAAGAAGCAAACATATTCGTTGATAATCACGAAGAGGTCAGTAAAATCCCTATCAGCAAAGAAAGGCAGAGATAATTTCGAACAAAATTGAGAGAGTCGATGCATCTGAAGAGGAAACAACGGAGAAAGGTCTCACCCTCAATTAGCTACAAGCAGTGCTGATGCTGCTCAACGACAACGGTCTCTAGGACCAGATGTCATCACCAATGAGATGTTAACCTGCAACTACAACATCCTTGAGATTTTCAGCCTGGGCTGGAGATAAGGCAGTCGAACATGTTCACTATTCCCCCAATCGTCATAACGATCTGCTGAAAGCCTCGAGCTATCGCCCTATCAGACTAACATGCGATGTAGGGAAAAAACATGGAGAGGATTTTGATGCTGTAGTAGCTGGAGACAAACCAACTCCTGGCACACCAGCAAGCCGGCTTCAGGCAATTTCCCACTACTGAAGATCAGACAGCGTACCTCGTCTAGGAGATCGCAGATGCATTTCCAGAGAAGAATATCACATTCGTAACGTGGATCGATCTCCAGAGAGTCCTCGACAATATCTGGACTGACGCCCTCATAGTCAAACTACATAGGAATGGGATTGAATGCACGAGTTAAAGATGGACCAAGTCATACATATTCAGTAGAAGCGCACGAGTCGGCATCGATGGGTCAGCACACCATTGATAGAAGTGGACGAGGCGAACTACGTCGGAGTCATCCGAAAAACGGCTAATTTGGAAGCCCCACATAGCACACGCAGAAGGAAATGTCAGGAAGAAACTTGCAATTTTCCGAAAGTGAGCAGGTACCGCATGGGGAGCGAATGAGCACATACTGAAACAGTATACCAATGAATGTACAGTTATGCCCCACTTTCCATATGACTCATCAACGTGGGTGACCACGGAGACAAATCTACACGTGGACAAGTTCCAGAACCAGACCCAACGAGTAATCACAGGAGCAATGAAACTCTGCAATTTACTGCAATTCGACCACTCAGTCAAGGGAATGAGTGGTGCTAAGGCAACGATACATGCCAAACAAGTACTAGGTTCTACCAGACCATCCCACGAAACTGGATGGTTTCACAAAAATACATAGGAGCAGTTTCGTACATCAATCCAAGAAATTCATCAAGCTACATGCTATCAAACTTTGACTATCGACACTACCTATTGATAGATCGGATGTATCAGTGTCATGGAAGTACTTGACCAGTGTACTCAACAGCACTACTGTTCTTCAACTTCGGTCCAGGGAAGAAGATGAGATGATCATGAAGTACCTCGCACAAGTCATGATATGTGTAAACTATCCACCATAGGCATGGACTTATGTATACACAGATGGCCCAGCAACTGCCGCTGTGCAAGAATGTGGAGCTGACATTTGCGTCTCGTATACAAGTGACATAATGGAAACAGCTGGTTACGCATCAGGAAGGCACTGTACCAACTAAAAAGCATACAGGCTCAGATGTGGTTATCGTTAAAGATGCTTTGTCCGTCCTGGAAGATTTGCGGAACACCAAACCGTCATCTCTTTCTAGCAGCTAAGCCATAACCTATGCCTAGCCCTGCAGCAGATCCCCGCTCACTGTGGAATCCCTGGAAATGAGAGTGGCAAAACTTGGGATCAAAGGTGAACAGCCGCAAAATAAGATCAGCCATGCGGAGAAAGTCATGGTGATCAAGACGTTAATGAAGCCTATGCATTGACAATAGCAGCCAGCCAAGGATGACTACATCTCCTGGACTGAACATAACAAGTTACCCGTGCAAGGCATCGTACGGGACACAACAGACAAAATGCGCATATACGTATCAAACTTAAACTGTCCCCATCGCCACAATGCTCATGTGGCACCGAAAACCAAACAACAGAACATATACTACAGAGATGACCCCTGCTAGAGCAGCAAAGGGAATATGTGTGGCCCGGAGAGACGCCATTGGCGTCTTTCCGGGCCACACATCTTCCCTATGATGCAATATGGAGGAGCTCAGAAATACGGCATCTTTCTTCGCTGTGGCCTGGGTGACTGTGTAGAGGGTGAACGAGAAGAAGTTGTAACTAGTTACCTGATAATACTCCATTGTCCGTTCTCTCGGTAGAGTCCCATGTCGATGGGACGTTCAGCACCACGAAGTACGACCTCCGAAGGTTCGAATCCCCAGACGATGAATTCTATTTCACAGTGCTGTTTGTCCCAGGGATAGGCTTTCACATTGACCGAGCATGCTGTTTTGAAGATACTCCCTGAAATACGCCAATTGTTCCAGTCTTCAGGTTCTGCTATTGATATACAATGCAGGCACATGTATATGCTTTCCTAACATCTCCGATTTCAGCAATTTATGCCGGGTAACCCTCTGCGTTTAACATGTCTAATGTATTCAGACCGGCAATAGCATGTACACTTGTTAATCGTACGCTAATAGATGCAGCGTATCGGTACATATCTTGATTGGCATATGGGTCGCAATCAATAAAAACAACAATAAATAGACTAGATCGCCGCAGCCCTCATGTCGCGCCCGCCGAGGCTTTGATAGTATACCGAAACACCTTAAACAAAAACTTCAGTATCGACTATATCGCGCTGTCCGCAAGCGGGCGCGAAAGGAAATAGTGTTCGAACTGTGTAATTCAACTGGCGCTTTAGTTTATACATATTGTATTTGTATATAATTTACAAGTAAGTCATCAATAGTACAATATAGTATGTACAGAATTATGCAAATGGGATTGGATTGAAAGTATGCTTATATAAATCCTCTCCCTAACATGTGGCTTAGGTATCACATGCTACAGGAACCAGGACATAAGAAACATAATTAGTACTGCCATTAGCATAAAATGGAATATTATTCTTGTTTTATGCTCCTAGTTTCGGTTTCCTTCCTTCCTACCCGGTAGATATATTATAGGTGACAATATGTAAATATACATGCATTAACCAATTGTTAACAAAGAAAGGAAACACAGCTAGTTTAGTTACTGGCGCTTTGTTATGCAAACGAAAACGTCGCAACTATCATAATATAGTGTATTGTGTCTGGGTCGATGAACTTAATTGACAGCCGGTCCTGATTTTGTCAGCCGCATTAAGTATTGCCGTACCTGCATACCACAGCACGTGTCCGGTATAAGACACCTTCATCAGGATACGTTCGTCGCCGAGCAACGTGACCGCCTTGGAGGGATTCGCTAGTGACGCCTCTGGCCGCCAGATGTCGCCCTGGAACACGTGCACGTGTCTGGTGTCGTTGTATCTCACTGGATCCCATGTCAACCTGTAATGATATTGTGACCGCGGCATGGTCTGAAATTCCTTTGCCTATTTTTTACGATTGTGGTGTTTCTGCATTTGTTGTATTTAGTAGTATAACCATGTACACCATCTTGCATGGTACGTGTATTATATCAGCCATGCATGTATGCTCATGGGGCAGTTGCCTCGATGCAATAAACTACTCTATTTTATCTGTGACTGGGGAAAAGACGTTTATGGCGTTTATTGTCACTCGTGTAGCCGATTTCATCACAATAAGTATACTTTGAGGGAGTAATTATTTATTTTTCCCGAAATATATTATGTCATATAGAACTAACGACTGTATATATTTGATGATTAGAGTATGCATAATTATTATACTGAATTTATTACATTATCACAGCCAAAATGGCTGTGATAATGTAATAAATTCAGTATAATAAAAGTTAATAAATGTATCCTTAAATTGAAAAATTTCTCCCTCAAAGTGTACTTAGCAAGATAAGTATACTTTGTAATTTGGTGAAATCTGCTACTGGTCTGCTGGTCCACTTCTGCACCCTCATAAGGAGCTATGATCATTGTCAGAATCATGACTGTTGTTGGACTAGTTCAATAAATATTCAAATGAGACTGCTACAGACCAATTATGCGTCCGTGTATAATGTTGTGCTTATGCAATAAATATAATTGTGTTGATCTAATATGATATTGATTACATTCGTTGACCGATTTCATAAGAAGTGAGACACACGTTTGTGTTTTTCTTAATAAATGAGTAAACTCGTTTAATAAATACCATTTTAAATCGTCACTCTTGAAAGATCCTCTATACATGTGTATTTGATGTAATTGCGTAACTGCAAGTAACCATATTTATCCCGTCAACACAGTGCGTATGTGCCGTGAAACACGGTGCCGTGAAACTTTTTTTGATATCCAGTCAATACAGTTTTTGCATTTTACAGCCATTTGTAGATGTTGACGGGATAAATAGAATAGTAGGTTAGTGCCGTGAATGGGAAAACATATCTGGCGCGGCACGGAAACGGGGTGTGCTCGGCAGAGCCTCGCCCATCCCGTTTCCTGAGCCTTGCCAGATATTTTTCCCATTCACGGCACTAACCTACTATTCTCTATTTACTCACCTCTCATCAATCCAGTGCAGAAATAACACACCCATTGTTTCCATCACTTCGTCCACTTCACTGAAGTGTTCAATGGCCAAAAACATCAAGGAGGCGTTGACGTAGAGCGGTTTAGTTTGGTCCGTAACACCGCGGGTACGTTTGTTGTAGTGTCGCGGATTCAAAATCTCCGTAAGGACGTTATGAACGTCCCCAGCGGTTTCGGCCCCACACAGATTACACACAAACGTGAACGACACTAGACGGACTAGCAGTGGTCGCATACTGGTATTCAACATGCAGCGATCAACGTTCTGATTTATCAGTATAAATCACGCAAACTGTTCTACATTGCCACAGAACAGAGAATAAAGTAACCCCTTCACCCCTAAATAACTGGAATGGATTGTGGTATGTTAATTTTCCGACCTATACAATGGTTTTCAGACTAGTCCATTTATGAAAAGTGGTGGTTTGTTTCTCTAAATAAAAGAAAGAACATTACTTGCAAAAAGTGCAGATCCTGATGAGACGGCTCGTCTGAACATACAATGTTTGCAAGCACTATAGGCGGTAGCGTTGAAACGGTTAACAGAGGGCATGACGGTTTCAATATGCGACCGTCGCTGAGAATGTCACGAAAATAATTGGAACTTTTATAACTTCCAACATAAGATTTAATTCCCAAACACCATTTCGAATTTATCCTGAATCACACAAACGTCGTTTCGTGTGTTTTCTCGCGACCCATCGCTGGCGCTACTTTATAAGATTGTCTCTATGTCGCGTCCTAAACTACTGAATGCGTTAATCTAGCCAAGATTTCAACGTTTCTGAACGTTTCTGAACATCTATTGGCAATCTCAACTCGCAATCAAGCAGTTTTATTGGCTGAGCCTGAGCTGTAGCACAGCTCAGGCTCAATTAATCAAGCTGCTTGACTCCAATCACAATGTTCAAGTATTTGAGAATAAAGAAATGTACACATATTGGCAATATTAGTTCCGGCGATAGTGTACTCGTGTACTGAAATTCCCACTCGTGTTTACTTTGTTATTACTATCAACATGTGATGCCAGAACAATTTCCATAATGCATTTGTAATCCACTTCGTAACACGATTCCGTGGCAGAGGTCTGTGTCGTTCTTTATCATGATCGTTGGAAGTCTGTTTTCCTATTAAAGAACCCACATCACACAAATGCAAGTTCTAAATAGAAACGGATTCTGATAAAATAGATTTGTTAACAGCACCACAGTAAATACTCTAATCACATAGATATGCACATTTAAGCAGGCCCACCGAAACATACATTAGTACATACCGATATATCCATTAGCAGTTCCATTATTAACAGTTTCAAAGATTGCAAATTAGCCAAGCTTCCAAATTGTATACATGTACAGTACATGGACAAGTCAATACGAGTAACTGTTTATCGCATGTCTGATATCCTTAGAGTCAATCTATTTTCTGGATGAAAGCCAACTCACCATGGGATGTTGTCCTAATTGACTCGTTACTCCTGCTAAGAAAACATAATGAGATTCCCTTGGGAACTATTGATAGATAAACTATAATGGACGGAACTCGTAATTCCAGCATGGCGAATTGGGAACAAGAATGTGGTATACCATATCTAAGGCAGACTCCAGCACACGGACAGGACGTTGCTTATGCGCAACCGCCAGCGTTAATCCTGCCAAGATGGCAACGTTTCTGAACAACTATTGGCAATGTCAACTCGCAATCAAGCAGGGCCCGGTTGTTCAAAACACCAGTTAGCTGAACGGACTGTTAAATCCTTAACGGACTGTTAAATCCTTAACTGAATGGTTAAAATCTCAGTTGAAACAGAGATTTTAACCATTCAGTTAAGGATTTAACAGTCCGTTATTAAATCTCTGTTGAAACAGAGATTTTAACCATTCAGTTAAGGATTTAACAGTCCGTTAAGCTAACGGATGTTTTGAACAACCGGGCCCTGGTTGATTAACTAAGTCTTGTATTCAGCGCAGCTCAGGCTCAGTCAATCATGCTGCCTGCTTCCAAGCACAGTATTTAAGTATTTTTAAATAATGAAATTGACAAATATTGTCAAGATTAGCGCAGGTGGTGGGGTACCAATTAATGTGCGCTTTCTCCAAAGTTTGTTTTTCTTCAAAATATGTCAGTCTCGACCAATCAAGCTTCGTGACTTCAAGCATAATAATCGAGAGCGTACTCGGAAAGTATTATAAGAACGGGTCATATACTGTATATGGGCCACCGGATCACCTTACATGATTTCAAATAAGTTATATACCTTATCAGGTTGCACATTTAGCTCGTCTATGGAGGAATCTAGAGTAGCAAGGCATTCCAATGTTTAAGTCCGCTTACTTAGTCGCTCCATCGTAACCGATACAGGCATATTTACTTGAATATAATGGGGGAATACATTTGAAAAATTCCAAGTGACCCGCTATACAGATATAATCATTTAGTAATATTTATTTTACTGATAGTGACGCACGGTAGTATAAGGCTATTTTCATATGCAAATGAGGCATGATATTTTTTAATTATTTATACTAATTAAATGTGTCACCTGAAAAAATAATATTTTCGACAGATTATAAAGTATGATCATTGCACATCGAAAAATAAATACAGAGAATAAATAGTAATGTCCGTTAACAATTGAAGGAAACACGGTTATCGCCCCTGGTATCAGTGTGGAAACTTACTTCTGATATAAAATGTATAATACTGCCAGTCAATACGTGGGGTAAACGAGAATGAATGTTTATTTTGCCAGAAAATGTCATATCTACAGAATATACAAACCTAACTGTCTTCCTATATTATAACCTACTGAGTGGGGATTTACCTTTAACAGTGGTTTTCCTTTTGTGACTGAACGGACGTTAAACCACATTCAACCAATCAAACAATCGTTTAAATGACTGAATAGAGAACAGCTTATACCCTGATCATACTCCGCGGACGTGCAAGCTGATCCACTATTGTGAATATTGGTTTGCCAGAACACGACCGACCCGAACATATGTGTGTGCGCAAAATTTGTTTTCAATCCAAACAAGAAGATGTGTTCAGAGAACACGGATATCCCACATATCACTTTGATATTAAACGAGTCAAATTCCAAGTCCAAAAGGCGGAGATAATCCATGGCTCAGTGTCAAAACAAAAATAGAAATTCACAGTGTGCATTTACACACCATAAATAAGCTATATACCAAGGCATCACGGGACGGTTGAAAACAGCCAAAATTGACTGCTTTTCTGAGGGCGGCGGGTGACTTATAAAAATCACCGCCTCTCACAATCAGTTAAGGAGGCTCTTGCGACAAGTATTGAAAAATACTCGCAAATGAAGTACAAATCGCGCGCCACAATAAAAATTCAGTAACCGCATCAGATGTGTTCAATTAATTTTTTACAAAGTTACCCCACCCACCTATTTTTGGCCAAAAGTTTCAACACGACTGAATTTATCGGAATTGTTTTCATGAAAATATGAGGCACAGATACTTTGTTATGTCTTGTTCTATCACTTGTAACAGCACACCATTTTCTGAAAATGATTTCAAAGCGGGGTCATAACCAGCTCAAATTTTCGCTACAAATGCCCGAAAAATACCTTAAATTCTGACGCGAAACCGTACCGGCGAGACAGCATAGCAGGCGACATTTTCCAAGATGTCAAAATCTACTGGAGCTAACATTCAGTTTCGTAGAATTATGAAATACTCTAAAAAATACACCTTGTCAAGCCTCCCAAAGTCAAGAAATATTCATAAACCTATTTTTCTAGACACACTGATGTAACTTACAGGGTCGGTAGTGAAGTATTTAGAAAATCGTCCACCCCCTTTTTAAAGCTAGCTGCCCACTGTCCCGTGAGACCCAAGCATCAAACCTCCAGCTACTACGGTTTAGAAGTTTTACAAGTTAAAGGCAAAATGGTGAACTTCTATGTCGAAAAGGGGGAGATAATCCATGACCCGGTGGTCGAATCAGAAATCGAAATAAACGGTGCATCTACTCGTCATAAGGAAGCTACAAACCAAGTTTCAGGTCTGTAGCTATTACGGTTTGAAAGTTTTACGAGTTACAAGGCAAACTTGGGAAATGGACAAACCCTATACCCATTCAATTGTGGCATAACCTAGATTTCTTTCAATTACTAAATGCCAATTTCAAACAGCGTAGGCTTTGGCCATCGAATGGGAATGCGTATGCTGATTGAGTAAAGTGCTACATGAGCCGCAAATGCATTTGAAACATTTAACCCTTTCAACCGTAATGGTCACAAAATGATTTTCAGATTCGTCCACTTATGAAAAGGGGGTGTTTTTGTTCTAAGAAATATGAAAACAAACTAAATATGGAGTAAGAAATCCATCGAAAACGACTTTATGACAGTTTTTTTATATCGTGTAATTTAATTTATATTCCACTGCTCTATCGATCTGCTCTCACTTTGGCGCCTCTAGAATAATGCGACTGGTTCCCAAACATTCGCTGGCATTGCTACGCCGCGGTTTCGTGCGTGGAACCCATAGACCTAAATATAGCCGTGTCACGAAGCTAAGCGTTTCGAGATTTGAAAATCAATTTTCGTTATTTTGGCTAATTTTTCGCTCATATTTTGATGAGCGAAGAATATTTATGGAAAAATAAACAATAAAGACTGGTCTTGAGTGTACAATTTGTTACTTGTATTGATCAATTCGGGGTTTTATTGTGTTTAGTGAGACATACAATTCGCAATCGCTAGACGCTTTCAAAATGTGTCTTCATTGGACGCGAGGCGCCGGAGGGGAATCGAAATTTCTCTATGTTCGACGGCCTTGGCAGGTCATATAATATATATGACCAGGCAAGCTAGCCAATCAAAAGCCGAGAAACTTATCTGCGGTATGACAATTTGCTACAGCAACTGTCTATATAATTACGGAATCAATTCCTACGGGGCGCCAAGTGGGACATGGCTCAATTTTGTCAACAAAATTCATTGACAAAAACAAAACAAAATTAAATATATACTGATTTTGTCAACAAAATTCACTTTTGTGCCACAAAACTCAATTCTGTGTCACAAAATTCACTTTTGTGACACAAAACTCAATTCTGTGTCACAAAATTCAATTCTGTGTCTCAAAATTCAATTCTGCATATGTGTCGTATACGTATTTGCATACGTTTCGATTATGTTGCCCAAATATGGCACACGCATGTAAGAAGGACTACCATTGGTCATAAACTGGACTGGAGAAATGGGTCACGGTCGCCGATCATCGATCCAAAATGGCGTCTGAAGAAGTAAGTTTCAGAGAACGCTGAATTATGTGTTGGTTGCCATGGTGCCCATGTTTTCATAAAAAAAAGTAATAAACAGAAAATTCAGATTTTTGCAGCGAATAACACATATATGTTCATCTCGTGGTGTCATATGTCCATATTTCACTCGTGCTTCGCACTCGTGAAATATGGACATATGACACCACTCGATGAACATATATGTGATATTCGTTGCACAAATCTGAATATTCTCTATATATGCGGTTTTTGCGGAGAAAAAAAAACTTGTTTTATGAAAACAATGCTTAAATATGACAAGAAATGGTATCTCATCCATATAACAAACTGATATGAAGTATAATATGAAATTAGGCACTGCCTAACAACGGGGAAACATGGTGACATGATTGCATTGTGTCTAGTTTCAACTCGGTCGAAGACTTTCGAAATTCGTGAAACCAAGGAACTTTACGTCTAGTTGGATAGAACTAATGGTATATATTTTGTAATCATAATATAGCCAAAATAACTGTCCATAAAGAAGTATAATATTGATATATTGGGTTATATTTTCGCATTGAAATATTTAAACCTGCAAGTGTACTCCACCATCTAGTAAAATGGACTAAGACCGATCTCAACCAATCAACGTAGAGATGACATAGACTATCAGTTACGCAAACTAATTTTTGTGGACAAAACTGACTTTTGTTGACAAAACTGAATTCTGTCCCACAAAACTGAATTTTGTTCACAAAACTCAATTCTGTCTTACAAAATTGAATCATTGATAACAAAAATGAATTTTGTATATCAGAATTTTACATAATTGGATTTTGTGATTTTTAGTGTTACAAAACTCAATTTTGTCTGGACAAAATTGGTTTTGTACACATAATTTACCTGTTCTGCATGGCGCCCCGTAATTCCGACCAATAAAACCTGACGTAATACGGTTAGGTTTTTTATTGACTGGCACATGTACACTTTACAGAGCGTCATCGCATGGCAACCGCTATGTATGGACCGCTAGATTTGCATAAACCAACTGGGGACTATACCGCTGCTTAAATCAGAATCAGGCACTTCGATGCTTTGTGGAAATAACGGAATAATTTCACGGACATTTCCATACATAATCGATCCAAGTGGTGAAAGCAAGCAGTTTCCATATCAGCCCCGTACGCAGAAATTAATTTAGGGGGGTGCGTTATCGACGGCGCAAAGGGCTAAGCACTTTTTTTGCACATCCACGGACAGACCTCGGCAGATTAACAATTTCAACCCTAAGTAACTGGAATGGATTTTGATATGTTAATTTTGCAACCCAATCCAATCATCACAAATGATTTTCACATGGGGTGTTTTTGTTCTCAAAATTATGACAAATACTTGCAAAAAGTGCAGATCCAGATGAGACGGCTCGTCACGAGCCGGCTCATCCGGATCTACACTTTTTGCCAATACTATATATACTATACAGACCGGTGGTGTTTAAATGGTTCAGGGGGGGTGGGGGTGCGTACGCACCCGTCGCACCCCTCTGCGTACGGGCCTGCATATCACTATTTCAAGGTGGCATATCATACGTTGTATTATGTAATCTATTGTATACCTCGTGTGTCACGTATGTGGCTTAGAGTGAATAAAATGTATGTTATTATTATTATATTATTTGCAAATAAATATTCAACAATATAGTAGGCATTTTTGCAACAGCTAAAATACGCTTACGTTCACCTATCGTAAATATACAACATATATAACAAGACAAATACAAAGACCGTCTTGGAACCGCCAGAAACAATTTCAATTGTGCATGTAGTTGCCGATACGGAAGTTAATACAGTGGAACCTCTCTAATCAACCGGACACCCTGGGAGGTCCACAGGGTGTCAGGTTTAGAGATGTTCCACTGTAAATCAGGCATAAGACCAGTCTGGGACATAGACATAGTTATGTATTTTGTAATCATAAAAATGCATTATAATCTGAGATGAGTTAACAAGAAATCTCTCAAAATGAGATCACATGTATTTTCTTGGTGTCGGGTTTAGAGAGGTTCCGCTTAATTTCAAGTAAACTATTAAAGTATTTTGATAGAAACAAATTGAAACTAGAAATGTGGCCTGTCGGCACACGAATGCCCCCGATGGCAGCCAAAGAAAACGATGCATATTTGATTATAAGCCATTTACTCGAGCGTTAAGGTTTCGAACGCACCAAGTCTGTGACCTTGACCCTGGGCTCAGCGGGGGCGGGACGAATGAGGATTTGTCACAGGGCGGTAGAGGACCACTGGAGCAATGCGTGTGTGAAAACTGAAGCAGATCCGAGCAAGGAAACAGAAATGTTAAGCCATTTACCCGAGCTTTAAGGTTTCGGGACGTACGTACTTACGTACGTACGGACACCGGTAACTTACGTACGTACGGACACCGGTAACACTATATGCCCCCCTCACCATTCGGTGGCGGGGGCTTAATAAGCCATTTACCCGAGCGTTAAGGTTTCGGGACGTACGACCGGACGGACGCCGGTAACACTATATGCCCCGCTCACCATTCGGTGGCGGGGGCATAATAAGCCATTTACCCGAGCGTTAAGGTTTTGAACGTGCACAGTCTGTGACATTGACCCTGTGCTTGGCGGTGGCGGGACAAATGTGGATTTGTCACAGGGCAGTAGAGGACCATTGGAGCAATGGGTGTGTGAAATGTGAAGCAGATCGGAGCAAGGAAACAGAAATGATAAGCCATTTACTCGAGCGTTAAGGTTTCGAACGCACCAAGTATGTGACCTTGACCCTGGGCTTAGCGGGGGCGGGACGAATGTGCATTTGTCACAGGGCGGTGGAGGACCATTGGAGCAATGCGTGTGTGAAATTTCAAGCAGGTCGGAGCAAGGAAACAGAAATTATAATCCATTTACCCGAGCGTTAAGGTTTCAAACGTACCAAGTCTGTTACCTCGACCCTGGGCTTAGCGGGGGGTCGGGACGAATGTGGATTTGCCACATGGCGGTAGAGGACCATTGGAGCAATGCGTGTGTGAAATGTGAAGCAGATCGGAGCAAGGAAACAGAAAAGAATAAGCCATTTACCCGAGCGTTAAGGTTTCGAACGCTCCAAGATTGTGACCTTGACCCTGGGCTTAGCGGGAGTGGGACGAATGTGAATATGGCACAGGACGGTAGAGAGAGGACCATTGGGAAAATGCGTGCGTGAAATGTGAAGCAGATCGGAGCAAGGAAACAGAAATTATAAGCCATTTACCCGAGCGTTAAGATTTCGAATGCACCAAGTTTGTGACCTTGACCATAGGCTTAGCGGGGGCGGGACGAATGTGGATTTGTCACATGTCGGTAGAGGACCATTTGAGCAATGCGTGTGTGAAATGTGAAGCAGATCGGAGCAAGGAAACAGAAAGTATAAGCCATTTACCCGAGCGTTAAGGTTTCGAACGCACCAAGTCTGTGACCTTGACCCTAGGCTTAGCGGGGGCGGGACGAATGTGGATTTGTCACAGGGCGGTGGAGGACCATTGGAGCAATGCGTGTGTGAAATGTCAAGCAGGTCGGAGCAAGGAAACAGAATATTTATGCCATTTTACTCGAGCGTTAAGGTTTCAAACGCACCAAGTCTGTGACTTGACCTGGGTTTAGCGGGAGCGGGACGATATGGATTTGTCTCAGGGCGGTTGAGGACCATTGGAGCAATGCGTGTGTGAAAACTGAAGCAGATCCGAGCAAGGAAACAGACATTTTAAGCCATTTACCCGAGCTTTAAGGTTTCGGGACGTACGTACGTACGTACGTACGTACGGAAACCGGTAACACTATATGCCCCCTCGGTGGCGGGGGCATAATAAGCCATTTACCCGAGCGTTAAGGTTTTGAACGCGCACAGTCTGTGACATTGACCCTGTGCTTGGCGGGGGCGGGACAAATGTGGATTTGTCACAGGGCAGTAGAGGACCATTGGAGCAATGGGTGTGTGAAATGTGAAGCAGATCGGAGCAAGGAAACAGAAATTATAATCCATTTACCCGATCGTTAAGGTTTCAAACGTACCAAGTCTGTTACCTCGACCCTGGGCTTAGCAGGGGGTCGGGACGAATGTGGATTTGCCACATGGCGGTAGAGGACCATTGGAGCAATGCGTGTGTGAAATGTGAAGCAGATCGGAGCAAGGAAACAGAAAAGAATAAGCCATTTACCCGAGCGTTAAGGTTTCGAACGCTCCAAGATTGTGACCTTGACCCTGGGCTTAGCGGGAGTGGGACGAATGTGAATATGTCACAGGGCGGTAGAGAGAGGACCATTGGGAAAATGCGTACGTGAAATGTGAAGCAGATCGGAGCAAGGAAACAGAAAGTATAAGCCATTTACCCGAGCGTTAAGGTTTCGAACGCACCAAGTTTGTGACCTTGACCCTAGGCTTAGCGGGGGTGGGACGATTGTGGATTTGTCACAGGGTGGTAGAGGACCATTGGAGAAATGCGTGTGTGAAATGTGAAGCAGATCGGAGCAAGGAAATAGAAATTATAAGCAATTTACCCGAGCGTTAAGGTACGTACGTTACGTACGTACGGACGCCGGTAACACTATATGCCCCCCTCACCATTCGGTGGCGGGGGCATACAAAATATTAACAAGCTTAGAGCAGGCTGTAGTATCGTCACTATAATGATTTGTTCTCGCCGCATTATTTGTAAAGTTGGTGGTGATGTCGCCGTCGAAACTGTCACCTCCGAACAGGCACACCCCGATGCAGCCCGATACTAGAAACATGAATATTCGTGTTCCTAGTATCTGGTTGCATAGAGCTATACATACAATACAATACAATACAATATATTTTATTTGGCTTATAACAAATTACATGTTTTTGCCATATTATGTGAAATTTATACAGTACAGTGAGATTTGAGGAGCTGTGAATGGGAAACCTTGGTTAAATAATTTATTTCGAAAGTTTTGATCGTTAAAGTTTGTCCCTATACAACCCGATACAGTGGAACATCTCTAAACCGGACACCAAGCAAATATATGTGATTTCATTGTGCGAGATTTCTTGGTAATGGATCTCAGACAATAATGCATGTTCATGATTGAAAAAGACAGAAGTATGTCCCAGAACTGTCATATGTCTGATTTACAGTGGAACATCTCTAAACCGGACACCCTGGGGACCTCCCAGGGTGTCCGGTTTAGAGAGGTTCCACTGTATTAATTCAAATTCGTCTCTAAATTCCATAGTTTTGATACAATTTGGGTCCCTCGTTGGGCACCAAATGTCACAGGGCAAGAAAGATGCATATCCGATCCGGGGCACGAACCTCGGGACCTCTGGTTTACCGTACCATCACTCTAACCGATTGAGCTAGGCCATGAAAGGACTGAATATCCTGCAATTATTCGCAGTATGTGTTTGTGGATAACAAATAGACTAATGATTAATCGAGCAAAAATATGTGCTGCGACCGACATATGCTTATTTTCATAAAATCTGTAAGATTAAAATTGTGATGTTGGTTGTATAATTCTGAGTAAAACTATATATCCAGCATTACTTTGCCTAACCGGAATTTTCTGTCTGTAACGCATGGCGACGTTACAGTCGCCCTGCGTCACAGGCAGAAAATTCCGGTATACAGGGTCCGTTCATCATATTTAACAATAACATAACGGACATATCGTCGCCCGCAAATGGAAGCAAAGAGAAATAACTAAGTACGGTCTCCCCTTTTGCCACGACATGCTTACCTGACTTAGGACCAACTATGAAGTATTAGAAACATATCTGTGCCGTGGATCTATGTACTCATTGATTCGCTCCGTTGCTGTCGAATGATTCTAAAATGCTGCCAAACCATGTTTTTATTGAGAGAAAATACAAAATAAGTTCCAACAGCAGACGACAGTTTTCGGTTCCCGCCTTCTAAGGGTTAAACTAATCTCGTGGCATAGGTGTATGATATAATAATGTCGCCAACAAGTACTCGTTTGTACGGAAGTGTATTTAGGACATGGTGAGAGTTATATTTTGATATTTTGCAAGGACAGATTGCAGTAGTTCGCTAGACAGATTAAAGTTCGCTAGGCCAACAGATTAAAGTTCGCTAGGACAGATTACGTGTTTCGCTAGGACAGATTAAAGTTAGCTAGGACAGATTAAAGTTCGCTAGGACAGATTAAAGTTCGCTAGGACAGATTAAAGTTCGCTAAGTTCGCTAGGATAGATTAAAGTTCGCTAGGACAGATTACGTGTTTCGCTAGGACGGATTAAAGTGTTTCGCTAGGACAGATTAAAGTTCGCTAGGACAGATTTAAGTTCGCTAGGACAGATTAAAAGTTCGCTTGGACAGATTAAAAGTTCGCTAGGACAGATTAAAGTTCGCTAGGACAGATTAATGAATATTGTACAGATTTTCTCAATGGGCATCCTTATGTATCCTTGTCAACGCAATAACTTTAGTTCTAATTGGCCGACCGTAACCAAATTCGGTATACACCTTTGTCACGTCAAGAGGAAGAACCATATTGATTGTGATGGATCGACGCCGATTTATTCAGCTTTATTTCGATCTTGGATTTAGCCAGAAAGAGATACTTGTTTGTTTAGCACATAACCATGGCAGTATCGTGAGCCAGAGACATTTGCGTCGCTATTAAAACAACAAGGTCTGAGACGGAGGAAGGGACAAACGGACTTTCCGACAATCGCATTGTTTATCGAAGAACAGTTACAGGGAGTTGGACAATTGTATGGATATCGGGCAATGCATCAACGGTGTTTACAAGATGGTTATATCGTGACTCATGAGACGGTTAGAATGATACAGCAACTTCTGGACCATGACGGCGTAGAGGCTCGGCATAGACTGGGTAGGCGTCAGTACAGGAGCAATGGGCCAAATGAGACATGGCACATGGACGGCTATGATAAGTTGAAACCGTATGGCATTGCCATCAGCGGATGCATAGACGGGTATTCGCGACAGATGATATAGTTGGAAGGATACACAACAAATAATAACCCAAAGGAAAATCAATAGGGTTCTTCCTCTTGATTACCGAATTTGGTTACGGTCGGCCTATTAGAACTAAGTTATTGCGTGACAAAGGTGTATACCGAATTTGGTTACGGTCGGCCAATTAGAACTAAAGTTATTGCGTTGACAAGGATACATAAGGATGCCCATTGAGAAAATCTGTACAATATTCATTAATCTGTCCTAGCGAACTTTAATCTGTCCTAGCGAACTTTAATCTGTCCTTGCCAACTTTAATCTGTCCTAGCGAACTTTAATCTGTCCTAGCTAACTTTAATCTGTCCTAGCGAACTTTAATCTGTCCTAGCGAACTGTCCTAGCGAACTTTAATCTGTCCTTGCCAACTTTAATCTGTCCTAGCGAACTTTAATCTGTCCTAGCGATACATGTAATCTGTCCTAGCGAAAAATTAATCTGTCCTAAATTATCACCATGTCCTAAATACACTTCCGTACGTTTGAGGTATGTACATGTAACGTGAGTAAGGCGAACTCATTGTATGACTTCCAATAAATTATGTTTATAATGCGTGGTATTTCAGTAAATCTATTCAACGGCATATGTGTGTTGTGTGTTGAATGAGTCAGTCAGGGGTTTATAAATAGGAACACGTTGCATATGGATATGGTATACTTATGTAAATAACTCGGATTATTCAATCACAATCGGAATACTCTAGGTGTATGTAATTTTGAAGTATTTCTTTCACTGAGTGTACATGTTACGACTACTAGTTTGAGCCGTCTCGATGAGACGGTTCATTTTAGTGGTCATAACATATATTTCTATTGAGCAATGAAGTATATGATCAGTATACTTTTATGTAACATTATCTCATTACACTCGAAATACTCAGTTATGTGTACATGTATGTATATTTTGCAATATTTTATTTGTTTATATTTAAATGAAGGTATATGTTGTGACCACTCATTTGAACCGTCTCGATGAGACGGTTCAAATGGTGGTCACAATATATACCTCAAAAAAGTATTTGAAATTTACGGTCTGAAAAATCGTGTGTCTTCAGAATACTAATGGGTTAACCGACGACTGGCAACGACCATGTACGACGAAGTGGTGATACAGCAACCCGTGGCAGGGGCATCCGACGCCGACGGGCCGCCGGGAGTGTCACCAGTGAATGGCGTGAGTGTGCGGAATCTGCTGAACAATGCCGACGACGCCGCGTTTGCAGGGGCGCTGCTGGTTGATGGATTCCGGGGCAAAATGGTACACAACGTGGGCGAACGGGGGTACGTGGGCGGATTACTACTGTTTAACACTTTCACCCCTAACTAGCTGGCATTTGGTAATTCCATGCTCATCACTGGACTATTCAATTAATCAGATAAAGGGCTTTTGCTTCAAAATCTTAAACATAATGACAAACACTGTAGATCCTGATGAGACAGCTATTTGCACAGGTTAGCTTTAGTCCGTATGTTTGAAAGGGTTAATATCTACATGTATTTCCATTTGTGGTACATATCGATGGTCTAGTACATAGCAGTTACGACATTATGTTACTATACCATCGATATAGCGACCCAGCTCAAGCGTATTGTAACCAGCACCCGGCCCTGTTTGGCGGCGCGGTAGTGTTATGACTTGTCTATCGGGATTTCAGGTTAATAACAACTCGTGAGCATCTTAACACAATTCTTTAGTAACAAATAAGCCTCTTGTCAGGATGGCTCAAGTGACCTTAAATAATAATACTATGATACTATAAGGGATTAGTCAGCGTGACGGGAACTAACTGTACCTGGGTCGACAATTGGGGACTAGCAGTTACTGGTACGGTGTGTGTGTCTGTCGACTGACAAGTTAGTTACTGAATTACTGATTTGCGCAGCTCGACTCATTTATATAGATGAGATGCGAGCAGCAGCCGTGCGAGTTCCAATCAAATTTCCCGCTGAAAATATTTCCAACCAATCACAGCACAGCAAATTAGTGACGCAAGGGAAAATGTCGGCCATATTGGATACGCAAAATAATAAGTAGAAATCCAGCACACAAACGTGTCGTCAAGAATAATGACATGCTTTGCCTGTGCGGGCGCTACACGAGCCGATAGCGACAGTGCAGATCTTTTCAATGACATATTATTCGGTGGTTGAAAAGATTTGCTGAAGGCTGCTCGCACGACTAGAGGCAGGCAATTTTACATGAAGTTGGGGAATGTACAGTACCGCGCTCGATAAACTTGGTTATACTGCTATGAATACCACTATTCCTTGTGCGAGCGGGTACTTTCTAGGAACTATAATGAATGTTAAATAAGATTATGCCGATCCTGGTCAGACAAGAGTGTAGGATAAGATTAAATGTGATAGGAAATAGCAGTCACCTGCAGTGTCAATCGAGGGGTCACGACCTTGATACCGGTACCCGATAATGACCAATAGTCGGCAACTGTCAATGAACAGTCACTAGCTAAAGGTCCTGGAAAGTCTCCAGAGTGGCATAATATGCCCAGTAATCCATACAAATGTATTTCAGGATTACATGTGCATCATGACACTCTGGGGCTTTGTAACTCAGAATCAAGGGCACTAAGTCCGACCAGGATGACATCTTGTAGTGGAACAGTATATTATAAACAAGAGGGCCATTGTGGCCCTATACCGCTCACCTGTTTATTATATATATATATGCAAGTAAATATGAGAGAGTTTTATACATCCATTATCCCTATGGAGTTTTGTCGAAACCTGTCTGGTGATTATAATGGGAAGTCATTGTTTCAAGATAGTGTTTCACTTACGAACATTTTAGTCATACGAAGCTTAGTGAAACGGCCCCCTGATCCGGGTCTGCAATGATCGCCAGTTAGTCAGTCAAACACCTGTGTCGCTTTTAAACTGCATGTCCTTATACACGTTAGATCAGGCGCTAGACGGATAACACATGACAATTTATCCAGTTACAGCCACAACTATTGATCAGTACATGAACATCCAATAACCCGAATGTTCTCTCAGTAAGTCGCCTAGAAACAAAATTGCTACCCCGCTCCATACCTCTCGCATATCGGAGGCGAATTATTGTAGCTATAAGTCGCCCTGAGTTACAGACATAAACTTCGGGTTATATCTCAACTAGCTACACCGGACCTAATAATCTCGTTTATCTTTCTAGATTACCTTCTTTGGTGAAAAATTCCGAAGCCAGCCACTTGAACCGATCCCCGAGATTTTACGAGAGAAATTTCGTCGCTGATTATGAGGGGCGCCGTGCAGGGTTGTTGCAGATCCGCTTTAATGGCGATAAAGTAGAGGAGTAAGTTATGTCTGACGTAACATGTGTGACTGTGACTGGATACATGGGGAGTATGACATTGTTGCGACCAGTGTAGATCCAGATTAGCCTGTGCATCCGCACAGTCTGATCAGGATCTGCACTGATCGCCATTCCATCAATGAAACACCCTTCAGGCTTCTCACAAGCAATGTTTGTTTGTTGTTTGTTGGTGTTTAACGGCCTATCAACAGCTAAGGTCATTTAAGGCCGGGCCAACGGGTTCGATCCCGCTTTAACCTGCTGCATTGCGGGGGGGGGGTCCCAAAATCAGAACGGAATATTTACATCGAGAAAACAATATATTCAGTCTTGTAAATAGAATAATTATCCTCACCGGGTGCCAGGTCCATACCACACGAAAGTCACTTGGCCCCCTCCCCTAAAAGTAAAAGGATTAGGAATAATCATATTACTCATATGTAAAGGAACAATACATGATATGATACAAACATTAAAGAGTGTGTGAATTAGAAAACAAGCTTAATAAAGCTTATATGAATTCTTCTCCGCTATAAGCGTGAGTACAATACATGGCATTACTGTCAGGCAGCTCCTTTGTGTGTACTACGTGTGTGTGGGCAGTAATATGTTTTGCGTCTCGTGATCTGTTGACAACAAGGCATAAAATCAGTTCTAAATATAGCGCTGGCCATTGAATGGTTAATTTAATACATATTGGCGAAAGTGTCGCAATATGCGATTAATTGAGACGCAATGCTGTTCTTTCATTGGTCAAGCAACTCGAGTAAACAATAAGTGTGGCTATAATGGTCTTGTCAAATTAATGTATTGTTTTTGTGTTTCAGGTCCGATGAGTTTGTTAGTGACCTCGGTTGCTGGACACTTAGCAGGTACAGTACGCCCGTTTATTACATAAACACACATACGCATATAATACATATAGCTATAGCGTGTAAATAAATGTATTCTGTTCTGATTCCCCAGGGTGACGGCTTAGAGAGGGTTCACTGAAAATCAGCTAGTTCATCATTCTGAGCCATAGTTGCGATATGCGATCACGAACAGGCATTGTAATCTAAAATAAATGGCCAAGAAACTCATCAAAAATAAGATCACAGGTGTTTTCTTGGTGTCCGGTTTAGAGAGATTCCACTGTATATGCCATATTCGTTGAAAAGATAATTATGAATATCCTCTATGTCAAAGGTCACCGTACGTAGCCTTCCTTGGACTATTAGAAAAACACCACCATGCATTTGCAAATTATACGTACTCATAAGCGATTACATTTCCATGTACTTTAGCATGCAAATAAAGAATATAGACGGACATACCTCATGGCTGACGTTGTTAGTGGCATATGACCTGACTGAATACACAATTAAATTTCACCCATATATATTTCACATTGACTCCTCCATGATACTTTTTGGATTATTCCATTAATCGAATAAGGGGTATGTTTTTATTCAAATTCTTGAAAATCATGACAAATGCTGTAGACCCAGATGAGGCAGCTTGTGTATGTTGTGCAGGCGCAACATTTACATATTCATTACAGAAGAGCACTTCGATTGCTAAAACATGTACACTGTGTATGTAATTAATTTCATAGCGAGCGGTAGCGAGCGAGAAATTAATTTATTAAAAATTCAATATGTGAATTATAACTAATTATCTTATTGTTTGTCCAGCCTACAGGCGCGGATACAGAAATAATTGCAGGAGGGGGGGGGGGGGGTCTGTAATTAAAATTCGGCGTACCCGACCTCCGCGCGCGCGAAATTGTAAAGTCGGAGGGGTCTGGGGGTCCTCCCCCATGAAATTTTTAAATGCCAGATCGCCGCAGATGCGATTTCCAGACACCTAGGCCACGAAAAAAGTCATCCAACTATTCGAGTATTGTAGATTTTCTTCTTTTTTTTTTTTTTGGCCGGGAGCAGGGGGCGGGGGGGGGGGGGACCGGACGCCCTGTATCCGCGCCTGGCCTCTTCGTGTGCACTTGTCTGAAATGAAGCCCCGCCCATAAACGTGCTTTGGAATTGCGATACTACGTCGTTATTGGCCGTTTGACAATGAATCGATCGAGCACGCGCTGTGACATTGCTCGTGTCACGGGAAATTACGTCACCAAGGTGGAATCTCTTGTTCCAAATATAGATTTCCACGCATTGAAACATTTAATGATTAATTTAATAGTTATTGGCGAAAGTGTCGCAATATGCGATTAATTGAGATGAAAATATGTGCTTTCATTGGTGGAGAAACTAGGGCAAACAATAATACACTGTATTACAATATATTGCGAAAGGCAATTTTGTGCAATAAATATAATGGCTAGCATGTGTAAGTAAACCTACTCATCCTTTCTTTCAACATTGTTGAAGACTATCCTGTTTAATGTGCGTATTGAACGAGGATGTACGGAAGGGGCGTTGCTACGTAGAACACATTGCGGTGGACGCTGGTCATCGAGGCCGCGGAATAGGCAAGATATTGATGGACATGGCAGACCGGGAAGCGCGGAGGGCAAACTGTAAGGTACGTAATAGCCCATTGTAGTCAGAATAAGACAGATGAAATAGTAACAGTCATTCGTATAGCTGAGATTATCTAAGCTATCATAAAATACAGATGATATAGTACAAGTCATTATGTCTGTTTCACGAAAGTTGCCCAAATTTTACGGCTATATAAACAATTCAAAAACAAGATTTCTTTTGATAATATTAAATTAAAGGAAAAATTAAGAATGAGCCTTCTTTTTATTTCGTGAAATTTGGTCACATATTGATTTTATTGCGAAAAAAACAATTTCCCCATGTTATCCCCATAGACATCTTCACGGAGTGAAGATGTCTATGGGGATTTAACATGGGGAAATTTTTTTGAATTTTAGAAATACTGGACCGATTTTTAAAATTTAACTTTTGTTTTCTTAGTTAGATCATATCCAAGCTATCTAGTCAGGTTTCGGAGTCAATTTCCAAAATTTTTCGTTTTTTGACTCCTCCCACACTTCCTTACCACTTTTTCCCCCATGTTAAATTCCCATAGACAAATCAATTTTTCGTAATAAAATCAATATTTGACCGAATTTCACGAAATAAAAGGCTCATCCTTAAATTTTCCTTTAATTTAATATTATCGAAAATACTATTGTTTTTGAATTGTCTATATGGCCGTAAAATTTGGGCAGCTTTCGTGAAACAGACAGTAGTATAGATGAGATTAAATAAGCTATCGGAATACACCTTTACGGACATGCTTTTATTTTTATTTTTGTTATTTCTCAATGAAATTATATGTTGTGATCACTCATTGAGACGGTTCAAGTGGTGGTTGCGATATATATTTCTGAGCCCATGTAACGAAATTATTTAAGATTTTCCATAAACAAAAATGACGCATCATCAGCAAGAAATGAGTTAAAGAGAGCAATAAGGTCGAATAATACAGTTGAGACCCGAATCAAACGACACATACAAGGCCCATTCTTAGTTTTATTGAGTCCGGTTGTTACCTCTCGTAAATCACATTCCCAAATAGCTGCACGTTTTCCGCCGTATAGGCATAGGTTGCATACACTATATACGCTACACAGTAAACATGTGCGTACACTATATACGCTACACAGTAAACATGTGCTACACTATATATAAACGCTACACAGATAAACATGTGCGTACACTATACGCTACAGTACATGTACGTAAACACTATATACGCTACTAAAAAAAAACACTACATGTCGTACACTATACGCTACACAGTAAACATGTGCGTACACTATATACGCTACACAGTAAACATGTGCGTACACTATATACGCTACACAGTAAACATGTGCGTACACTATATACGCTACACAGTAAACATGTGCGTACACAGTATTACGTACTAAACAGTAAACATTGTGCGTTACACTATATACGCTACACCAGTAAACAAAAAATGTGCGTACAACCTATATACGCTTACACAGTAAATCTGTGCGTTACACTATTTATACGCTTACACAGTAAACATGTGGGCGGACACTAATATAACGCTACAACAGTAAACATGTGGCGGTACACTATATTACGCTATCACAGTTAAACATGTGCGGTACACTATATACGCTACACAGTAAACATCGTGCGGTACAACTATATACGCTACACAGTAAACTTGTGCATACAACTTTAACGCTACAAACAGTAAAATGTGCGTACATATACGATTACACAGTAAAACATGTGCGTACGACTATATACGCTACACAGTAAACATGTGCGTACACTATATACGCTACACAGTAAACATGTGCATACACTATATACGCTACACAGTAAACATGTGCGTACACTATATACGCTACACAGTAAACATGTGCGTACACTATATACGCTACACAGTAAACATGTGCGTAATAGCAGTTACACTTCGCGCACTAAAATATAGAAAACACCTGCAGTGTATTTGGACATCATTTGTTTTGGGAAACCCCTAGGGGTTTCCCAAAACAAATGGTGTCCAAATATTTAGAGTGTTGACGTTCATACTTCGCTATATTGTTATTGAGAGACACTTCTACAATATGATACAAACATATATATATTACAATATTACACTCTCCACGAAGTAGAAAGTAAACAAAGAACGCTTCAAACGCATATTTGGAAAGACTAATCCATCATAACTCTTGTGTACATGTAATGCAGTGTAATGAAATGTAATTAGAGTTATGTACTCAAAACGAATTCCCAAAATATATTGAAAACAACTACAGTATGATTTGAGAAACATTCTGGTAAATGTGGTTGGTAGGTGTTTCGACATGCTATCTATCTATCTATCTATCTCATGTTTGTCTGTTCAACAGTATAGTAGGGGTCTACTGACAAACCTTAGGATCGCCATGTAACCGTATATCCCGTCAACACCTACACATAGCTTTAAAATGCAAACGATAACCCCAGCCGCATCCTAAAAATCGGAGAATCGACTAATATCACAACCGCATCAAACTGTTATTGTTATTGTTGCTACGCACACACACAATATGCCTGTGTATTTTGGAAGTAAAATTCGCTGAATGTCACGGTAGTCTGGCATATTTCAAAATATATCTGGCAAGGCTTAGGAAACGGAATGGGCGAGGCTCTGCCGAGACTCGCCCATCCCGTTTCCGTGCCGCGCCAGATATTGTTTTCCCATTCACGGCACTAACCTACTATTCTCAATCCTTAGGTAACCACGAAATACAATGAAACCCCTCTAAACCGGACACTCGAAAAAATATAGATGTTTACCGTAGATGTGTTTCGCTGTTATGTATATCTGATTACAATGACTTTTCATGATTGCAAAACACTAGAATATGTCATGAGGTGATCACATGTCTTGTTTACAGTGGAACATCTCCAAGGGATATCCACAGGGTGTCCGGTACGGATAGGTTTCACTGTATGCTGTGTTCTAGGTTATATACCTGCACGTGTTAACCAACAACCCAGCTATTCACCTGTATGAACGACATGGCTATGTTGTGAAGTCTAGAACAGGCTGTTTGGGGTGTTGCATCGGACCCCCAGGGGTGAGTAATATATACACCACCGCCAATACTTGTCATGTGCATTTTTTCAACATACTTTGAATATTGTGCTTGGTGTCAAGCAGTTTGATTGACTGAGAATGAGCTGTGCTACAGCTCAGGCTAAGTCAATCAAGCTGCTTGATTGCGAGGTAAGATTGCCGATAGATATTCTGATACTTTGACATCATGGCAATATTAACGCTGACGGTTGTGTAAACACAAAACATTCAATAGGTTTATGTGATTTGTGACCTGTGTAGCTCCTGGTCAAATAGCACACACCTGTAGCCTGATACTGAGCTATATTGCTTGTTAGAAGCATGTTGGGTGTTTAAATTGAAGGAAGGGTGAACAGCTCAGATCCTTATCAGACTGTGCTGATGTACACGTTTTTCTGGGTCTACACTAATCGCGAAACACATAGCCACATTTCTCCATTATGGCCAAACAATTGAGACAAGAATGTCAGTTTGTATCTAAGAACATGCGCGATATTTCATGAAACATATTTGCGAAAGTTACAGTATGTTCAGTGAATGACTTCCGTCGAAAGTTGATGAAAAGTTCAGAGCAAATGCGGAATAGAATTCCGCACTTGCTCTGAACATTTCGTCCAGTTTCAATGTCATTAAAAGAAGATGTCACATTAAGTCGCTCTGCTTGACAGCCAGGACATTCGTTTTGTTTAGAAGCATAACGAATAGGTGTGTTTCATTAATACTAATAATAATGGAATGGCGAATAGTGGATATCCTTGATGAAATGGCGAACAGTGCAGATCCTGATCAGACTGTGCGGATGCACAGGCTGATCTGGATCTGCACTGATCGCAAAAGCCATAAGCCCCTTTTCTCCAGTCACAGCCACATATTGTTTCAGGCAGTCTTTCTGATGGAGAAGCATTTGTGATGTCAGATGACCAGTTACACAGACGCTCAAGAAAAGGCACTGGTGTGCACGTTTCAAGGGAAGCAATCCCTGCGACTAAGAATCAGCTATCGGTATTTAGTTATGGAACCTGTTCTCATTTGCCAGACAACCGGTTGGCAAACTGGTGAAGTCGAGGTTGAAGTACACCACCAACTGCGCTAATCTTGCCAATATTTGAATGTATTTTTATTTCAAACTACTTGCACTAAATATTGTGCTTGGAGTCAATCAGCTTGATTGGCTGAGCCTGAGCTCTGCTATAGCTCAGGCTCAACCAATCAAACTGCTTGATCGCGACTAGAGATTGCCAATGAAGTTCAGAAACGATGACATATTGGCAAGATTAACGCAGGCAGTTGTGTAGAGTAACCAGCGCCGGCATGCCCCACCGGCACCTCATGCATATATACAAGCATATACAGTGGAATCTCTCTAAAACGGACACCAAGAAAACACATGTGGTCTTATTTTTGATGAGTTTCTTGGTAATTGATCTCAGGTGCTAATGTATGTTCGGGATCGCATAGCACACAACTGTGGCTCAGAATGATCAAATGCCTGATTTACAGTGAAACCTCTCCAAGCCGGACACCCTGGGGACCTCCCAGGGTGTCCGGTTTAGAGAGGTTTCACTCTACAAGGTGTCTTGTGCCTGCCGACGAAAATCATGTACATGTATATTGTATATGTACATGTATAATGTTCTGATGTCTAAAGACGTTTGAATATTTGTTTGATGCACTTCTGAAAGGATATCCCATGGATTGTCCAACAATGCTGTGGCCCGTTTCACTAAACTTTGATTGTTACATTAACGTGTTTCTATAATGCTTTCAGTTTGTACCTATGTGTTCATGTCATTAAATGTAGCAAATCCATGAAATATTTTCCAAAATCGGCTGTTAGAACAAATGTTATTGTGGATTTCAATTTTGCACATACGAACTTCTTAGTCGTACGAAGTTTAGTGAAAAGGGCACCTCATCTGTAATAATCCCCATGTGACACCATGTCATATTAACATGACTATTGCTATTTGTGGCTGTGACTAGAGAAATGAGCTGTTCGACCAGTGTAGACCTCAACTAGCATGTGCAGTGTCCGTGCATGCAGATCAAGGTCAACAATGTTGGTCATTCAGTCGGTGTAACATTGGACATGTTTATAACAAACAGCATACATCAGTATCAGAGGGCCGTTTCACTAAACTCGTACGACTTAAATGTTCGTAAGTTCAAATTTAGGATCGTTTGTAAATTTATATTGATGGATATGCAGCCTATGCTCAATAAATGTAAATCCAATAATTGTTTACAAGAAAACAGTGTTAATGTGAAATGTACAGATGATCCTAAATTTGCACTTACGAACATTTTAGTCGTACGAAGTTTAGTGAAACTGGCCCCAGGCTTATATAGTGTGCGCATGTGGGTGCTATAAGAGGCCTCACATTATAGGTTACCATACCTGCATAGATTCTCCTATATTTGGAGCACACTTTTGGAGCCTGAATAAATGAAACATCATATAAACCGGACCGACGACCATCAGCCTGCTTCTTTTCTAGGCTATATATCCCGGGTATGGAAGGTGTTCGAGCCAATTCCCACCCTTAAATATAAACCGATAAAACTATAGCGTGCTAGCAAACCGGAAACGAGAATGGTCACAAAAGCCAATGCGAGATCGTAGTTAGTTAAAGTCAATGAGAGATCGTAGTTAGTTATCTCCCGTTGAAGTTATTTATAGAAATCCGGTCCAAATTGTGTAGTTTAGGGCCGTATTGCTTGTAAAAAGAGCGAATGTAGCATGGTGTGTTGTGAAAACGAGTCAACAGTAGTCAATATTAGTCAACATTAGTCAACATTAGTCAACATTAGTGTTGATCCGGGTCATCCTACATAGCTGTACAATCTGATCCGGGCTGCATTATTCGCCAGATTCATATGTTCACACTTATTAATTTTATTGCAATCAGCGTATACTCAGAGTATGCAAACAGAGTAGACCCAGATCAGACTGTACATATGTGCAGTCTGATCTGGGTCTACTCTGTTTGCAAAACTCAATTTTCGTGTTTACAGTAAAAAATAAACACTGAAATACAACATAGGACCGAATTATAAATATATTTGCAAAGGGAAATTACTAGCTACGATCCCTCATTAAGCCCCATTTTCACAGACACTGCCACATTTTGTGTATATTTGAATTATATGTATTATAATATGATTCGTACATGTATTAATATTATTTATATTTTGCTAATAATATACCATATACACGGGGCCGAGTTGAGAAGAGGGGTCTTACAACGTATACGATCAGCATAGTCTAGATCAGACTGTGCATACAAAGTCTTACTAGATGGCCGCGGCCCGCATGTCGCGCCGGCCGACGCTTTGATAGTATATCGAAAAAACTTTAACCAAAAACTGTAACCCGGACGCACGTACGTACGCCAATGTGTTTACTATATCGCGCTGTCCGCAAGCGGGCGCGACAAAACATTAGACCCTGATGTAACTGTGGAAGTGCGCAGAATTAATAGCGCTTAGCTGTCGTAAATGTTTTCAAATGTCGTAAACGTATGTTCCCTTCTCTGCGCCTGTGGCCCACATGTAAATTAAAACTGGAAATGTTTCAGGCGTGTCTGTGTTATCTCCCTTTGACTGTGAGCGCGTAATTATGGGTTGTGTCTCGTGCGATATTTCGGTCCATGAGAACCACCAAATCTGCACTATCTGTAGCCTATTTCACCAAAATTGCAAACCATACTTACCTAGCAAAGTGTACTTTGAGGGAGTAATCATTTATTTTTTACGAAATGTATTATTTCATATAGAACTAACGACTGCATATATTTGATGATTAAAAGTAAGCAGAATTACATTTGTGTATTATACTGAATGTATTACATTATCACAGCCAAAATGGCTGTGATAATGTAATAAATTCAGTATAATAAAAATGAATAAATTTATCCGTAAATTGAAAATGTGTCCCTCAAAGTGTACTTGTAAGATAAGTATACTTTGCAATGTTTGTGAAATAGGCTACTGGTTTTGATATTCACTGTTTACCCCCATTCAACCACGGAAGAACGAATAAAGTTAAAGTTGCGGTCCCACAATTCAGGTTGTAATATAAGGAGAGTATATTTTTTGTCCGTTCTTTATCATTAGATATGCCAATTTCGGCTAATAAACATTGATTTACCATTACCGGACGAGTTAATTGACATTATTATACTTTTTATATCAAACTGGAATTCATATTGCCACTTTGATATCAGTAGCCGATTTCATCAACATTGCAAAGCATACTTTTCTAGCAAAGTATACTTTGAGGGAGAAATTTTCAATTTTAGGATAAATTTATTAATTTTTATTATACTGAATTTATTACATTATCACAGCCATTTGGCTGTGATAATGTAATAAATTCAGTATAATAATTCTACATAACGTTAATCATTAAATATATGCAGTCGTTAGTTCTATATGAAATAATGCATTTCAGGAAAAATAAATGATTACTCCCTCAAAGTATACTTTGCTAGAAAAGTATACTTTGCAATGTTGATGAAATAGGCTACTGGTGCGATAACCGTGATTCATTAAATGTTAACGGAAACAGCTATGTATGCCCTCTATTTAATTTTGGTGTGCAATTCCATACTTTATACTATGTCGATAAAAACACAATTTCACGTGACTCATTTAGTTTTCATTTATAAATAATTTCAAAATGCCGTGCCTCAGTTGCATATAAAAATAACCTGATACAACCCCGCGGATCTATCAGTAAATTAAATATTACTAAAGTGAAATAAAATACATGTACATGTATCTGTAGAGCGGCTAATCGTAATTTTTAAAACTGTTGGAATAGTTACACACTTATAAATCACTTATAAATCACGTGTTTCATTACTACAAAGAGCATGGTGTGCAAAAAGATAGGACCCCAAGTTTAAACCTACACGTCCTATATTATTTTTATTTTGGAATATATTAGCTAGTATTGTTCAAACCCATCACTTGCATGGGCGGATTCAGGGGGGGGGGGTGGACCCGGCGCCCCCCTAAAAATTGTTCATGCCAAGTGCCATGTATTCCATGCATTTTTGGGTCGTTGTCTTATTGTTTCAAAATTTAAACGTTTTCAATCAAAAATCATGTCTAAACATACTGTGACAGTGTCAATATGTTTGCTCCAAAATGCGCCAGAGCGCAGGAAATGCGATGTAGATTTCAAAAAAATGCCCCCGAACCCCCCTAGCGATATCCCGAGCAGAGGCTCGGTCGACTATTTTGCAATACTTGACTATATTATCGACCGAGCGAGAATATAGTCAAGTATTTCAAAATAGTTACGCCCCTAACCCGAAATCCTGGATCCGCGCCTGACTTGTATCGTAAAAACGCGACTAAAGACATACATAGACTGCAGGATGCATATATGTACACGTATGTGTTGGAGTGAAGTCACTGGTCAGACAGTGGAGATTTACAGGAACTTAATTTAAATAAACAAGCCCATGTTCTCGTAACAATATCATATCTTAGATGTAGATCATCATGTTTTCTAAGTCATAAACACAGACTGCGGGTCTAGCTTGAATAGCTTCGCCGTTATGTAACCACAATTGCGTCGGGATTTGGTAAATCCGCCTTATTACGAAAATAGTTATCACAAATAGTACTTCAAGAATTGGCACATCTTCATAAAAAAAATGTTAAAAGTTTGCGAAATTTTCTGAGTTAATGCGGAATTATATTCCGCATTAACTATGACATTTCCGCAATCTTTCAATAGTTTACGGATGTATATCCTCATATTTTACCTTATCATATTCTTCACACAAAAACACACCATAAAGGCGAATTTACCAAATTTTAGGGGAATTATGGCTTAAATGTCCTGGGATGAATGCGAAGAGTTAATTCATGTTTATGACCGTGAAATCCGTGTTTTAATGCAGTAAGGGAATTGTCGAACACGAAGACAGGTTGTTCTCTTGCATAAATGAAACTAAACTGCGTTTAAGAATTTTGAATGAGCAATTTATATGCACCGGTGCTTATTTTAGAAATTGAAGATAGACTCGAAACACGCGAATATAAATATTGCTTTTATGAAAACATGTGCCGCTTGATCACTGAATTGGAATCGTAATCACAGATACTGATCAAGGGCCCGTTTCACTAAATTTCGTACGACTAAGTGCAAATTTAGGATCCTCGGAAAATTTCAATTGATAGATTTACATTTATTGAGCATAGGCTGCATATGCAGCCTATGATCAATGAATGTAAATCCAATAATTGTTTACAAGAAAACATTGCTAATGTGATATTTACAAACACTTTTGCACTTACGAACATTTTAGTCGTACGAAGTTTAGTGAAATGGCCCCAAGTATCGTGAGTCATATGTTCAAAACATATTTGTTTATGCATGTAATATAAACAAATAATACAGATTCATACAATCCGATATATTACTGTCTAAGGGGTGCGTTTAATATGTAATTGTGGACTTATTTCTTTACAAGACTAAGGGATATCCCTAAAGTCTCGGCCAATAAATACGAAATGTGAACATGTATTAAACAAATACAAAAAACACAACTGGATTTGCATAATAGTCACTGGCACTGTACTCTGCGCCGGCGTAAACTGCTTCACGTCGAAATACGCCAGTTTTCTGACGAGATGCTACGCCGGTTACTAGACGAAAATGTGCTTACATGCAGTTTATTCTGAATGTAGCTGAATTGAAATTCGTCAGGGGCCTATTTCATCAACATTGCAAAGTATACTTTACTAGCAAAGTATACTTTGAGGGAGTAATCATTTATTTTTCCTGAAATGCATTATTTCATATAGAACTAACAAATGCATATATTTCATGATTAAAAGTATGCAGAATTATTATACTGAATTTATTACATTATCACAGCCATAATGGCTGTGATAATGTAATAAATTCAGTATAATAAAAATTAATAAATTTTTAAAAAAATTGAAAATTTCTCCCTCAAAGTATACTTTGCTACTAAAGTATACTTTGCAATGTTGATGAAATAGGCTACAGGAATCCGGCGCCTATTTCGACGTGAAATATTTTACGCCAGCGCTGAGTGCAGCGGCAGTGATACAGTGGAATCTCTCTAAACCGGACACCAATAAAACATCTATGATATTATTTTTGATGAGTTTCTTTGTCATTTATCTCAGGTGATAGTGTCTGTTTGTGATCGCATAGCACACGACTATGACTCAGAATAATCAAACGCCTGATTGACAGTGAAACCTCTCTAAGACGGACACCTCTGGGAAACCTCCCAGGGTGTCCGGTTTAGAGAGGTTTCACTGTAATATAAACTGGAGAAAATATTAAAACCTTGTCATTTTGTTGCTCCTGACTATTAGTGTGCGTAAGATTATTCATCAAATACGATTGAAACTAATTTATTACATAGTTTGCGCTTTCGCAGTGTAGCGGCATGAAAGCCAAGATGTGCAAACGTTGCAGACCCAGATAAGCCGGGTGGGTTATAGAATGAACACATTTATGGATGATGACAAATAAGGATATGAAGTATCAAACCAATCCGGCTTACAGTAACAAAGATAGTAGGAAGCCGAAAACTTTACCGCCAATCTCGGTCGTACGGACAGACAAACAAACGGACGGGGTGGCTATTATATTATTTTCTTCGAGGTACATCAAAATATAGAAAGATTATACACAGACGGGTACGGAGCACCGCAGGGGACGTAGAATTATTTTTTTATTAATTCGTTCCCACGAAATAACAATTCGTTCCCACGAAATAACAATTAGTTCCCTCAATTTAGCAATTCGTTCCCTCTAACTAACAATTCGTTCCCGCGATATAAGAATTCGTTCCCTTGAATTAACAATTCGTTTCCACGAAATGACAATTCGTTCCCTCAATTTAACTATTCGTTAAGGAACGAATTGTTAATTCGTGGGAGCGAATTGTTAAATTGAGGGAACGAATTGTTATTTCGTGGGAACGAATTAAAAAATAAATAACTGTACGTCCCCTGCGGGGCTCCGTAGACGGGACATATGAATATACATTTATCCCGTCAACACAGTGCGTATGTGCCGTGAAACATTTTTGATATCCAGTCAATACTATTTTTGCATTTTACACCCATTTGTAGGTGTTGACGGGATAAATAGAATAGTAGGCTAGTGCCGTGAATGGGAAAACATATCTGGCGCGGCACGGAAACGGGATGTGCTCGGCAGAGCCTCGCCCATCCCGTTTCCTGAGCCTTGCCAGATATTTTTTCCCATTCACGGCACTAATCTACTATTCTCTATCTATTTTCCTTATTTCTGAACCAAAGTATATGTTGTGACCACTCATTTGAACCGTCTCGGCGAGACGGTTCAAATGAGTGGTCACAACATATACTTCTGATGAGAAATAAAGAAATTCTTGAGCCTTGCCAGATATTGTTTCCCATTCACGGCACTAACCTACTATTCTCTATAACCCTGGACAATTGTCTGTAGTTGCATACTGAACTTATCCCCCTTCTTCCACTGTACCCTTCATATACCCGTGTATGACTACAGGATTGCATCATCCACATATACGTGGCTGTGATTGGAGAAATGGGGCTAAACGGTTTTGTGGCCAGTGTAGATCCAGATCCATTCCATCAATGAAGCACCCGTCATGCTTCTAGCAAGCATTATATTATGGATCGTTATCAGGCTACATGAGTCTGCTAATTTATCAGGAGCTGAACTGGTCACACATCCCATAAGCCCAATTTCTCCGGTCACAGCCACATATACGGCCCAGCACTGACTGAGGGCCCCATACATAGCCGTGCGAATTGCGTGTACAACAGAAATGTTCACGTATATCTGTCTACAAGTATCCCTCTAACGGCAGCTGATAGTCCTTATACTGGGGAGATTATTCCCTGAAACACGTTATTGGGCACTAATTGAGCTGAATGTGACCGGTGTTCGGTTTCAATACCATTTATCACGTGAAATATGGTGTTTTATTTTTCCAACGGCGGCAAACAAATGTCAGAATTTGTTACATCACAGTGGAAAACGTAAACACGAAGCTGGTCAACACTGGTTTCCATCGTCAATTCATACACTGTGACACGGAAAGTATTTTCTAAACACGGTAACGTTAAAGCAACATAATTGTATTAGTCATTTCTCACACGAAGTTTTAAATTGTGTAAATCTCACGTAATACGAACTTAGACACTTTCTTCCATTGACACCTTACAATGTCTGATGGGCTACTAATTATACCAACCGCCATATTGCTTCCGGTCACAAACACGGGCACTTCCGGTTGTATGCCCAGTGCCAGCCATTACCTCATTAAGCAGAGTTGTAAACATTAAGGTATTGCACTACAACATGCATGGCGTCATGTCACCGGCATCGGGAGAAAACACAGTTAATGACATAATATTCTCCCCTTTGACAAAATGGATAAACAGTGTGACTATTGTATTCGTTCCACTCGTTCATGTCGAGCAATGTTTACCATTTACATGTAGTCAACGAAACATGTAGCATGTCGTCATCACTACTATATTGTACACCTGGGCCCTGTTGCTCAAAACCTCTGTTAGCTTAACAGACAGTTAAATCCTTAGCAATGCTAATAATTTAACAGTCTGTTAAGCTAACAGAAGCTTTGAGCAACCGGGCCCAGTCCAATATCCGATCATCGACGACCCATCGCTACCACACAAAACATAAAAGTACACATGTATTCACTAATAAATGTGTAGATTTATGTAACTGCCTGCATTTTAATGAGATCGAAGCTTTTAGCTGGTAAAACAAACACTGATGTCTCCTTCTTTTTTCTATTTATTCGTTCCCACGAAATAACAATTCGTTCCCTCAATTTAATAATTTGTTCCCATGAATTAACAATTCGTTCCCACGGGAACGAATTGTTAATTCGTGGGAACGAATTGTTATATCGTGGGAACGAATTGTTAATTCGAGGGAACAAATTGTTAAATTGAGGGAACGAATTTTCATTTCGTGGTAACGAATTGTTAATTCGAGGGAACGAATTGTTAACTATGATAGAGGAAACGAATTGTCATTTCGTAGGAACGAATTGTTAATTCGAGGGAACGAATTGCTATTCGTGGGAACGAATTAATAACAAAATCCATGTTGCCACATATCTAAAACACGTACCTTCATGTACGTGTCTTATATTGTATGTAAGTGGAACGTGCATTGTTGGCGATCGCAGAAAGTACTACACAAGACACAGCAGGATTAACCCTTTGAACACGAAAGCCCGCTATATCGGTTTATGCAAACAGTGCAGATCCAGATGAGCCGGCTCGTAACGAGCCGTCTCATCAGGATCTGCACTGTTTGAAAGTAATTTTCATATGTTTGAGAACAACAAATACCCCATTTTTAAAAATGGAATAGTCTGAAAATCATTTTGCGATGATTGGATTGGTTGCAAAACGAACATATCGCAGCCCATTCAGTTACTTAGGGGTGAAAGGGTTAAATGTTTCAACGGAATAAACCGGATATATTGTATTGTTTACGCAACGGCCATACACCGACATGTAAGATCACGCACGTGTATGCGGACTGACAAAACCTTAGAAGTTCTTACGAATGGGTACTTAAAGGTACATGCCCACTCAGTAGACTCAAACTGTTATTTATATCAGAAACATCATCTGAGACATTTTCTGGAAAAATAAACATTCATTCACCATTACCCCACGTAGTGATTGGCATTATTATACATTTTATATCCGACGTAAATGTCCACACTGATATCCGGGGCGATAACCGTGTTTCCTTGAAATGTTAACGGACATAACTATTCATTCTGTGTATTTACTTTTTGATGTGCAATGATCACACTTCGGAATCTGTCGAAAATATTATTTTTTCAGGTGACGCATTTAATTAGTATAACTAATTAAAATATATCATGCCTCATTTGCATATGAAAATAGCCTGACACCACCGCGCGTCACTATCAGTAAAATAAACATTACTATTTGATTATATCTGTATAGCGGGCACTCGTAATTTTAGAACAGGTGGAATAGTGACACAAGTATACACTTATTTAATTCATATAAACAATAGTTTTGTGCCTACTGAGTGGGCATGTACCTTTAAGAGTGGCTATCATTTTGCTTAAAATAGCCACATAAAAATAAATGTTAACCACATAAAAGAAATATTGGAGGGAATACGTGGCTAACCATTACTTTGACTAAGTCCATCCCTTGTCCGGCGAGCCACATAATCCCCCATTCGTCAACCTGGACAAACTAACGGACGGGCGGACGGAAATATTAAAACCATATATTATAAACAACCTCAGACATGTACGTACATTCTCCGCTCAATACTTTATAACTATGATCCAACAAGAAATAGAGACTAGTAGGTTAGTGCCGTGAATGGGGAAACATATCTGGCAAGGCTTAGGAAACGGGATGGGCGAGGCTCTGCCGAGCACATCCCGTTTCCATGCCGCGATAGATATTTTTTCCCATTCACAGCACTAACCTACTATTCCATTTATCCCGTCAACACCTACAAATGGCTGTAAAATGCAAAAATAGTATTGACTGGATATCAAAAATGTTTCACGGCACCGTGTTTCACGGCACATATACGCACTGTGTTGACGGGATAACATGCTTTATGCGTATGTGCCGTGAAACACGGTGCCGTGAAACATTTTCGATATTCTGTCAATACGACCTAATCACTGAGTATGAATATGTGCCGTGGCTGGGGTTATTGTGTTGAATTTAAAGCCATTTGTAGGTGTTGACGGGATAAATAGAATAGTAGGTTAGTGCCGAGAATGGGAAAAAATATCTGGCGCTGCACGGAAACGGATGTGCTCGGCATAGCCTCGCCCATCCCGTTTCCTAAGCATTGTCAGATATTTTTTCCAAATCACGGCACTAACCTACTATTCTCTATTTATTGCATAACATTGATTTTCACAGAGTGATAACACAGTGCAATAGAAATCATAATACACTAGTGTGATACTACGGAGCACCGCAGGGGACGTATAATTCTTTGTTTTATTAATTCGTTCCCACGAAATAACAATTCGTTCCCACGAAATAACAATTCGTTCCATCAATTTAACAATTCGTTCCCACGAATTAGCAATTCGTTCCCTCAATTTAGCATTTCGTGGGAAGGAATTGTTGTTTCGTGGGAACCAATTAATAAAAAAAAATAATTATACGCCCCCTTCGTGGGAACGAATTGTTACATCGTGGGAACGAGTTGTTAATTCGAGGAAACGAATTGTTAAATTGATGGAACGAATATTAATAAACAAAAATCCATGTTCCCTGCGGGGCTCCGTATGATACATATGAAAATGAAACTGCTGCACAAAACACAGCGTGAGATCAATACAGCATCACTGTATGGTACTGTGCTTATGCAATATATATAGTCTAACATTTTGCGTTGATTTACTTTGATGTTTATGGAACATGTGGACTGAAATCAGTGAACTCGTTTAATAAAGACCATATTATAACCCTTTGAACTCGCTATATCGGTTTATGCAAACAGTGCAGATCCAGATGAGCCGGCTCGTAACGAGCCGTCTCATCAGGATCTGCACTGTTTGAAAGTAATTTTCATATTTTTGAGAACAACTAATACCCTATTTTTAAAAATGGAATAGTCTGAAAATCATTTGCGATTGGTTGCAAAATTAACATATCGCAGCTCATTCAGTTACTTAGGGGTGAAAGCGTTAAACCATCACTCATATAGGCTCCTCTATTTGCACGTCTGTGGCTGTGACTGGAGAAATGGGGCGTATGTGTTTTGCGACCAGTGTAAATCCACAACAGGATATGCACGCCTGGCCATTACAGCAATGAAACACCCGTCATACATCTATAAAGCAAAATAAATCTTCATCAGGCTATTTGATCAGCAGCTACAATAGTCACAAATTCCATAAGTCCCATTTCTCCAGTCACAGTTACATCTATGGATAGTGAGAGGGTGTTGATCACCGTGAATCCGACGAGAGTGCGTGAACTATCCGGGCTCTGGTTGCCATGGTGTCGTCACTTCCCCGGTGTGTACGGCGATATGATCTCTACATCAAACTGCCATGTTGGTCCGTCCCATCTTTGATGTCGGTCTTTCATCGTCTGAACATGCATTTCATGACAAAATATTTTCCCCATGTTAAATCCCCATAGACATCTTCACGGAGTGAAGATGTCTATGGGGATTTAACATGGGGAAATGCTTTGGTGCAAGTAACTATATGTTAACGGTGACTTGAGAAATGGGAGTCATTTATTTGATTTGATTTATTGGTGTTTAACGGCAGGTATGGTAATATTAAGACTGGGATATCGGGTTAGATATCGCATATAACCTTCTGGGGCTGGGGTTATTGAAATAGTCGTTAGTCTGGCGCCAAAACTGCTAGTTGCGGGCAAACCATGATCAGGTGGATACAGAAAACAATGTAGGTGATCATTACAGCTTCCATGGATTATGCTGTACTTATGTGGTGCTCAGTACAGCATCGCGTCTTATGAAATCAGGAAACAAGATTAATATAACATATATCACATCAAAACATCACTCATGTAAGATCCTCTATTTAAAACAATGGGCAAAATATTAAGATTATCTGATATTTTCATCTGCGATAATTTAAAAAAGTTAAACAATACACTCTCGATGTGTTAGTCATTTAATGGATGCAACTCTCCAGAGGCGGTGCTATTAAGATTCACATTAAGATATATGTACAAATGAAACAGAGTCAGAAGGCGCTTGATAAGGAAATACAAGCGCATGCGTAACGCTTCCACTCGTGCATAATTAGTTTCCGGTGACGCGATCTAACAGCGCTCGGATTTTGAATAACGGAAATTATTGCGCGAGCGCCATCAGATTGCTGGGTCCAATCCGTGGGAACCAGACAGTCAAATGGTGGACCATTTCCCTTGAAGTAAGATAAGGCGATTCCTGACTAGGCCCAATGACATTTGATCCGATATTAACTAGATATTAAAGAGATATTGCAATACGTTCCTTTATCTCGCAATTAGATGATGTGTAGCGTATTCTTTGCTGTTGTCGATCATTCTTTGTCCATAAAAGGGTGGCCACTCTCACAAAGAGATCTTACCGGTCAACGTGCACGTCTTATATATTCTTTATTTCCTCCATGTTCAGAAAGATATACGCAGTTAGAACATACCTATACACGTACTCATACAAACTGGATATTTGTAACACACATATATTACAAGGTGCATGATCACGTAGTTACAACAACAACAACGTCGCTCACTCCAAAGTAAGCATTATTTGATATTTTCCTTAATATGCAACGGATTTTGATTAAATATGGCGCAGCAAACGCGTCTTCAAGAGCTGCAATTGGTGGCCATGGAGTTCGGCACAGACTTGTCATTTTTTGCGAAAAATCGATTTCCGTGTGACACAGAAATCGATTCGTCGCAAAAACGACAGAAGTTTAGGCGAAAATACAGAAACCACCAAATACAGCTTAACAAGACGCGTTTGATGCGTCATATTTCATCAAAATCCGTTACATAATAAGGACAATATAAAAGAATACGTACTTTGAATCAGATGGATTCTGGAAGTTTCAGTACTTGTTGTTATTGTTAGTACCACGTGATCATACATCTTGTATATTATATACGTGCATCATTAGAGAACAAAAAATAAGCAGACAAGCAGAAGGAGAAAAGAAACAAATAAACTCACGAACGTCAAAGCTACAGCACAATAATTCCAGCACAAAAATATTTACACAATTCCCTAACATTTGATTGGTCCGTAGCAAGTCTCTGTCCACAATTTATATCCCAGTAAACTCCCATGCCGAACTACTTTCCGTAACCGTGAGGCGCAGTTAAAATAATTGTTAAGAAAACGGAAAATAAACACATTTTCTTGATGAATTTATTTCAAATGCTGCAATTATAAGGAATGAATGGCCTTTTTGTGGAATTTATCGGGGATAAAAACTTGGAAAAGTCGCGGGAATACTGGACGAGGCCTTCCGACTTTTCCAAGTTTATACCCCGATAAATTCCACAAAAAGGCCATTCATTCCTAAATTGCATTCAGAGATCGTACCGGTCATTGTGTACATCTTGGCGATTGATATCAGTGTTCACCCGTTTCAACTAAATACTTTTGTTGCATAAAATTACGGAGCTCTACAGGGGACGTAGCATTCTTTTTTTTATTAATTCGTTCCCACGAAATAACAATTCATTCACACGAAATAACAATTCGTTCCCTCAATTTAACAATTCGTTCCCACGAATTAACAATTCGTTCCCTCAATTTAACAATTTGTTCACACGAAATAACAATTCGTTTCCCACGGGAACGAAAATAACAATTCGTTCCCACGGGAACGAATTGTTAATTCGTGTGAACGAATTGCTATATCGTGGGAACGAATTGTTAATTCGAGGGAACGAATTATTAAATTGAGAGAACGAATTGTTATTTCTTGGGAACGAATTAATAAAAAAAAATCCATGTCCCCTGCGGGGCTCCGTATAAAATAGCTTTTCACAGTGTAGTATTAAAATCGTAATACACTAGCGTAATACTATTGAATGAGATGAGATCACCACAGGAAACATGGAGATAGGAAAACAACGGAAATGTCGGCCGGATTGAATGAAAACACGTGTAAATATGATAATATGTCATTCTGCGGGAATAAATGAAGGGGTCAATTGGAATAAAGGGGGTCATTCTTTCCCTCACCCCTTCATATGTTATATGTTATATGTTATATGCAACCAGGTATGTATGGTCATCAATCTGCGAAAGTAAAACAATTGTAAATGTATTCGTGTTTTTATATATGGAGATATGAACGAAGAAAGGATCAGTACGCACAGTGACAAAACAGATCAGAAATTGTATAGGAAAAGTTCCGTAAGCCGCAATAAATATGTCAAGTGGAAATTTAGACCACAAACCTGGGGGCCATTTCACTAAACTTCGTACGACTAAAATGTTCCTGAGTGCAAAAAGTCTTTAAATTTCATATTAACAATGTTTTCTTGTAAACAATTATTGGATTTACATTTATTGAGCATATGCTCAATAAATGTAAATCCACCAATTGAAATTTCCAGACGATCCTAAAGTTGCACTTACGAACATGTTAGTCGTAAGAAGTTTAGTGAAACGGCCCCCATGGCAGATGGTGTAATGGAAACTGTCAATTTCACGTTTACCGTTATCCCACGTATAAACACTGACAGAGAGTTCCCATCGCCGTCAACGTAGACACGACAGATATAATGACTGAACGGTCCGCTAATTGACAGCGTTATTATTATAATTAGGACGTTAAATTTAAAACCACCAGTTTCTTGGGAATTATGTTAAAATGATCGGTGTACATGTTGTTATGTAACCCAACAGCTGTAGTGTCGATTCCAACATAACATCTGGCAACGTAGGTTCTCATGATTACCTAACAGAGATTTGAGAAAAAAAAAACTAACGCCGTTCATCACGGTACATAAATGGATGTACGAGCACAATCATGTATTTTTCCCGTTTTCGGTGCATTTTAGAAGAAGGATGCATATACGGATATACATTTGAAATGGTTAATGGAATTAGGGGGCTAACTCCACAGCTAACTCCACCTGTTTCCAGTGACCCCTTTCATTTGATATTTCATATCATTTCAGTATACAAAAAAAAGTAGTAATGACTTTTACAAAAAGAAAACATGACATATTGCAAAATCCGCATTATATCCAGTCAACACAGGGCGTATGTGCCGTGAAACACGGTGCCGTGAAACATTTTTGATATCCTGTCAATACGACCTACTCACTGCGTATGAATATGTTCGGTTGCTGGGGTTATTTCTTTGCATTTTAAAGCTGTTTGTATGTGTTGACGGGATAAATAGAATAGTAGGTTAGTGCCGTGAATGGGAAAAATATCTAGCGCGGCACGGAAACGGGATGTGATCGGCAGAGCCTCGCCCATCCCGTTTCATGAGCCTTGCCATATATTTTTTCCCATTCACGGCACTAGCCTACTATTCTCTATTTATACCCATATATATACATGTACATGTATATATGATTTGATTCATGGTGAAGGGTTTTTTATCTACGACGGCATTTGACAATTGTAACCATTTCACTCCCGGCCAAGGATTGTACATCTAATATTTGGAAACATTGTTCATCGATAGATCGAGCCTAGATCAAGTTCACCTAGATCTTTAGAAAATTTTCAAAGTATACTTATCCAGCAAAGTGTACTTTGAGGACGTAAATCATTTAAAAAGCATTATGTCATATAGAACCGACGATTGCATACATTTGATGATTAAAAGTATGCAGAATTATTATACTGAATTTATTACATATATTACAAATTAATAAATTTATCCTTAAATTGAAAATTTCGCCCTCAAAGTATACTTTGCTAGATAAGTATACTTTGCAATGTTGTTGAAATAGGCTACAGCAGTGTTTGTCAAAATTGTCAGACTTTAAAATACCTAGTTTCTGATTAACATGTTACTACCTGTTTTACTTAAAGGTACATACCCACTCAGTCGGCACAAAATGTTCTTTATATCAGAGACATTATCTGAGACATGTTCTGGCAAAATAAACATTCATTCACATTTACCACACGTATTGATTGGCAATATTATACATTTTAAATCAGACGTAAATAATCCACACTGATATCGGGGGCGATAACCGTGTTTCCTTAAAATGTTAACGAACATTACTATTTATTCTCAGTATTAATTTGTTGATGTGTTATGGTCATACTTTATAATCTGTCGAAAATATTATTTTTTCAGGTGACGCATTTAATAAGCATATCTAATTAAAAAAAGTCATGCCTCATTTGCATATGAAAATACTCTTATACCACCGCGAGTCACTATCAGTAAAATAAATATTACTAAATGATTATTTCTGTATATCGGACACTCGTAATATGTAGAACTGGTGGAATAGTGACACAATAATACACTTATTTAATTCATATACAGAACATGTTGTGCCTACTGAGTGGGCATTACCTTCAACAATGCCCTTTTACAGCGGTATACCTCGTGGGTCATGAACAACAGGGGCCCGTTTCATTAAACTTCCTACGACTAAAATGTTCGTAAGTGCAAAATTATGATAGTCTGTAAATTTCACATTAACAATGTTTTCTTGTAAATAATTGTTGGATTTACATTTATTGAGCATAGGCTGCATATGCAGCCTATGCTCAATAAATGTAAATCCATCAATTGAAATTTGCAGACGATTCTAAATTTGCGCTTAGGAACATTTTAGTCGTAAGAAGTTTAGTGAAACGGCCCCCAGGTCTCTATCATGTAGGAGTCATGCCATTGGATCGTGATGTACATGTACAGTGAAACCTCTCTAAACCGGACACCCTGGGAGGTCCCCAGGGTGTCCGGCTTAGAGAGGTTTCACTGTAAATCAGGCATTTGATCATTCTGAGCCATAGTTGTGTGATATGCGATCACGAACAGATATTATCACCCGAGATAAATGATCAAGACACTCATTATTAAAAATAAGATCACATGTGTTTTCTTGGTGTCCGGTTTAGAGAGGTTCCACTGTACATATAGTATATGCATGGTGCAGTATGAATATATTCCAAGAGGCCTATGACATATGAACAAGGGGAACGAGGGATCCATCAAAATGCACACCATCCAGGGGGCCTTTCACTAAACTTCGCATGACTAAAATGTTCGTAAGTGCAAAATTACGAGTCTGTACATTTCACATTAGCGCTTTTTTCTTTTAAACAATTATTGGATTTACATTTATTGAGCACAGGCTGCATATGCAGCCTATGCTCAATAAATGTAAACTGCCCATCACTTGAAATTTCCAGACGATCCTAAAGTTACACTTACGAACATTTTAGACGTACGAAGTTTAGTGAAACGGGCCCCAGGTTCGTCTTTCTTGCAAGCTAGGCGTCTTCAGATTGTGGTAACACCTAATACCCTCGTATTCTCCGTAGCTCCGGACTATACGGGACTATATGTATGTTACGTTTCTACAACTATTATAAAGTATCATGAATATAACATTTTAATTGACGCCTCTTAAATAATACTTTTTAGCATGATTAACAATCAGGTCTTTCTGTATATTTTCTGAACGAAATAAAATAAATTCAGTGCCAGCGGGCTGATCTGAATCTACACTGTTTGCAAACAGCGTAACTGCGATCAGTAGTGTTGAAGTGGCGGTATCGTAGCTCAGAGATTATAAAACACACAGATACAACCCAGCCAACTGCCGAAAAAACGAGAAAAAATACAAAAATATGTATGAATATTTTACAGTGCGGATCTATAACTAGTTCCACAAATGAACGATTTCCCATCGTTTACACATCGTCTTCTCTTCTATAAAAAACAATGTTTTCGTTCAAATGTCTCACGTTTAAGCCAACGACAACATGATTCTCTAATTAAAAAACAAACAACGAAAGTGATTTCAAAACAATGCGTTGAAAGAGACAACAAGCGTTTAAATAGTGGAAACTATCGTGTTCAGGTATGAAATATACAAATGATAATCGTTTCTATGAATATAGTTGTACAAAACGATCGTTTTCACTGCGTTTTCCATTCATGTTCGTTTGTTTCGTTTGGGATCCTTGAACAAATCATCGCTGTATATAGGCATTTTGCTATGCATTCATAAAAAAAAAGAAAAAAAAGAAGTGCTCACAGACAAAGACGAGTTTGGATTTTAGCAACATTGTCGCGATATTGGGAATAAGTACACCAACGCCTGCGTCAATCTTGTAAAGATGTCACCGTTTTAACTCGCAATCAAGCAGTTTGATTGGCTGAGCGTGAGCTGTATCAATCAAGCTGCTGGACCCCACACACAAGTTTCACGTAAATTGAAACACAGAAACTGACAAATGTTGGCAAGATTAGCGCGGGTCGGCGGTAGCGTATCACTGTTTCGTTGCCATACCCCGAGTTCGTGGCCTCGGATGTGAAATCAACATGAAGTATCGGAGACGCATTTGAATTACACGCGTTATCTCACTTGAAATTAATGCTTCACTTGTCTGTAAACGTTAATGGCAATAATGGCATTTGAAGTACCTTAAATAACCACTTGATTTATTATGGCAAAAACTGCATTATGATATGTTTGTTGCTGTTATTGTTGTTATTATTTTGCTTGTTTCCCCGTCTGTTGCGCACAACGTGAGAACAGTCAATATGGTATCTAGTTGCGAACAGTAACTCTTGCAATCTACTCCCGTACCGTCCGTAGCATATTCTTCTTCATGTGTGTACAGATATAAAATGAATCGAGCAATGGAATGATACATGTATTTCATTTGATACAGTTAAACATCTGTATACCGGGAACCATACAGGGTATACCGATGTTGAACTGTATTTTGTAGATGTTTCACAGATCGTAAGACAGCTGTCACTCAACGACAGTTCCTGCACGTTTGGAATAAACAATATATACATGTATATTCCATAATAATCACTCGGAAACCCTCGCATCATTTAGTAAATCGAAAATAATGATCATTTGACGCCATTATTTGTTGACCATTAAACGCGAAAAGATGACGAAGTGGACAGAATGCATAATAATATGCTGGCACAATTTCATTACTGTTCAACTAATTCAAGTTGAAAACGGTGTGGATTCAGTTGGAGGGTAATTACGGTCAGGTACGTGAGTAGTTATGTTCCATGTTTTCTTCTCGAATCATTATATTGTGTCACGGATATTGAATGAGAAACCGTGGGCCGAGTTTATAACCTTCCTTCTGTGCATTGCAGTGCTATAAACTCGCTGCATTTGAAAGAAGGAAACCCGTTTCTTCAACAACGACTCACTGGGTACAGTTGACGTAGGGCAAATGCGACAAATGTAGACCCAGATGCAAATGCACATCCGATTTTTATAGTCCCAATTTCTCCAGTCACGATCACATGTAACTTACTTGAACATTAAGGCAAGTGCACAGCCTCTTGTGTTAAATGCAATTGCGTAAGTGTTCATTATCAAAAGCAGGAAATAATAAAATGGCGCACACTTATATCCTGTATGATATGTTCCCATTTGTGGCTGTGACTGGAGAAATGGGGCTTATGGGTTTTGCGACCAGTGTAGATCCAGATCAGACTGTGCATCCGCACAGTCTGATCAGGATCTACACTGTTCGCCATTCCATCAATGTAACACCCGGTATTCTTCTAACAAGCTATGTTGATAGTTATCAGGTTACAGGAGTGTGATATTTGATCAGGAGCTACGCTGGTCGCAAATCCCATAAGCCTCATTTCTCCAGTCACAGCCACATTTAAATCGCGACTATAGACAGCACTGATATGCATCTCGGCAGAAAATAGGGGCATCATTCATTTAAAGTGGATGTGTCTCAGATGTTATGATTTGTCTCAGATGTTTTTATGTTTTATGACTGTAACTATACGGTAGAACCTCTCTAAGCTGGACACACTGAACTACAAGTGTGTTTAATGTTGACGTTGATGTTTTAGTCATATATCACGACGACGGTCTGTTCATGATTGCAGAACACACATACATGTCATGCAGTGTGCATACGCCTCCTGAATTACAGTGTATCCGTCTAAGCCGAGCACTCTGACCACTAATTCGAAGTATCTGTGCGTAAGCGGACGGACAATTTGGGTTACCTGACCAGCTCCAAGATAACCCCGGTTTACGTATACAAGGTTTGAGATCACGTGTTTCCGAACGGCATGACGTCATGTTTTTTAGATGTGTTTACAGTAGATTTCCCTTAATATCTTTCTAATTGGATGACATATTTTTTTATAAAATGTACCGCAGCAAATGCGATACACGTTGCCCTTTATTGTATAGTCGGCTTTAATCTCACAATGCTGTCGTTTTTACGAAGAGTCGGTTACCGTAAAACACATATGTCATCGTATTTGGTGCGTTACATATCATCAAAATCCGTCCGTTTGTTAGGAAGATTTTAAAGAAAATCTACTGTAAACATTACGTCACAGATTACGTCACGTCGGAAAATCGGTGAAAACAATATGTTTGAATACGCCGTGGCGCGCTTGCTTTGTATTACTATGTGACTGTCACTGGAGAAATGGGGAATATGGGTTTTGCGACCAGTGTACATCCAGATCGGCCCGTGCATCCGCACAGTCTATGCTATCAGGATATGCACTGTTCGCGATTCCATCAATGAGCCATCCATAATGCTTCTCAGAACGAGCACTTTAGATCGTTATCAGGCTATAGGAGTGTGCTACTTGATCAGGAGCAAACCTGCTCACAAACCCCGTAACCCCCATTCTCCAGTCACAGTCACATCAGTGACCCCGAACGACTTGGAACTTCTACCCTCACACATTCACCCCAAGAGTCATGTCACAAAAAATATTACGCAATTAACCTAATGAAAATTTCCGAATTGGATATCTGGAACAGTCCGTAACATGCAACCACTGATAACTACTGTCTGTTCCATGTTTTGCTACCGACGAACTTTTGGCTATTAAACACATTCAATCGTAAAAAATATTTAAAAGTAAGTACTTTTTTTTATCAATAACAAAAAAGTCACCCTCCCCAAAAAATTGTATTTGATGAAATTCCATCAAATATTGATTTTATTGCGAAAAAACGATTTCATGGGGGTTAAAAATTGATTTTTTTTAAATATTTTTGCGAAAAAATGATTTCATGGATGTTAAAAATAAAAAAAAATTAAATATTTTTTTTATTTGTGGACCGATTTTCAAAATATAACATTTGTTTTCTTACTTATATCATTTTCAAGCTACCTCGATAGGTTTCGGAGTCAATTTCCAAAATTTGTCGTTTTTTGATCCTTCAGGATCAAAAAACGAAAAGTTTTGGAAATTGACTCCCAATGTTAAATTCCCGTAGAAAAATCGTTTTTTCGCAATAAAATCAATATTTGCTGGGATTTCATCAAATAATTTTTTTTGGGGAGGGTGACTTTTTTGTTATTGATGAAAAAGTAATTACTTTAAAATATTTTTTAGATTTAATGTGTTTAATGGCCAAATGTTCGTCGGCAGCAAAGCGTGGAACAGACACTGAGTACAGTAGTTTTCCCCATAACTGTCGAGTGCTTTGTACAAGTGAAGTCCAGATGGCTGAAATGCAACGTTAGGAGAGCAATTATAACTCGGAGCTTATCTCCAACAATGGGCCCGGCTCCCGTATTATCCCCCTTATCGCGAGGCCGCAATTCGTCGATACTGATTTCGACAAATCCGATAGTTTCCGTAAATAACGTCGATTGATGACAACAACAATTCAGAGCTAATACGGAATTGGGAATCGATGATCTCTGATTTATTTGTGTTAAATGTGTGGCGTCATTTATGGAAACTATGACTGATGTTCGAAATCAATACCGGCGAAATACGGCGATTCGACAAGGGAGGTAACTCCAGACCCATGCCCAACTACGCTAGTTAGTCTCGCGTATTGTCTCACACATGTTTTCCAAAGATCATTTAGTCACGTTCAACCATATTTGTCTGTTTTTCACTCTTATGAATTATGTAATAAATCTGAAGGGGTCAGTGGAAGAAGGGAGCTAAGTCCAACGGACTTAGCCCCCTTCTTCCACTGATCCCTTCAATTGGAAGGGGCGTGGCAGCATTTGCAACAAACATAACACTGATCATCCGCTCAGTTGGATCAGGACCTACATTATTAGCGTTGAATACTATACATTGCCAGCGACAACTTTATTAGTTCAGTATACAAAATAGGAAACATGCATGATGAACGTGATGTCTTGTATCGCAAATGTTGTTATATTACTTTTATGCAGCCGGCGTTACAAACCAATATACAGTGGAACCTCTCCAAACCGGACACCCTGGGAGGTCCCCAGGGTGTCCGGTTTGGAGATGTTCCACTGTAAACCAGACATGTTAGCGCTTCATGACACATTATAGTGTTTGACAATCATGAACATGCATTGTAATCAGAGATACATAATAGCGAAACACATCGACGGTGAACATCCATATTTTCCCCAGTGTCCGGGTTACGGAGATTCCACTTTAAGTGGAAGTATAACATTGCGTGAGGTGTGCAACAGATCTCAACATTTAACAGAATCTATCGGCAATATCAACTCGCAATCAAGCAATTTGATTGGCTGTGCCAATCAATCTGCTTGTTTTCAAGCACAATATTCCAGTAGGGTTGGTAGCGTTACGGTCCGTATATTATAAGAAAGAAATTGAGACATATTGACAAGATTAGCGCAGTTAGTGGTGTAACAGACATATCATGACATGACATGATTGGAAACACGGCGTCTAATTGTCATAGAAAGGTTTTACCTAATCCTACGGATGTATTGTCGCCTATAGGTTAGAACACCTGACTTCCAGTCCGGAGGTTGTGAGTTCAAACCTCGCCTTAGGCATCAAAAAACTATACCTGTGGTGCGGGCAACGGTCCAGAAAAGCTCGGTAGGTAGGGAGGGTAGACTTTTTTTAATACTAGACAGCTGTATGTACCAATATGGTGGAATAGGTTCACTAATTGGTACTTATTGTTGTTGTTATTACTGTAGGCACACGGAAGACAAACGCAAAGGACGCCTTAAGCACATGAAGGATCGAAAATGAACATTTTTTAAACGGCCAAAAAGTCTAGTGTCGGCTGCATGTTCAAAGTTATGGTCGGGTTGCCCGCACCACAATACATTTTTAGGCCCTATGAGACATAACATGACATATTCGACTAGAAACACGAATATTCTAGTACTCGCTTGCACAGGGCAAACCATGTCACTGATTGTTTCCCCTACACGCAATGCAGCCTGATACCAGAAACACGAATACTATTGTTACTAGTATCAGGTAGCATAGGGCGAGTTTCCTGCTATCTTATCGCATTGAAGAAGATCATTTGTATCGCAGCATGATGTCATTATAATATGAAACTAGCTGGCATAAATGAGAAACGCCATGTGATTTTGTACCTTCGGACATCTGCGTAATTTCATGAAATACGTTTACAAAATTTACAACATTTTCCGTAAATGGCGTCAAAAGTTGACATAATTTTCAGAGTACATGCGGAATTATATTCCGCATGTACTCTGAAAATTGTGTCAACTTTTGACTTTATTTATGAAAAATATTACAGTATAACTTTTATATTTGTATTTCATGAAATTACGCGTATGTCCGAAGGTACAAAATCGCATGGCGTGTCTCAAATGTGGCTGTTACTGGAGAAATAGGGCTTATGGGATTTGTGACTAGTGTAGGCTCTGATCAAATAACACATTCCTGTAGCCTGATAACGATATAATACATATAGTGTTTGTTAGAAACATGGCGGGTGTTTCAATGATTGAATGGCGAACAGTGAATATCCCGATCAGACTGTGCGGATGCACAGGCTGATCTGGATCTACACTGGGCGCAAAACCCATAACCCCCATGTATCAAGTTACAGCCACACATGTGCATCTGTTTCCCAAAGGTAGCTAGGAATAGTGTTTATATGTGACTGGTTTTGTTGGAATGGAATTAACCCTTCACCCCTAAATATCTGACATTGGTACTTCCAGGCTCATTTCTGGACTATTCCATTAATCAGATAAGGGTATTTTTAAAATATCTAAAACATACTGATAAACACTGCCGTTCCTGGCGAGACGTTCTGGCTACAAGCCGGCTCATCTGTAGCCTATTTCACCAATATTGTAAAGTATACTTTTCTAGCAAAGTATACTTTGAGGGAGAAATTTTCAATTTTAGGATAAATTTATTGATTTTTATTATGCTGAATTTATTACATTAATCACAGCCATTTTTGGCTGTGATAATGTAATAAATTCAGTATAATAATTCTGCATACTTTTAATCATCAAATATATGCAGTCGTTAGTTCTATATGGAATAATGCATTTCTGGAAAAATAAATGATTACTCCCTCAAAGTATAATTTGCTAGAAATTGGTGAAATCGGCATTTTGGGAAAATTTGCTAGACAAGTATACTTTGCAATTTTGATGAAATCGGCTACTGGATACAGTGTTTGCAAATGTTGGTTTTTGGTTCTGTGTTGTTGAAATGATTAAGTTGAAATTTCATTTAGAGGACACGCCGTATTGGTTTTTGAAACTACTTGGACATGCATTTATCTTTCTTGAATGATAATGATGTGACCGCGATTAAAACAGTTTCGTCGTTCATTCAAGACAACGGTGAAATTAATGTGACTTCTGTTTGTTCCTCTTAAACACTTCCTATGGTTTTAGGGCAAGTAAATATTAAATTGTAAAAGTTTCTTCAAACTAATATCCAGATGGCCGCTGCCCGCATGTCGAGCCCGCAGAGGCATTTGATGGTCTCAGAGTGTATTTATTTTAAGTTTGAATTAAGGGCTGTGGAGATATAAGGTATATAAAAGCTTAGAATGAAAATATGGATGATAATAAAGAATTATTTGAAGTAAATCGGAGTAAGTGTTGTGGAGATATCAGGTATGTAAAAACATTAACACAAATTTCAAAGTCATTTGACCCTGACCTTGGGCATGTGAACCACATGGGCAGGTTATAACATGAAAATATGGATGATGAAAATGAAGTATTGGAAGTTTGAAGTAAATTAGAGTAACAATTGTGAAGAGATAAGGTATGTAAACAAACTTTAACGCAGATTTTATAATATGCAAAGTTCTAAGTCATTTGACCTTGACTTTGGGGCACAGGGGCCACATGAGTGGTATACAGAATGAATATATGGATGATGACTAATAAGCATATGAAGTGTCAAGGCAATGTGACTTAGGACTGCAGAGATATAAGGTATTTAAAAACTTTAACGCAAATTTCGGATGGACTGACTGACGCACGGACGCACGGACGGACGGATGCACGCATGGACACCAGGACGTCACTATGTCTCGGTTTCCGCAAGTGGGCTCGCCAAAAATAGGGTTAAACTTCATAAGTTCCTGATACAGCTATATTACCTTTCCAATAATCTATACAAGAGCTTCACACTTTCTGGTAGCATATGTGGTAGATTGAAATACAGTGAAACCTCTCCAAACCGGACACCCTGGGAGGTCACCAGGGTGTCCGGTTTAGAGATGTTTCACTATAAACCAGGCATTTGATCATTTCGAGCCATAGTTGTGTGCTATGCGATCATGAACATACACTATCACATGAGCTAAATGACCAAGAAACTCATCAACAATAAGATCACATGTGTCGTCTTGGTGTGCTGTTTAGAGAGGTTCCACTGTATAATCTCCTCATATTTGATCAAATAAATTGATGTGTATGATTGGTATACATGATTTACAATTCATAGGGCGATGGACTACTATTGCCTATCTGATTGATTTCACGCCGGACAAAAGCTTGAACTGTAGCCGATTTCATCAAAATTGCTAAGCATACTTATCTAGCTAAGTATACTTTGAGGGAGTACTCATTTATATTTCCCGAAATGCATTATTTCATATAGAACTAACAACTGCATATATTTGATGATTAAAAGTATGCAGAATTATTGTACTCAATTTATTACATTATCACAGCCATTTTGGCTGTGATAATGTAATAAATTCAGTATAATAAAAAAGTAATAAATGTATCCTTAAATTGAAAAGTTCTCCCTCAAAGTGTACTTAGCAAGATAAGTATACTTTGCAATTTTGGTGAAATATGCTACTGGCTTGGTAACTGGCTCCGAATTATGGCTAGATACTTGAGAAAAGTTAAAATTTTGAAAACCTGTTCTCAAATTGTAAACGTATTTTTAAAAATATATGTTTGTCTAGCCACCATGTCGAGACCCCATTTGTTTGTTCGCAATGCAATCAATATTTCACGGAATTTTTTCAAATAAAATATTTTGAGGAGGGTAACATGTTTTTTTTCTATTTGAACTGAATTGTGCAGGTGCATGCATTATACGAAATGGTACAGTCATGTTACGTTAAGATGCATACAAAATTACCTTTATCTCATTCCGCATTTGCGATGAAAATTTCGTCAATTTTTTATGTCATTTTCAGAAAATATCACAGTTTCTATAAATATATTTTTTCATGAACTATCGGATATTTTCTTAGGTACAAAATCACATGGCGAGTCTCATATGAGACACGCCATGTGAGTTTGTACCTTCGCAATAATACAATAGTTTCCGTATATGTCGTCAAAAGTTGCGGCATGTACTCTGATACCTTTGTCAACTTTTTACTTTATTATGAAACATATTGTAAAGTTTGTAAACATATTTAATGAAATTACGTAGATGTCCGAAGGTACAAAATCGCATGGCTTGTCTAAAATGTCCGCGCCTTTCATCCTGTAACTACTACGCGCCGTGCACGTGCATCCCTGCCCACTACGTTGAGTGAGGTGCAATTCGTGAGCAGACAGAAGCAATAAGTGGGCGTTGAGTGGCACTCTCTCCTGTTTATTATCCGCTACTGCCTCTTATCGTGTTCTCAGACAGAGAGCAAGTGCTTGGAACTAAGTATCATAAAATCTCACAAGAAACCGTGCCAATAGATACATCGTGCATCTGACCAGCCACGATCGAAACTATGGTCGTATCTTTGTCAAACATGGCGAACTGATTCGGCCCATAACTTACCTTCAATACTTACAGCTTTGATTGGCAACGAAGACAGCCGGACGATATTAATTGTCTGCCTTAAAAACATTCAGAGTTTTATCCTCAAATTATGTCGAAGGTTTTCTGCTATTTCATAGCAAATGTATTAATAATATCAGCGAATTTGTTCGAAATGTTGGCACACTTTACAACTACAACATCATAAAATAATAATAACTGATTTACGTCGTTCTTATACTGACGTGGTCGCGGATATTAAAGGGTATACGGCCTGTTTCCTCAAAGAGGGGCAACCATTACTATCGTCAAACACAGAATTTATTACCCCACCAGTGCTGGTAGCGATTCGCGATCCCCTTTCATCCGCGAGTTTATGACAAGAAAACAAGAATATAATTTCCAAATTAACGTCAGAGCTACGAGATCTTCCTAAAAACACTGGTCATGTGGTATCGGGGTGTGATGAAGTCGAAATAAAATACAGTGGAATCTCTCTAAACCAGACAACGTATATAGGTGTTTGTGCTTGTAATTTAACATGTGTCACATATGTGCATTTCTTTACGTGTACGCATTCTGGATTATGTTTTATGTCAGATATTACACTATATTTTGTATACAACATTGAAAAAAAAGTCTGATTACACTTCGCTGTTAATAGTTATTTATTATAACCCAACCAGTTTCACAGAATCGCTGGGGGCCGTTTCACTAAACTTCGTACGACTAAAATGTTCGTAAGTGCAAACTTATGATAGTATGTAGATTTCACATTAGCGATGTTTTCTTGTAAACAATTATTGGATTTACATTTATTGAGCATTGGCTGCGTTTGCAGCCTATGCTCAATAAATGTAAACCCATCAATTGAAATTTCCAGACTATCCTAAATTTGCACTTACGAACATTTTAGTCGTACAAAGTTTGGTGAACCGGGCCCTTGATGATCAGCAAAAGCTGTGAAACCGGTTAGGTTATATTAAATAACTTTCATGTAGTGAAATCGGACTGTTTTATGTTTTGCTTCGCCAGTCAAGCATACACAGGTTCGTCCCAACGTATATTCCATTCAACATTGAATGATAGAGTGTGTCCCACTTGTATATCAAACCTGGGCCATGCGACCCTGGGCCCGTTTCACTCAACTTCGTACGACTAAAATGTTCGTAAGTGCAAAATTATGATAGTCTGTAAATTTTACATTAACACTATTAAAACAATTATTGAATTTACATGTATTGAGCATAGGCTGCATATGCCATCAATCGAAATGTACAGATCATCATAAATTTACACTCACGAACATGTTAGTCGTATGAAGTTTAGTGAAACAGACCCCTGGTCAAACGAAAGTGACCCGTGTCTTTCAGAGGATACTATTTGATATGAATATTCAGTCAGATATTTTCTGTAAATATAGTGTTAAAAGTTGATGAAATTTTGATATAGAATGCACAATTATATTCTCCATTTCCTCTGGGGCCCGTTTTACTAAACTTCGTACGACTAAACGTTTCGTAAGTGCAAATTTAGGATCGTCTGGAAATTTCAATTGATGTATTTACATTTATTGAGCATTTATTGAGAAAACAGTGTTAATATATGACATTTACAGATTATCATAATGTTGCACTTACGAAAATTTTATTCATACGAAGTTTAGTGAAACGGTCCTTGAAGATTTGGACAACTTTGGTAATCATTGCGGAAAATATCGTAAATTGTGTAATTGTTTTTCGACAATCTACTTAGGTACAAAACCACGTGGCTTGTCAAATATAAGACACGCCATTTGATTTTGTACCTTAGAACATCTGCGATATTTCTTAAAAAATATTTACACAATTTACGATAGCTTCCATAAATGACGTCCAAAGTTGATGAAAATTCCATAGCAAATGCGGAATTTAATTCCGCATTTGCTATGAAAATTTCGTCATCTTTCGACGTTTGTTTGTTTGTTTGTGTGTTGGGGTTTAACGGCCTATCAACAGCTAAGGTCATTTAAGGCCGGGTTCAATGGGTTTAGTACTAAATCCCATATATTACCTGTACAAGTACATGTACAAATGGGGGGAAAATCACAAAATCAGAACTGAATATTTACAATAACAAAACTATATATTCAGCCCTGAAATCAGAATAATCCTGATCTGATGCCAGGTCCTCGCCACACCAGAATCGCAGTCGTTATTAGTTATATATGAAACAATCCATTTCGGGAGAATTAAATGATTAATCCCTCAAAGTATACTTAGCTAGATAAATATGCAATCTTGCTGAAATCGGCTACTGGTGTGAACATCGTGTGTTCCTGTGGCCGATTTCACCAAAATTACAAGTATACTTATCTTGCTAAGTATACTTTGAGGGATACATTTTCAGTTATGTACATTCATTTTTTTTTTTTAATTAAATAAACTAGTGTTCTAACAAAAACAAAATGGCTGTGATAATGTAATACATACCGAATAATAATTGTGCATAATTTTAATAATAAATACATATAAACAGTCGTTAGATCTATATGAAATATGCATTTCAGTAAAAAATAAATAATTACCCCCTCAAAGTATACTTATCAATTTTGGTGAAATCGGTTACTGGTCTACATTGGTAAGAAATAAACCCGATTCTGTTAGACCACCGCCCATTTACCAGTATTTAGTAGTGTCTGTTTCGCGAAACATGCACAATTTTTACAGCTATAAATAATATGCAAGAACATTATTTTTTCGATAATATTAAATGTTATCAAAATGTAAGAATGAGAATTTTTTTTATTTCGTGAAAGTTATTGATTTCATTGGGAAAACACAATGTCCCCATCTATATCTTACAATTTCATAAATAGTGGATCGATTTTTAAAAAATGACTTGTTTTGTTTAGTTTGATAATGTTCAAGCTATCTAAATCTAGCCAGTGACCTATTTCACCAACATCGCAAAGTATACTTATCTAGCAAAGTATACTTTGAGGGAGAAATTTTCCAATTTAAGGATAAATTTATTATTTTTTATTATACTGAATTTATTACATTATCACAGCCATTTTGGCTGTGATAATGTAATAAGTTCAGTATAATAATTCTGCATACTTTTAATCATCAAATATATGCAGTCGTTAGTTATATATGACATAATGCATTTCGGGAAAAATAAATAATTACTCCCTCAAAGAATACTTTGCTAGAAAAGCATACTTTGCAATTTTGATGAAATCGGCTACAGGTTTCAGAGTCTATTTCCAAAATCATTCGTGTTTTTCTCCTCATCCACGTTCTACAGCTCTTTTCCCCAATATCAAATTCCCATAGAGAAATGTTTTATTTGTTACGAAATGAAACGAAGGCTTATTCTTAAACTTTGATAACATTTAATATTATCGAAAAATATAATGTATTTGCATTGTTTATATAGCCGTAAAATTTGGACAGGTTTCGTGAAACAGACAGTAGTGCGCATTTTGACATACTTCTGTTGGTTAAACCCGTTACTCCAAGACAATAAATTCCAGAACGTGAAGATAGTTGTGTTAACATGGTCCTCTTGTATTCACATAAATCAAAGAAGATAAAGCTGGTATTCCTAGTAATTGAATCTAACTCAGAAACCCTGATGAATAACATAGTCTGCATGTAAATCAAAATGTACGTACGACATTTTTTTCAGAATATTCAAGACATTATTTTCGCGGACCTATAATCACCATTGACCTAAAAACATACAGCCACATAGCTTAGTTTAATAGTTTAGTTACTTCTCACCACATGTGTAAACATTTACAAGTACGATGAAATTATTGCAAAATGAATACAATTCACATGTGCCATTCTATCTAGAATTATAAGAGACGGCATATACTATAAATAACATCACTATACAAATCAATGATTGGTAGTATCAATACAGTATCCAATTATATGTATTAGTGATCCGGGGGCCATTTCACTAAACTTCGTACGACTAAAATATTCGTATGTGCAAATTTAGAATCGTCTGGAAATTAATTTTCGTATCTTCGCTGCGTAGAAACGAATCGATGGATCTGTACGTTCTTAACCCATTTCATGCTGAGGATATGCCATTTTGATTGGGGAAAATCATAAATATTTTCTTTACAAGTGCTTAGAAGTATACATCGCGACTACCAGTTAAACCGTCTCGTCAATACGGTTCAAATGAGTGGTCGCAACATATACTTTCATTGAGAAATAACAAAAATAAAATAAAATATTAAAAAAGACATACCCGTAAAGGTGCATACCGCATGTAATGGGTTAATGGTCGACTCTATCGGTGTCCAAACGAAGGAGCGACATTTAAGGTGTTTGCCTTCGTTTCTAGGCGACGAAGGAATGAAAAGACGAAATGTCCTTTTTTCACCACCATATTTCCGTGGCTGTATGAACTCATCTTGTCGTACCGTTCTTTCTGGAACAGTTTATATGTGTACATCAAACGGTTTGATATCGTAATTAATGCCTACCCGTTGTCTATTGGGATTTCCACGGGAATACAACATCCAACGATATGTTCATATGCTTTGTCAGCCACGACGCCTGATCGCGGTCAGTAGATGTACACGGAGATAACCAAGTGTATCCGATTTACGGAACATGGCATCCACGTCACGTGGAGGCTTATTAGACAGCGTGGTTCCGTGTTTCCTGCCATGTTGCCAAATTGTGAGTCGAGGTTAACCACATGTATTATCAGGGATACATTTGTTCTCGTTGTGTTAAACAAAGCCAACCTGTGTTTTTAATTTCGAAACTTATATTCATAAGGAATGTTTCCTGCCTTCACTCAGGTGTTACAATACGAACATGCACATGTTTCCCCGGACACTTTTCGCGGATAGTTATGTTTAACCACACTAAATCAAGAGTAAAACGGCAAAGTAAATATCCCAGATGCTTAATGCAATAGACTCTGTTTGCTTGCAGAACCTGATCATTCGATGTACTAATCTACTTTCCAAGTATACTTTTACATTGGTCATTTGCTAGCATAATGTTTGTGTTTATATTTTGATTGAATATAACTTTGTTAACAATAATTAAAACTGTATTTTATGTAGTGAATATATCCAACGCAGGATGGGTGCATGTCCTCTTTAAACATTTTTTCTCATAACGTGTATCATATCTGTAGTATACGCTTTATTTCCAGTCACTACTCTTGAACTGTACGAATAAACAGCGCCCTCCCTATAGTTAGCACTTTGTTGTTTATAATCATCTTCCAGTACTCACTAACAAACAATTGTAATGCGATATCGTGTCAATAATATATAATTATAATATAGAAATTGTACGTTACAGTAGATACTCCGTTTTGATTGTTACATGTATGTCATTGTATCATCATATTACTGGGTTGTATACCCCATGTTGTCACATTTCTGAATGTATAACATAAATGTGACTGAGACGGGAGAAATGGGGTTTATGGAATTTTGAACCAGTATATCCAGTAGCCGAGTTCACCAACATTGCAAAGTATACTTTTCTAGCAAAGTATACTTTGAGGGAGTAATCATTTATTTTTCCTGAAATGCATTATTTCATATAGAACTAACGACTGCATATATTTGATGATTAAAAGTATGCAGAATTATTATACTGAATTTATTACATTATCACAGCCATAATGGCTGTGATAATGTAATGAATTCAGTATAATAAAAAGTATTAAATTTATCCTAAAGTTTAAAATTTCTCCCTCAAAGTATACTTTGCTAGAAAAGTATACTTTGCAGTGTTGGTGAAATAGGCTACAGATCAGTGTATATCCATCAATGAAGCACCCGTCATGTGCATAACAAACAATACAGATCGCCATCGGGCTACATGAGAGTGCTATTATATCAGGAGCTACACTACAAATCACATATTCGCTACATTCTTGCAAGCACAGCCACATTTCCGAATGGATGACATACATTTGGACGGAATGTGTGCCGTCCTGACATGGCGTATCTACCATTCCTCTTCTCTTTACCGTTCGTCTTCTTTTCTTAACTCTCTCGTGATGTTTATCACGCATCACTTGGCGGCGCTACACCACCACCTCCGTTAATCGTGCCAATATTTCAATTTAGTTTTATTTCAAACCGCTTGACTGTTGTCCTTGAAATCAAGCATATTGGTTGGCTGAGTCTGAGCTGTTACAGCTCAGGCTCAGCCAATCAAGCTGATTAATAGCGAGTTTAGATTGCCAATATATGTTCAGAAACAACGATGACACGTTGGCAATATTAACGCAGGCGGTTGCGAAACATAGGAGTAACACGAAGACAACACGACATACAGTCGGACGATCGACCAAGAACACAAACCCGTGTAGGGGGAAGTGAGAGTATCGTGGTGGGCACAAAAATCATTCGTTAAATAATTAGTTACATATGCTGTCTCATTACGAGTGATGTTTTACAAGAATGTCTTCACGCTACACCTGCTGGCAACCCCTCACATAAAACACGTAACACCGAATAAATAGAAAAACAGAACTATAATCACTATTCCGTCAACAAATTGGAGATCACATCTTCTAATTTCTGTTTCAAATATAAAACGCAGGAACTATTTCTTTCAGCGGAGTAAGAGAAACTGCGTCATTAATCATCTAAAGACAATATCAGTACGATCTCAACGGAGTCGGCTTTGTTCAAAGTGGATTGTTTACCGCTCATACCCCGGTTCCAACAACATTTTCCATATTTCCCGGTAGATAGTCATCTATAGTATAGATTTGGGAAAAGTATTTCAGTCTGTTTTACGAGTTAAAATGCCACCGCATTCGTTCGCGTAATACACACAGTTTGGATGCGGGATTCGTGATGTTATATTAAATCACCATTTTCGTTGACTGAATTCATTTAAGAAACTCGGCAATGCCTCTTTCCTATGAAATATTTACACTCGTTTAATAAATATGAAATTACTCATGTTCTATGCCCTTTCTATATATTGTTTTCTATTTGTCATTGATTTCTCTATAATTCCAGCACAAAGATATTTACACAATTCCCTAACATTTGATTGGCCCGTAGCAAGTCTCTGTCCAAAATTTATATCCCAGTAAGCTCCCACGCCGAACTACTTTCCGTAACCGTCAGGTGCAGTTAAAATAATTATTAAGAAAACGGAAAATAAACACATTTTCTTGAAGAATTTATTTCAAATGCTGGAATTATAAGGAATGAATGGCCTTTTTGTGGAATTTATCGGGGATATAAACTTGAAAAAGTCGCGGGAATACTGGACGAGGCCTTCCGGCCTTCGTCCAGTATTCCCGCGACTTTTCCAAGTTTATACCCCGATAAATTCCACAAAAAGGCCATTCATTCCTATAGTAAACATGTATAGTAGACTCATGTAATCATTATAATGCGGGAAACAAACATTAATTGTCGTCTGATGTTGTTTTATGATATTTATAAAGTGCAGTCAAATCATGTCATTTATGAGAAAAATGAAAGATAAAAAATAAACAGCAGCCGACAAAATTTAATTCAACTTCGATAGCAATTGCGCCCCACAGCTTTAATGTACCATTACGAAATTAAAATGATGCAATAATCGCGGGGGGGGGGGGGGCGTATCACTAAACTTCGTACGGCTAAAATGTTCGTAAGTGCAAAATTATGATAGTCTGTAAATGTCACATTAACAATGTTTTCTTGTAAACAATTATTGGATTTACATTTATTGAGCATAGGCTGCATTTGCAGCCTATGCTCAATAAATGTAAATCCATTAATGCGTGGAAACCAAGATAACGAAATCAAGATAACGAGCCATCATAAGAAACTATCCGTATTGCACCACGCCAGAAATTTCGTTTCATAGCAGTTGTGTTCCCTTCCAGATATTCAAACCATATTAGCATCATGTTCCAAAATCTGGTGTGAACACCAAGAGACATACTAATACAGACTTCCTATGTTTCTGGAACACCTCAGCCGCGGTAGTTGCGACTTTCTGAAATGACTGCGCATCTTATCAATACGAGTCGTGAACTTCGAGTCGTTTAATGAGACACTGCGCAGATGTTTCGGAAAGCCATCCGTACCAAAATATGTTTACTCGCTTTATAACCGCCAGTAAATTCAATATATTTGCGCCACTCCATTAAAATAGTCATGAACGATAGTTCGTTGACGGAATATAAAAACACAAAATGATTACAAAGTCACATACATTGAGAGAGACATTTAAAACATGGCGTCCAGATTTTGGTTTTAATTTTCAGGAATTGTTCAAGACTTGATTGATGTGGTCCAGTGAATGAATATAGCAAAGTTTAACGCACTGTTTCATAAAAAGTCGGACATGAAAACGAAATGCTAGAGAGCGGCTTGAGATCTCGCCTTAAGTAAAAATAGGCCTATACGACGTCAGAAGTGCGTCAATATATTGACAATGCTAGACAATTTCCCGCGTACCGCCTTTATTATGTTCAATCTACGTTGTACCGCTTGGGGATTTTCTGATGACAACTCCAATAACCAGTCTATCAGTTAATAAAAACTCTATTACTACCCGTCAATCAATGCTAGGCTCTGTCTTACGTGTGTAAATCTATCAAAGCCGCCATGTTTGTTCAGACTATCTGTGTAAATCGATATGTAACCCCCATGTTAAAGTTGTCACCGGGGTTGCCAAACAGGTGTCAACGGGTGAAAATCTTGTAAAGACGCTGGTAACTCTATATCCGGGATAAAACAGCGGAAAGATTCGCCGTGGCATCGGCGGGCGGTTGATTGATTAAGGCGGCCCCGGTCGGATCAGCCGGCTAAGTCAAGTTATATTGTGCCATTCATAATGACTGTCAACTAACATGATTAGGGCAATAAAGGGAGACGAACGATTTCAATATGGCTTTCCTTTGACAGGCAACTGATGAGGAGAATACGCGGTGGAAACGGCTAGTGAAACCGACTTCCCGGCATCCAACAGTAGGCGATGTGAAGCGTCTGGTTAACATCGACCGAGACCTGTAGCCGATTTCACCAAAATTGCTAAGCATACTTATCTAACTAAGTATACTTTGAGGGAGCAATCATTTATTTTTCCCGAAATGAATTATTTCATATAGAACTAACGACTGTATATATTTTATGATTAAAATTATGCAGACTTATTATACTGAATTTATTACATTATCACAGCCAGAATGGCTGTGATAATGTAATAAATTCAGTATAATACAAATTAATAAATGAATCCTGAAATTGAAAATTTCTCCCTCAAAGTGTACTTAGCAAGATAAGTATACTTTGCAATTTTGGTGAAATCGGCTACAGGTGTGGACTGGTTGTATGTGAGCAGAGCTCTTGTATTACCTTCCTTACATCAGCACCATATTGACTTGGAAATCAGTCGCACTTTCCGTAAATGACGTCGACGAGCGACACAAACGTCTGAGTTGTCTTTAGAAGCACCAAGTACGTTGACGTTGGAAAATACTATTATAAAACTCGAGAATCCACCCATTTGTATGTGCCAACCTTTCATTGACACGTCTTCGGGTTAAAAAATGACGAATAGCCATGATACATGTAGACTATACCGCTCACTCTGTTAAAGAAGCCGTAGTTCATAATGTATCTGACTATTTTCTGAACAATGTTGTTTTGTACGTCATTGGTCGTTTCTAGTCAGTTTGTGTGAAAACAACGTGTTTTGTATTCCCAGCATGTTCCTTATTGTTGTCTTGACATATCGCGCTGATCACGACACAATGGGCCGGGCGAGGTTTCCGCTAATGTAGCCGTCGATCAGCTATACATATGTGGGCCGTTGGATGGTGTAACTATTTTGTACCTAAGAACATGTGCGACGATATCTCATGAAAAAATATTTACAAAATTTATACGATATTTCCCGTACGTGACGTCGAAAGATGAGGCAATTTTCATAGCAAATGCGGAATAGAATTCCACATTTGCCATGACAGTTTCCTCATCTTTCGATGTCACGTACAGAAAATATCACAGTTTCTGTAAATATATTTCATAAAAAATCGCATATGTTCTTTAGTACAAACAACATGACGTGTCTCATGACACTCGTTTGGCCAGTGTAGACGCTGACCAACATTTGGAATTATCAACACCCGTTATTCAGTGACAAAATCAGCGCCAGCTTGATGGATACGCAGGATGATCTGGTACTACGTGGGTCATACGAATGTGTTGTTCTAAAGTCCTGCGGACAAATTATTACTCTTTTAAATAAATGACATCGGAAAAAATTGAAATTGGGATGAAAATTACATTACCATGGTACCATTGGAGAAACAAAATATGAGCTGATTCGTGATATACATATACATTGTATGCATGGCACAAACAACTTGTGAAAGTTAGAACAAAATCGGAGATTTTGCGTGCCGGACCCGTATGGCAATGTTTTGTGTTTTACTTGGTCTAAATATACTGAAAGGATAAGTAAACTGTCATTTGTCATTTTGAAAAATTTTCTTTGATTTTCAGTAAAAAAAATATAATTTATATTTAAGAAAACAATGATATACATCATTATTTTGAAAATGAGCATGGCGTCCTCTTATGTGTATTACATATTTATTTGCAGTATATGTCAGGTGACTATTTTAATAATTTATTAAATAATAATAATAATGAAACATTATATAATAAACATGCCGGTTTTCACCCTTCACCCTTCTACACTGCTGATGTATTTAACCAAATATTGCAGTCAAACATTGATCAAAATAGTAAAAATATACATTTTATCTATTAGTATAAACATATTTTACTCATATTATGTTACATGACATGTACATGATGTAAATCACGAGCACAACTCAAAGTAATATGAATGGGATTCAGAAGAAAGCAAGTTGCTTATGCGAATCTCTGTCTCCCATTTCATCTATTAAATACAGTGGAACCTCTCTAAACCGGACATCCTGCTACCATGGAAACTATTTATTCGTTGACGTTTTCATTTGTTTTCCTTTATTTACTTTGTAAGAATGAACAGATTCAATATTTGAAATTACACGTATAAATTATTGATATAAATACAATAACCGGTAATGTGTGCATGTGATCATCTTAATGGAAATGATTACAGCCACAGAATAAATCAACTCAATGCATACTAAATACATAATTAAATACAAATATAGTAAACAAATAAACGTCAAATAGAGTCAGGACCGTCTAGAAGTTAATTATTCACGACGAGATGACAGCATGCCAGTTGGCAAAGTAACTGGGCATTGGCCTTATTGCAATTACTGGACATTGTTGCCATAGCGTCCAGCTTAGCATTGCATCAAATTGTATAATGTACATTTGTACATTAAAATGGACTTAGCGACCAGTTTACGATCGTATCAAATTGTAAAATGTACATTTGTATATTAAAATGGATTTAGCGACCAGTTTACGATCGTATCAAATTGTATAATGTACATTTGTACATTAAAATGGCCTTAGCGACCAGTTTACTATCGCATCAAATTGTATAATGTACATTTGTATATTAAAATGGACTTAGCGCCCAGTTTACCATCGTATCAAATTGTATAATGTACAATTGTATATTAAAATGGACTTATCTCCCAGTTTACCATCGCATCAAATTGTATAATGTACATTTGTATATTAAAATGGCCTTATCTCCCAGTTTACCATCGCATCAAATTGTATAATGTACATTTGTATATTAAAATGGCCTTAGCGACAGTTACCATCGCATCATGTATAATGTACATTTGTATATTTAAAATGGTCCTTAGCGACCAGTTTCGCATCGCATCAAATTGTATAATGTACATTTGTATATATGGCCTAGCGACAGTTTGCATCGCATCCATTGTATATGTACACTTTGTATATTAAAAAGGCCTTAGCGACCAGTTTTTTACCATCGCATCAAATTGTATAATGTACATTTGTATATTAAAAATGGGACTTAGCGACCAGTTCGCATCGCACAAATTGTAATAATGTACATTTGTATATTTAAAATGGTCTTAGCGAACCAGTTTAGCATCGCAATTTTTTCAAATTGTATAATGTACATTGTATATTAAATGGTCCTAGCGACCAAGTTTCGCAAATTCGCATCAAAATTGTAATAATGTACATTTTGTATATTTAAAATGTCTTTTAGCGACCAGGTTTAGCCATTTCAGCATCAAATTTGTATAATGTGACCCATTGTATATTAAAATGGACTTTTTTAGCACCAAAGTTTCCATCGCATCCAAATTGTAATAATGAATTACAATTTGTAATATTAAAAATGGACCTTAGCGACCAGTTTCGCCAATCGCATTTCAAATTGTATAAGGTAACATTTGTATATTAAAATGACCTTAGGCTGACCAAGTTTCGCATCGCATCCAATTGTATAATGTACATTTGTTATATTAAAAATGAATCCTTAGCGACCAGTTTTCGCATCGCATTCAAATTTGTATAATGTACATTTGTAATTTAAACTGGCCTTAGCGACCAGTTTCCGCAAAAATTCGCATCAAATTGTATAATGTTACATTTGTAAATATTAAAAATGGTCCTTAGCGACCAGTTTAGCCATTTCGCATCAAATTGTATAATGTACCATTTGTATATTAAAATGGACTTAGCGACCAAGTTCGGCATCAGGCATCCATGTATAATGGGTTTTTTTTTACCAATTTGTATATTAAAATGAACCTAGCCGACCAGCTTCGCATCGCATTCAAATTGTATAATGTTACAAAATTGTATATTAAAATGGCCTTAGCGACCAGTTTTTCGCATCGCCATCCTTTTCCAATGTATAATGTACATTTGTATATTAAAATGGCCTTAGCGACCGATTTTCGCAAATTCGCATCAAATTTTATAATTGTACATTTGTATATTTAAAAATGGCCTTACGACCAGTTTTCGCATCGCATCAAATTTTATAAAGTACATTTGTATATTAAAATGCCTTAGCGACCATTTGCATCGCATCAAATTTATAATGTACATTTGTATATTAAAATGGACTTAGCGACCATTTGCACTCGCATCATTGCATAATGTACATTTGTATATTAAAATTGACCTTAGCGACCATGTACCAGGTCGCATCGCAATTGTATAATGTACATTTGTATATATTAAAATGCCTTAGCGACCAAAAGTTTACACCGTCGCATCGTTTTGTAATATTTGTATCAAAATTGTATATGCTAAGCGAACCGGTTACCGTCGCATCAAATTGTATAATGTACATTTGTATATTAAAATGGCATTAACGACCAGTTTACCGTCGCATCGAATTGTATAATGTACATTTGTATATTAAAATGGCCTTAGCGACCAGTTTAGCATCGCATCAAATTGTTTAATGTACATTTGTATATTAAAATGGCCTTATCGACCAGTTTAGCATCGCATCAAATTGTAAAATGTACATTTGTATATTAAAATGGTCTTAGCGACCAGTTTCGCATCGCATCAAATTGAATAATGCACATTTGTATATTAAAATGGTCTTAGCGACCAGTTTCGCATCGCATCAAATTGTATAATGTACATGTGTATATTAAAATGTTCTTAGCGACCAGTTTAGCATCGCATCAAATTGTATAATGTACATTTGTATATTAAAATGGTCTTAGCGACCAGTTTCGCATCGCATCAAATTGTATAATGTACATGTGTATATTAAAATGGCCTTATCGACCAGTTTAGCATCGCATCAAATTGTATAATGTACATTTGTATATTAAAATGGTCTTAGCGACCAGTTTGGCATCGCATCAAATTGTATAATGTACATTTGTATATTAAAATGGCCTTAGCGACCAGTTTAGTATCGCATCAAATTGTATAATGTACATTTGTATATTAAAATGGCCTTAGCGACCAGTTTACCATCGCATCAAATTGTATAATGTACATTTGTATATTAAAATGGCCTTAGCGACCAGTTTCGCATCGCATCAAATTGTATAATGTACATTTGTATATCAAAATGGACTTAGCGACCAGTTTGGCATCGCATCCAATTGTATAATGTACATTTGTATATTAAAATGGCCTTAGCGACCAGTTTAGCATCGCATCAAATTGTATAATGTACATTTGTATATTAAAATGGCCTTAGCGACCAGTTTAGCATCGCATCAAATTGTATAATGTACATTTGTATATTAAAATGGCCTTAGCGACCAGTTTAGCATCGCATCAAATTGTATTATGTACATTTTTATATTAAAATGGACTTAGCGACCAGTTTCGCATCGCATCCAATTGTATAATGTACATTTGTATATTAAAATGGCCTTAGCGACCACTTTAGTATCGCATCAAATTGTATAATGTACATTTGTACATTAAAATGACCTTAGCGACCAGTTTCGCATCGCATCAAATTGTATAATGTACATTTGTACATTAAAATGGCCTTAGCGACCAGTTTCGCATCGCATCCAATTGTATAATGTACATTTGTATATTAAAATGGCGTTAGCGACCAGTTTAGCATCGCATCAAATTTTATAATGTACATTTGTATATTAAAATGGCCTTAGCGACCAGTTTTGCATCGCATCAAATTGCATAATGTACATTTGTATATTAAAATGAACTTAGCGACCAGTTTCGCATCGCATCCAATTGTATAATGTACATTTGTATATTAAAATGGCCTTAGCGACCAGTTTACCGTCGCATCGAATTGTATAATGTACATTTGTATATTAAAATGGCCTTAGCGACCAGTTTACCGTCGCATCAAATTGTATAATGTACATTTGTATATTAAAATGGCATTAGCGACCAGTTTACCGTCGCATCGAATTGTATAATGTACATTTGTATATTAAAATGGCCTTAGCGACCAGTTTAGCATCGCATCAAATTGTATAATGTACATTTGTACCATACACCACCGCCTGTGCTAATCCTGCCAATATTTGACAATTTCTATATTACAGAATACGTGAAAATTGTGCTTGAAAGGAAGCAGATTGATTGGCTGCGCCTGAGCTGTGGTACAGCTCAGGCACAGCCAATGAAACTGCTTGATTGCGAGTTGATATTGCCAATAGTTGTTCAGAAACGTTGATATCTGGGCAAGATTAACACAGGCGATGGTGTCATCCCTTTTCGATATTACATTGAAATTTTCCGACAGTCTTGTCGATAATAATATAATGATTTTCACATCGGGTAATAAAATAATATTTTTTCTGTCGGGAGTATATTCAGAAAGTGTTGTGTTTTCAGGAATTAATAAAATATGTGTGTGGAATGGTGGAAGACACTATACAATTGTATATAGTCATAAATATGGGTGGTGGGTCGGTAATTAATTGAAGTGCGTGCCTGGCGGTTTGGTAAGACCATGAATCGCAAATATGGATAGTTTGAGAAAAATATAATTGTGTATGAGTATACATGGTTGTCAGTGAATGTGCAGGTTCATGTGTACATATATAATAGTCTCTTATAATTCTTTGTCAGAATGACAATGTATTGTGTGTATTTTTTGGATATATACATTGATGAGACTTTAAATAAATTAAAAAAAAAGTAGTACGATGTTTGTTGTGAAGAAAGGTACCTTTCGCACCACTCCCACAATTCACATTATAAATTCTGGCGGAATGTATTTATTTGAAATCGCTATTGTGACGAAGTCTGTATGTTTGCTATTATTTCATGGCGAAACATGACAGCTGCTTCTGTGTGTGGTAGTGATGTTTGTGAATTCCCGACCATCGTTACAATACTACCAATTTTGTAACTGGAATTTAATTAGATGAACATGACAAAAATACAAACAGCTTCAAACCTAATCTCTCTTTTTATGACTAAACCCTGCCTAGTTCTCCAAGAATACAGACTTGTAATATGCACCATCATGTCAATCGCGTTTGCATTCCGACTTACATCTGCAATTTGCTTCGCAGTTTGTGCATTTGCGGGTTCCCGCAAATGCACAAACAGCGAAGCAAATTGCGGATATTGCCAGTCAAGAGGCATACAAAACGATGAAGAAACCATCTCCATCCTGCAGTTTCCTCGCGTATTAAAAATAACGACGCTATTCCCATACCAGGCAGTAATATTTGTTCCTATTTTTTTGTTATTAGAAACGGATAACACATAATCCAAAATATATGGAAAATGGTAATTCTCCGTCCTCTTGATTTTATTTGATGCCAAGCCCGATGACCCTTGGTCATCATAAAAGCTATTTGTGAGTTTGATGTCGCATCGCTCGCGACGGGAAATGGTCAGTTGTGAATACTAATTTCAAGTGGTCAAATCTGTGGTTACGCCGTTGTCCCTCTGTGGCCATGATTAATATAGCCATTCAAGGATTACTGTCCTTCGTGGGTCAAGTGTCGTCTTGCTATCAGCTGCTGTGCAGATTGAAATTTAAACAAACTCGATTGTACAACATGTTTCTTTTTGTAAAATCCGATTTGAAAAGCGTTTAAATAACCAAACATCAAACGCGGATGATATCGATGCGTTTGAGGACTAATACACAGAGTTAACACTATAGTTAACGTGAGTAACACTTATTTTACAAGGAATGCAATACCATGGACAGCGTTCGTGTTGCATCATATATCTCATTCCTCATTCGCAAATACATCACTTAAACAATTTTCACAACACAAATTAACAGCGGAATTGGCCGCAAATGGAGCGCCGTGGCGTAATGGTTAGTGTGTCGGACTACTGATCCAAGGGTCGTGGGTTCGAGCCTGACTAGCGGCGTGCGTTGTGTCCTTGAGCAAGACACTTTATCCACACTGCTCCAGTTCACCCAGCTGTAAATGGGTACCGATAATTCGTAGTTGCTCTGTAAATACGAATTACCGGCTTCTCTCAAAAATCTCTACCTCCGTTCTTTCTCCCATTCTTGGGAGACGGCATGCAAGGTCGTAGAGCCAGTGCCGCCGTTAAATATAAGCACAAAAAAAAGAATTGGCCGCTTTTTCGATACATATTAATGTGGATGTGACTGGAGAATTGGGGATAATGGGTTTTGCGACCAGTGTAGATCCATATCAGTCTAATCAGGAGCTACGCTGTTCGCTATTGCATCAATGAAACATCGGTAACAAGCAATATATATCATTATCAGGCTACGGGAGTGTCTATGTACTCGGGTGCTATATTGATAACTAATCCCAGTTCTCCAGTCACGGCCACATGTATTATAAGAGAGACATGCAATCAAACCGATTCCTTAATAATTCCAGCACAAAAATATTTACACAATTCCATAACATTTGATTAGCCCGTAGCAAGTCTCTGTCCAAAATTTATATCCCAGTAAACTCCCATGCCGAACTACTTTCCGTAACCGTGAGACGCAGTTAAAATAATTCTTAAGAAAACGGAAAATAAACACATTTTCTTGATGAATTTATTTCAAATGCTGGAATTATAAGGAATGAATGACCATTTTGTTGAATTGATCGGGGATATAAACTTGGAAAAGTCGCGGGAATACTGGACGAGGCCTTCCGGCCTTCGTCCAGTATTCCCGCGACTTTTCCAAGTTTATACCCCGATAAATTCCACAAAAAGGCCATTCATTCCTATAATAAATCCACAATACATGGCCTTTGTGTCGGAACGTTTTTAACGTATGTACTGATCTGGGGCTACGTAACTCGTAAACGGAGCATTATATGTGCCCGTGACTGGAGAAATGTGGCTTATGTGATTGGTGCAAGTGTATCTCCTGGTCAAATACCACACTCTCCAATCCTGGTACCGTGTATATTGCTTGTTAGGCGCATAACGAGTGTTTCACTGACGTTCATGGCGAACGTCGCAAATCCTAATCAGAATGTGCGGATGCACAGGCTGATCTGGATCTACAACGGTCTCAAAATTCAAAAGCCATATTTCTCCAGTCACAGCCGCATATGTAATTAAAAATGAAACAAATTACATAACTTTAGCGACTTGACAAGCGTATGCATATCGAACCAATTGCACGGGCTATATTTCAGTATTACATGTTCGTCTTGTCTTTGAATTAGCAGCCCTATTAATTATGTACGGAGCCCCGCAGGGGACATGTTTTTTTTTTATTAATTCGTTCCCACGAAATAACAATTCGTTCCCTGAATTTAACAGTTTGTTCCCTCGAAATTCGTTCAATTTAACAATTCGTTCCCTCGAATTAACAATTCGTTCCCACGAATTAACAATTCGTTCCCACGAATTAACAACTCGTTCCCGTGGGAACGAATTGTTAATTCGTCGGAACGAATTGATAATTCGTCGGAACGAATTGTTATATCGTTGGAACGAATTGTTATTTCGTGGGAACGAATTGTTATTTCGTGGGAACGAATTAATAAATTAAGGGAACGAATTGTTATTTCGTGGGAACGAATTAATAAAAAAAATCCATGTCCCCTGCGGGGCTTCGCAGAAGCCCCATTAATTATGCACGGAAGTGGTGTGTCATTTTTCCATTGAACGGCCATGTTAACGGGAGCATTTGATGCGTTTTTACCTATTGTAATAATCGTTTTTACATGTTCGTATCAATTTGTTTGACAGGGAAAGTAATATATTGCTTGTTTGCTCTTTAGTAAGACATCCAGTAGAATTGAACAAGTGACATAGTGACCTTTTTATGAGTGTAAGTACTTCACCTGCTTAACGCAGTGGGTTCGTTCGTAATTTTGGATGGCGGGCGAATCAGTAGGCACAATCTATTTAAAATAGGAAAAAACAAGAATTGGCATCGCTAAACGAAGCTAATCCCATCGCTGGCAGCCTTGATAATAAAAGAGAAGAAAACATAAGTCCTCATTGACCTTGACCTTGGGCGGTCAGACGTGTGTCGTATGCAAAAGAAAACACCATCCCGAGACTACACATTGTGGCCATTATATTATCAACATCGGTGAAGCGGTTCACGTGTTATTGAAAAATGAAATGGGTTACTAACGTACGCACGTACGTATGTACATGGACTAACGCTATATCCCCTCTTGGCCGCAGGCATTCGGCGTGTTTCGGCATTCGTCCGTACTGCTATAATTGAAATTAAATTTAAGGAGAAATTTATTAATTTTTATTATACTGAATTTATTACATTATCACAGCCATTTTGGCTGTGATAATGTAATAAATTCAGTATAATAATTATGCATACTTTTAATCATCACATATATCAAGTCGTTTGTTCTGTATGACATAATGCATTTCGGGAAAAATAAATGACTACTCCCTCAAAGTATACATTGCTAAAAAAGTGTACTTTGCAATTGTGATGAAATCGGCTACAGATTATCAACGTTTCTGAGCATATATTGCCAATTCCAACTCGCAATCAAGCAATTTGATTGTCTGAGCCTGAGCTGTAGCACAGCTCAGGATCATAAATCAAACTGCTTGATTGCAAGCACAATATTAAAGTATTTCTAAATAAAGACATTGATTGCATAGTTACGTGTGGTTATTTTCTTCATAGCTGATGCTTCTGTTCCAACGGGCAGTCGTTCGTGCATTTTTATCTCAATCTCGTACTGGGCTACGACAAGCTACAATAACTCGCCTCCGATATGTTGTCTACGGTTACAATTTGTCCCATTCATAATATGTGAGAAACCGAAGTGCATACCCAAACCTGTTGCAAGTAGGTCAAAATTTAGTAAACTGTATATTTTATACAAAAAAAAAATCTTTGATGTAGAACTAGTAAATTGCCAAAAATAATAGAACAGGGAAATCATTTTCTCATGGAAGCCATATTTTCTCTAGTTGTTGTTCAACATTCAACATAACGAAATGAAAATTTACAAGACATACATGCACATGTCCGATAAACACTGTGACACGGTAAAATAACCAATGTTCTTTAGTAATGCAATGTAATTTATTGATACAGCTTGTACAGTTTTGTATCTCTAACATATCAAACATGCCGGATAACAGATTGCAAAAATCGCTCTTCCTTGTGTTACATTAAAGAGATGGGGTTAAATTGCTACCCGGGGTAGCAATGTTGTTTCTAAGCTACGACATACACACCTTTACTAGCAGATTTGTATAGTGAAGATCAGTTAAAAAAAAGCAGATTTTTTCAAAATCCAGTATTTTATATTTGAAATTTCAAATATAATGGTATGCTATAGTTTACCAGCAATTTTCGCGATGCTTAATATAACCAACCAGTGCGAGGAACGCTATCACTTGACTATCTAACTACAAACACGTAACTTCGCAGAGAAGAGTTACATATCCGCAGCTATTGATTATCCAGAAACAAATCAGCACTCCATTGTTCGAAGACGTTTCTTTTCCGCCTCAGTATATAAACTAACATTCAGCTTTAGTATTATCGTGAACTTGTATTTTAAAATAAAGTCATCGGTGAGAACTTCACAAAACGGATAGCGCATGCCACACTGTCTTCACTGATCTACTGTCTGTTCCACGTTTTGCTGCCGACGAACTTTTGGCTATTACACACACTAAATCTAAAAACTATTTAAAAGTCAGTACTTTTTCATCAATAATAAAAAAGTCACCCTCTTAATTTTTTTATTTAATGAAATTCCAACAAATATTGATTTTATTGCGAAAAAAAGATTTTCCTATGGGAATTTAACATGGGGCAAAAAGAGGCTGGAGTGACGAGGAGGTCAACAAATGAAAACAAAAGTTAGATTTTGAAAATCGGTCTATTTTTAGCCCCATGTTAAAATCACATACATTTATTATTGATGAAAAAGTTTTTAGATTTGATATGTGTAATAGCCAAAAGCTCGTCGGCAGCAAAACGTGGAACAGACAATAGTGTATATTACTCAAGGTGCATGATCACGTGGTTACACCAACAACAACGTCGACCACTCCAAAGTAAGTATTATTTGATATGTTCCTTAATATGCAACGGATTTTGATGAATTATGGCGCAGCAAACGCGTCTTCATAAGCTGCATTTGGTGGTCTAGGGAGTTTGGCACAGACTTATGTCGTTTTTGCGAAGAAGCGATTTCCGTGTCAGAGACACGGAAATCGATTCTTCGCAAAAACGACAGAAGTTTGGGCGAAAATACAGAGACCACCAAATGCAGCTTAACAAGACGCGTTTGATGTGCCATATTTAATTAAAATCAGTTACGTACTAAGGACACTATAAAAAAATACGTGTACGTACTTTGAATCGGTGCTTGTTGTTGTTGTTGTTGTTAGTACCACGTGATCATACACCTTGATAGCCAAAAGCTCGTCTGCAGCAACACGTGGAACAGACAATTACATGTATTGTTTTAAAACTTCACAAAATGGATAAATACATGACATTTGTCACATTCTTTCCACTAGATCTGTAGCCTATTTCACCAACATTGCAAAGTATACTTTTCTAGTAAAGTATACTTTGAGGGAGAAATTTTCAATTTTAGGATAAATTTATTAATTGTTATTATACTGAATGTATTACATTATCACAGCCATTTAATGTAATAAATTCAGTATAATAATTCTGCATACTTTTAACCATCAAATATATGCAGTTGTTAGTTCTATATGAAATAATGCATTTCGGGAAAAATAAATGATTACTCCCTCAAAGTATACTTTGCTAGATAAGTATACTTTGCAATGTTGGTGAAATCAACTACTGGGGGCCGTTTCACTAAACTTCTTACGACTAAAATGTTCGTAAGTCCAAATTTAGGATCGTCTGGAGATTTCAATTGATGGTTTTTCATTTATTGAGCATATGCTGCATATGCAGCCTATGCTCAATAAATGTAAATCCAATAATTGTTTTCAAGAAAACACTGGTAATGTGAAATTTACAGTCTATCAAAATTTTGCACTTACGAACATTTTAGTCGTACGAAGTTTAGTGAAACGGCCCCAGGTGTCTGGTACTACTGTTCTGTCACAAAACAAATGAATGAACAAATGCATGAATGAATCACAATAAAAACAACAGATTGGTATTCTGTCGGAATCAGCTACAGACGTGGTGACTAGCTTGTGCTGACTAGCTGGCACAACTGTGTGGGGCCCTTATCTACAATGGTATCTCTGCCATCAATCTGAGCACGGTTATCTTTCCCTGACTCGCGGTTTTCATGGCCACAACGTGCATGTGGCAGGAGGATAGAGGTTCTGGGATGGCTCCCGGTTACAGACCGTGTGTCATCGTGGATATTTGACCGTACATGTATATCTGCAGACCCACATATTCTATCAAATTAATTTGTAATTATATAGCTTATTCACCCAGTACCAACTACTAAATATTATGAATGCACATGTTTGTATCAGCAAAGCAATATTAACCCGTACACCGCTATCTTAATGTTTTGCTGTCTGCTGTTTATTTTCTATTTTCCATTTTTATCATCAAAAAACATGCTTTGACAGCACTTTGGAATAATTTACAACATGTTTTGACAGCACTTTAGAATCTAATTCTAAAGTGCTGTCAAACCATGTTTTTATTACGAAATAAGGCAAGATATAAAAGCAACAGCAGACGACAATTGTTGTGTGTAGCGGTAGCGGTCTAAGGGTTAATACACCCAGGACCAACACTAATGAGATTAGACTAATATAGCCCAAATGGCAACGTTCCTGAACGTGTACTGGCAATCTCAACTCGCAATCAAGCAATTTGATTGATTGAGTCTGAAATGTAGCACAACTCAGGTTCAGCCAATCAAGCTGCTTGATTTCAAGCAAAATATTCAAGTGAAACAAATTTCGTGTGGCTGTGAGAGACCAAAATCTAAATCGATCAAACGTACCAGATTGTGTGACCATATACCAAGGAGTTTGTCTTATATTCTAATATTATATACCATTATAGACTCTGATAAACATGGGAGATAATGTAGTAATGTAGTTCCTGTATTACTGAACCAGAAAGCACAATTTGTGAAACATAATGTTTTTCTGGTAGTTGTGAAATGCTAACACTATACACCATATAGAAATATGTTTCCATTATAGACACTAGTAGAATTATAAATACAATTAAATTAGTCATTTTGTCAAACCCAGATATGTTTCCACGCGATTCATAAGAAAAATTGGGTCCAAAAATACGACAGAAATGTTCGACTACATACAAATACCTTTTACCAATCTGTCTAAGCATATCTGAGACCATTAACCCTTTCAACCCTAAGGAACTGGAATGGACTGTGATATGCTAATATTCCGACCAATCCAATGGTCACAAAATGATTTTCAGATTCGTCCACTTATGAAAAGGGGGTGTTTTTGTTCTCAAAAATATGAACATTACTTTCAAACAGTGCAGATCCTGATGAGACCGCTCGTTACGAGCCGGCTCATCTTGATCTGCACTGTTTGCATAAACCGATATAGCAGGATTTCTGGTTCAAAGGGTTAAGTTGAATAGTATATACTGCTGCACATGTATATTCGAAGTATATTGTTGTTTGTAGCTGCTCGCAACTCATAATTGAATGGATCAGCGGAAGAAGGGGGGGGTGGGGGGGCTAAGTCCATAAGGGACTTAGCTCCCTTCTTCCGCTGAACCATTCAGATGAATTACTCGCTGATTTCTCATGTATTAATCAAGTCTGAGTGAGCGGACGGTTGGAGCCAAGCCGGCGTCAAGATTGGGATCTGGCTGGCAGACCTCCGCAGCTGACCGGTCGGTATCTCTGGCCTATCCCTGGCCAAATCGCCATCTCTATACGTGAGTGTGACTGGAGAAACGGGGCTAATGGGATCTGTGACCTGCATAGCTCCTGGTTACATATATAGCGCACTCCGGTAGCCTGGTAGCGATCTATATTGCGTGTTAGACCCATTGCTGGCTTTTCATTTAATTGATGGAACGGCGAACAGTGCAGATCCTGATCAGACTGTGCGGATGCACTGCCTGATCTGGACCTACACAGGTCACACAACCAATAAGTCCCATTTCTCCAGTCGCAGTCATAAATGACCACTATAATAGAAAAAATGAAGTAACAAGGGCGTCGTTATCACTAAATACTGCCCTCGCTGGCAGCCTTGATAATAGAACAAAATAAAAAAACATGTTTGCCTTACAAACAAGTCCTCAATAACCTTGACCTTGGGCCCTCGGACGTGGGTCGTATGTAAAATAAAGCACCATCATTAGACATACAGTGTGGCCAAATAGTATCAAAATCGGTGAAGCGGATCATGAGTTATCGAAGAATGAAATATGTTACATGTACTAACGTACGCACGTACGTACATGGATAAACGCTATATTCCCTATTGTCATTAGGCGAGTGGATAATTAACGGAAATCTTGTATTTAAAATGGCATGTATTCAACAACACCGTGTGTTCGATTTATATTACATGATGTCGAATCCTAGTTTCCATAGTTAATGTATTTTTGGAAGCAACACTTGACACGTAATGTTATAGATAAAACATACTTATAAGTACATTGTATTACATATAGTAAATCGCAACGTAGAAGGCACATTGCCTAATTGTGATATATTGATTGATTGACTGCGATTTTACGTCCGTTCAACAACAAGGTCGTATCCAAACGGGAGGCACTGACACAATTTTCAAATCATATATAGTAAGCTCCCACAACAAGCTTAATACAGGGCTAATGAAGCCCAAATAAAATAGCCGTCCCATAACATAGAACAACACTATATAAACTGCAATGCATACATATACTTGATGCGGCAAGGAACATGTACATTGTATATTGTAGACATTCTACATTATATTTATAGAAACACTGTAGTTTTCAATTCTTCCCATGCTTTGCAACAATGGTCATGATCCCCAATAACTACCATGAAGCTACGTCTTTACCATTACATAGGGTAATATACAAGGTGTATGATCACGTGGTACTAACAACAACAACAAGTACCGATTCAAAGTACGCATTCTTTTATAGTGTCCTTACTACGTAACGGATTTTGATGAAATATGGCGCATCAAACGCATCTTGTTAAGCTGCATTTGGTGGTCTCTGTATTTTCGCCCAAACTTCTGTCGTTTTTGCGAAGAATCGATGTCCGTGTCTCCGACACGGAAATCGATTCTTCGCAAAAACGACATAAGTCTGTGCCAATCTCCATAGACCACCAAATGCAGCTCATGAAGACGCATTTGCTGCGCCATATTTCATCAACATCCGTTGCATATTAAAGAAAATATAAAATAATACTTACTTTGTGTGGGCGACATTGTTGTTGTTGTAACCAGCGACCATTCGGACGGTGAAAATTGTTAATATAATTATTTTTATATCATTGTAAAGTAAATTATCTGTAAAGTAAGATATGTTCATGATCGCAAAACATACAGGCAGATCTTGCAGCACACAAACACATTCAAGCAATACAGTGTAACCTCCCTAAATATGACACCCTGGGGTCTCCCAATGATGTCCTGTTAATATAGAGTCCACTGTGCATACGCCAGTTACTATAATACGGCACCAGTTACTATAATACGACACCAGTTACAATAATACGGCGTGACTGACTGACAGGTGGGTTGGTGTGTACGAACTATCGGCTCCATCTAACTGGCAGATTGTGTCCATTTCGCTCCATATGTTAGCTGCCTGTTGTATGAAACAAACGCCAGTACGCAGATCAAGAAGCGTAGATCCACCAGAGTGTCAGGTTTTCTGATCATATGCGGTAGAACATCACTAGATGACTAGAACATGTGTGTGCTTAACTGAAGGGGTCAGTGGAATAAGGGTGTTAACTCCTTCATGGAGTTAGACCCCTTCTTCAACTGACTCGTTCAATAATATGAAGGAGTCAATGGAAGAAGGGCGCTAATTCCTTCATGGAGTTAGCCCCCTTCTTCCAACTGACCCCTTCAATAATATGAAGGGGTCAATTGAAGAAGGGGACTAACTATTTTCAAAGGAGGTTAGCCACCCCCCCCCCTTTCTTCCACTGACCCCTTCACAAATTATAGCTTTCGTTGGCATTTAGCTATGGTGATATTGTGTGTTCTTGTTCACAAAGCACACAATCATGTATTGTAGTGCTCGTTCGCATGGTTTTCAGTGGAACATATCTAAACCGGCCACCCTGTGGAGCTTCTAGTGTGTCCGGTTTAGATATATTTCACTTTTAGTTGGTTTTCATTAGTTAATACTCGAAATCAAGAAGTGTTGTTGGTTGAGCCAGAGCTGTGCTCAATCTCGGTCAATCAAACTTTCTAATTGAGAACACATTGCGAGACAATGCTGGGAAAGTGTTCTAATCACGAACAGAGTCTGAAAAAAAACCACCAGAATGGTCAGATTTGGCTATTTATTTGCGATTCGAACAATGGTATCATACTGATAATAACAACGGTAAACTACCATATCATGCATGTGCATGATAGTAACGCATCATGTTTGGTCTAAACTGGTCGGAAATCCTAACCTATCTCGTTTGCCTTGTTTGCTGGTTCAGACGCTGAGCTGTTCATCACAGATCTCCCTGTTTCAATTGCGCTAATTAGGGCGAGCGATAGAGACGAAATGGTTATAATTGAAGCAGTGGGATGTTAAATAAATACGCCATGTTTTCAATAGAATCCATACAGTGGATATATAAAACCAGATCTCCCCGGGAAATACGTCTTCGTCGTAGCAAGATTTGGCTACCCGCCGGTCTTTGAGGCATTCCGTCAACGTCGAACCGTGTTATGACGTATTTGCTGTATTGGTATACAAAAGAAACCATAGTCACATGTTTGTAACTAATTCTATAGAATTAGTTACAAACATGTAACTATGGTTTCCTTTGCGACTATGACGCAGTTGATGAATACCGTTAATGCGATCGGGTAGAAACAGTGTATGGCGCACCATGGTTCTGGCGTAAGTTTCTCATGAGTCGTCGCCAACGGTAGAACATAATTTGCGGCTTGTTGAAGACTTGTGTAACAGCAATTCTGCGATAATAGGCATGTGATACACTTGCTCTGTTATGATGTCAAACACACATCTCATTCAAAACAAACACGGAACGAAATGTGCTACCAAACAGCTTATGATTATAAACAATGCCACGAAGAGTATTATTGGGTGGTGAGTCGTCTTGATGCGATTAAATTGACTGTTACGGTTAATGACATACATGTGGTATTGCTCCGATTTTAATTTCCTTATTGAATACATTTTAATAATTCTCCGTGGGTTCTGAAATTCCCACTAGCGTCACATTTAAATGTTGTATCTTATGGACATTATTGTTTCCAAGATATAGCAATCAGCATTGACGAAAATGGGGTAAATACGTGTAAATCCCGTTCATCAAATGATACATTTAAAGACGACAAACAAAACATCATCATTTGACTATTCCATTTCCTTAGCTGTTCAGATAGTCAACTGCAATTCCGCCAGGACATATGTGCCGTTTCACGTCTGAACAGTGCTTTCTTATCCGAAACAATTGTAATTTAATTCTCCGTTCATCGCTGTAACATCACCGACAGGCCCATTGTTGCTGACATTTGCCTGAGAATTTTGGAAAATGTCAAACTCATCTTTACACTTGCCTTGTTGTGTGTACCGTCTTCGATGAAACGTGCAAACGCGTTATTCTTGATTTACCAGATGTAAATGGTGACAGCGTACAATAGCATTGCAACCAGTGTAGACTCTGATCAGCATGCACGTCCGTGCATGCTGATCAGAGTCTACACTGGTTGCAATGGTGATTGTGAAGATTTCTGAATACAATAACCTTTATTTAGAGGTCTCCAATTGACGCCTTAATTAAATTTGATAGCTTTGCCGATTGAAATGGGGAGAAACATCCTTTCGTTAATGAACTTAAAGATGATTGATTGATTAAGTTCCAGAGCGCCGCGCTGATTCAGACGAAGTCTCAGAAAGCTCCGTCGTGACAAAATACTCCAATACTCGGCCTCCTCAACAACAGTCGCTTGCATTTTGTTTGCGGTAGTTTCACCCTCGTCTGTGGCAAACTCTTACAATGCGGACATAACATGTGTCGTCATTTGTTTATTTTTTTTATTTTTCTCATCAAAACATTGTTTGACAGCGCTTTAGAATCATTTCCAATGGAACTGGCATTCCCGTCAATACACCTGTATGTGCATCGGCTCATATAGTTATATATCCAGACAATGCCCCTTTGTTGAATTCATGTAGGATATGTTATTTATTTATATCAGAATATAATACAGTAGAACCTCTTTAAACCGAACACCATGGCGACGCCATTGTGTTCAGTTTAAATGGGTTTCACTGTATTTCATTGTTCGTGATTGAAAGTGACAAAAAACGTTCATGGAATGCTTAATTACAGTGGAACCTCTCTAAACCGGACACCCTGGGGACCTCCCAGGGTGTCCGGTCTAGAGAGGTTCCACTGTAGTATGCATACCTATATCTACATACAGATATTGCACATTTCTCATTATGTATAGCATAACAATACACTGTATTTCAATATATATGCGTGTAATATGACTTTGAAAAGGAAATGCTGTAAATCAATGCGGAATACGACAACGGGGGCCGTTTCACTAAAAGTTGTACGGCTAAAATGTTCGTAAGTGCAAATTATGATAGTCGGTAAATTTCACATTAACAATGTTTTCTTGTAAACAATTATTGGATTTACATTTATTGAGCATAGGCTGCAAATATATTCAGCCTATGCTCAATAAATGTAAATCCATCAATTGAAATTTCCAGACGATCATAAATGTGCACTTGCGAACATTTTAGTCGTACGAAGTTTAGTGAAACGGCCCCCGGGTATCTTTTACATTGATTTTAATATATTCTTAGAACAAAAGTTAAACCTGACCAATGATCTCTTTCGATAGACGGACATGGCCGGACCATGTTGCATGTATTATGGCGTGTAGCACATACTCTATCTACTTTCACCCATATTTCTGCGCATGTTGGCTGATCATAGACGGGTATTGTATACGTGTATGCCTACTTCATCGCGTGTGAGACATGTACTCAAACCTTTACTGAGTGTTGTACAATCTCATCATTATCAACACGTCTGGGGTAACTTTTCACAGAACAGGAGCCAATTGAATTCATCACGTTCTGGATTTTAAGCGGTTTTGATTTGAAGCTTAAATAACGTCAACGTCAATGACGAAACGTAAACGCTCTGGCCGCATGCGTCCAGGTAAAAAATGGCGGCAACTAGTGAAGACGTCGGGTTTGTCATCGTGGCCAAACGTACATTACCCACAGTGAAATATTTAGTAATGAAGTGAATCAAACGTACATGCATGCCAGCCCTGTTTCTATGCCAGTCGTGTCGTGGAAATGTCCAATGGCAATGTGTGCAATTTTCCTGCCCTTTCCGGTCATGGGATTGGCCCCCGTTCTGGGATTGGCCCCCGTTCTGTAGCCGATTTCATCAAAATTGCAAGGTATACTTATATAGCAAAGTATACTTTGAGGGAATAATCATTTTATTTGTCATCGTCATTTCGTCATTTTATTTTTCCCGAAATGCATTATTTTATATAGAACTAACGACTGCATATATTTGATGATTAAAAAGTATGCAGAATTATTATACTGAATTTATTACATTATCACAGCCAAAATGGCTGTGATAATGTAATAAATTCAGTATAATAAAAAGTAATAAATTTATCCTTCAATTGAAAATGTCTCCCTCAAAGTATACTTTGCTAGATAAGTATACTTTGCAATGTTGGTGAAATAGGCTATTTGGACTGTTCCCCGATCTGGGTCTTACATATGTGCCTTTGTTCTGCATTGTAATTCAATTCAACTCCATATTTGACATTATTCATGACGTCTAAAATAATTATCAGCTAAAATACTGAGATACAATGCACATACACTATATTTGCCGAGAACGTATTACATACACATGTCACACGACTCCCAGTGGCAACCTGTCTGACTTGTACATGCACAATATTGGCTATCCACACGGTTACTTGTCTATTCCGCGTTTTCCACGCTGTCCTTATTCCCCCTAATATAAGGAACATGACGTTAATGAAACCAGTCTTGTGATATTCATTTTCCTATTGGAACTAATTTGCATGTCCGTGACACGGTCGTCCCACGGGATTCCATATTATCGCGGCATTTTAAAGACAAGATATGTCAATTATTTGCCGCTGAAACAGAGATAAGGGACCAGTAGCCGATTTCACAGAATAATCATTTATCTTTCCCGAAATGCATTATTACATATAAAAGTAACGACTGCATATAGTTGATGATTACAAATATGCAGAATTATTATACTGAATTTATTACATTATCACAGTCAAAATGGATGTGATAATGTAATAAGTTCAGTACAATAAAAAATAATAAATTTATCCTTAAATTGAAAATTTCTCCCTCATTTCGTTTCTTATGAAATCAGTCAACGAGTTTAATTAATATATTAAATCAACACAATGTTAGATTTTATTTATTGCATAAGCACATCATAATACGTTGAAGGTGTACTGATAACCTAACATGCTTCCTGTAGTGGGCTCATTTGTCTTTTTATTACACTAGTATTCTGATTTTTAATATGTTATGCAACTGTGAAAGCCTATTTTATGCAATAAAATCATTTAACTGACGATAATAAAGCGTTTGCTTACATGTAGCAATTTTGTACATAATATAGCACTCTAATGTTGGTAATGTTGTACATAAATTCATATTTATATTTACTGAAACGCAAATTACTTACCTACTAAAAAAGTAGCATACACGTTTAACATGCGGTTTAACTGGGCCCTTCCGTCTCCTTTGGATGTACCTTTTATGTAGTTAATGTGCGTGGTGCATACAAATATATTGCTCTCATAATATGTTACATTCGCCATGCGTTTGATCAAAATACAGTTCAAATCACATTGTCTGTTACATATATACACCTAATTGTGGGCAGTTCATGCTACGGACAGTACGGGCGTTTTACTTCGCCGTGCAAGGCGTTTCTAGAATTAAATTTGCTATATGTGACTGTAGACATGGGGCTTATGGGTTTTGCGACCAGTGTAGATCCAGATCAGCCTATGCATCCGCATAGTCTGATCAGGATCTGCACTGTTCGCCAATCTATCAATGAAGCACCCGTCGTGCTTCTAACACGCAATACACATCGTTATCATGTTGCACGAGGGAGCTACATGTATGTGTCACTGGCCATAAATCCCATAAGCCCCATTACTCCAGTCACAGCCACAGATAAGTTCACAACTTCTGCACGGTTTGATATATTTCAATAACACGAGTTGAAGGAATGTGTCATACCGCTGTTTCATCAAATGTGAAAAAACACCGGCTATCCAGTCTGCTTTGTCATATCAATGGACAAATTTATCAATGTTAGATGACGCATCCTAAGCATGAATTATGAAGGTAATTATGAGCACTATTCAACGTTCATGTTTACAGAATGATAATGTCAAAGATTAGCGCGCATTCCATTAACATTTCAGGGGTTCGGTATAACACTCAGATGCGCACGAGTTGGCGATACGAGTTGAAATAAACATATAGTGTATATTGATATGTATGTGTCACATTATGTAGATTATTTATTGAGAAGTTGAGGGTTTGTTGTTCTTTTGTTATCACCGAAAACAAGAATATCTGTGACAGGTATTCGGTTAGTGACATCGAGAATGTAATATAGTGCGCATATTTCTATATTGTTGCACGTTTTCTGCTTTATATATCGGCTGGCAATGGGTTGCTATTAACCCATTAAAGACGGGATACACTTATAGTAGTATGAAACTTTTTCGGGGGGGGGGGGGGAGGGAATCCTATTTTCTTCATTTCATCTCGAAAGTATATGTTGTTACCACTCATTTGAACCGTCTCGACGAGACGGTTCAAATGAGTGGTAACAACATATACCTTTAATGAGAAATAAAGAAAAGAATGAGATTTTTCCAATAACAATTGTTGTATCCTTAGACTGAAATGGGTTAATCGCTACACCACCGACTGCATGCGCTAATCTTGCCCAGTTGTGAACGTTTCTGAAAAACTATTTGCTATCTTAACTCCCAATACAGCAGTTTTATTGGCTAATCCTGAGCTGTGACACAATAATGAAAACGACCAATCACATTATGAGAAAACAAATATGTGGCTGTGACTGGAGGAATGTGGCTTACGTGTTTTGCGATCATTGCAGTTCCAGATCAGACTGTGCATTCTGATCGGGATCTGCACTGTTCGCCACTCCATCAATGAAACAGCTGCCAAGCTTCTAATAAGCAATATAGATACTTATGAGGCTACAATAGTGTGCTCTTTGATCAGGAGCTACACTGGTCACAAACCCATGAGCCCCATGTATGTAGTCACAACCCACATATAACCGTCTTTTCTCATGGCACGTCAATTTATCCAGCCATGGAAATACCAGCCTGAAAGCCCTATGCAACCCTAGATTGGTATTTTGTCTACACAATGCTCAATTATTATCCTACACCTATCTAAAATGTTAACTGTCATTATCGAGATCAGGGGCCCGTTTCACTAAACTTCGTATGACTAAAATGTTCGTAAGTGCAAATTTAGTATCTTCTGGAAATTTCAAATGATGGATTTACATTTATTGAACATAGGCTGCATATGCAGCCTATGTTCAATAAATGTAAATCCAATACTTGTTTACAAGAAAACATTGTTAATGTGAAATTCACAGACTATCCTAATGTTGCACTTATGAACATGTTAGTCGTACGAATTTAGTGAAACGGCCCCCAGGAACGATAACTTTTTTATTTTTCTACATACATGTACATGTAAGTTAAGAGAGGACAACATTTGTCGACTCCATTTACCTTTGGTTGTGGAATGATCATCGTTTATTATAATAGTTAGATACATCATATATTCAGGCGATCCGATTAACATTTTTGTATGACAACGTTATAAGTGTAGATGTCCATTCGCCACTTTTGAAAGGTAAGCATCGTTGTCAGATAAGCAAAAAACAAATGTTTATATTGCCAGGGTAATTATGAGCCGTAAATAAACAATTAGCAGGGTAATTAGAGACTGACCACGACCGTTGGCATGTGTATATTTCACTGTCATGGCACGCGGCAATGGAGCAATAAGAAGCGACATACTCACGTTACACTAACGTTTATTGGTCGGAGTGCCTCGTCGTGTCTCACATAATGCACATTTACGTTAATATCGTACAGTCCGGCGAACGATTGCCTACCGTTTACACAACGTTTTGACGACACCTTTTTTATAATTAGAAAACGATGTTTTCGTTGGATTAAACGTGTCACGTTGAAAAAAACGAAGCAATCGTTTTCTAATTAAAACAAGCGAAACTGATATAAAAACTATGCGGTGAAAGAAACGACATGGGTTTAAATAGTTGAAACCCGGGTATTTAAAAGAAAATATCGTGTTCACGTACAAAAGAAACGAGAATCGTTTCTATGCATATCGTTGTGCAAAACGATTGTTTTCACTACGGCTTCCATTCGTTTTCGTTTGGAAACCTTCGAAAAATCGTCGTTGTGTACATGCGCAAAGTTCACAGACATAGTAGCGTCACATTTAAAATAAAACCATGGCTGTTGCGTTTACTATAGTAAGAAAAACAGTTGGTATGTTTAAAGTGCGTGGAGTCCGAAGGACTCCTCGCAAACTTTAAACAGACCAACTCTTTTTCATACTACAGTAAACGCAACTGCCCATGGTTTTATTACTTATATTTACACTGCATTTTCGGATTGTTTCAAAGATGTAAATAACCAGATACGGCGTTAAAACTAGGAATATTCTTGTTTAACGTCAATTTGTCGCAATTCATGGAACAGCCACGTTGCCGGTCAATAGCGTGACGTTATTGACAACGACGATGATGACAACGACGACGATGACGGCGACGACTTTAAGTCCGTCAAACAAACTATAACCTACAACAATGTCGCGCGACGTCACGTGGGGCTAATGTAATGTACTGGGAAATAAACACAATACATTGAAGGGGCGTTTCCATTATGATTTTAAGGACAGTGTAAATATTTAAGCATGAACTTTTATCTAGACTGCTTACTTCATTGTATATAGCTTTTATCCCGTCAACACAGTGCGTATGTGCCGTGAAACACGGTGCCGTGAAGCATTTTTGATATCCAGTTAATATATTTTTTGCCTTTTACAGCCATTTGTAGGTGTTGACGGGATAAATAGAATAATAGGTTAGTGCCGTGAATGGGCAAACATATCTGGCGCGGCACGGAAACGGGATGTGCTCGGCAGAGCCTCGCCCATCCGGTTTCCTGAGCCTTGCCAGATATTTTTTCCCATTCACGGCACTAACCTACTATTCTCTATTTACACACGCATTGCGTTGTAAGTATAACTGAGCAACTGCCACATTCTGTGCTCTCCGTGTGTTTTAACCCTTAGACGGCTACACACAACACTTGTCGTCTGAAGTTGCTTTTATATCTTGCCTTATTTCTCAAATAAAAACATGTCTTGACAGCTGTCCAAGCATATTGTAAATTATTCTAAAGTGCTGTAAAAGCATGTTTTTGATGATAAAAATGGAAAAGAAAAAATAATTAACAGCAGACAACAGCATAACGGTCTAAGGGTTAAATACACTTAAACACCCATTGCGTTGTAAGTAACTGAGCAACTGCCACATTCTGTGTTCTCCGTTTGGTTTAATAGATTAATTCAAGTTGCATTATAACATTTAAACAAACTGTGTGCTCTTGTAGTATTTCCAACAGACACCGACGTATTGAGCCACTCTGGCCACTCTAAACAATCAATTACCGCACTTGATAGCCAATCTTGCTGTAGTTACTGTCACAGCATGGTGTCCCGCTCGCGCGCTCCCGCCATATTGACCACTGTCCACCTGAATGAAAGCAATTATCATGTCATATGTGGCCATCAGGCCAAAGGGGTCATCGAGAATCTTTGACAATTGACAATGCCAATGATCGTTTCATTGGATCCCTTCAAGTTAAAGTGTGTTTCTAGCAATCTTGATATTTAATTCGTTAAATTAGCGTATGAATTTGGCGAATGTCATTGGTAATGAGGGGTGAAATGTTGACGTCCGAAATTGACCTGACGAATGAAGAAATTGGTTTTAATTGTGGATTTTGATGTTTCTAACCTGGATTTTGTGCAAATAGAGACAACGTTATAATCCGAATTTTCGAGCCGAAAATTCGGATGAAAATGTTGCCTCAATTTGCATATTAGAATATTTGTTTTTGTTTCAGCATAATCAGCAACAACAGCGTTAAATGGTTGTGTAGCAATGATTGACCCACCAGTCTAGGCTGATGCATATGCATACTGATCCGGGACCACGTTTGTTGTATGATAAGGTACCTTTTATCAGAATCCAAAATTATACGGACTGATCGGGCAACACATGTAATACTATCAAACGCATGTGCAACCGCGTCTCTGTTTGTTTTGCTTTCAATATGAATACGACATCTGGAAAGATACTGATATATGAGCAATACAAATAATAATATGCGCAAAGATGACCATTGAACCCACATAAATAAAACAATCAAATGACTGAACGTCCTGAAATTCTTCGCAGTATGTGTTTGTGGATGACACATATATAAATAATTAATGTAGAGTGTAGAGTGGAAAGCGTTTCGAGAAAAATAAGCGCGGGAGTTTCACAGCAGCAGCAACAACAACAACAACGAGAAAAAATAGATTTTTGGAAAACCGCGAGATTGTATTCGTGCACCGAACCATGGAGTTACGAATCGCGAATAATCGAGTATTGCGGTTAATCGTCGCACCCTTAGACTACTGAAACATTTGCAAGAACATACATTTAGGACAAAACAGCAAACAAAACATTTATCACACTGAACAAGCGATCAAGCTAAATTTTTTATGGTGTAAGACCGTGTTTTTAAAAAGCTCAACCTGCAAAATATGTGCTGTGACCGACATTAGCTAATTTGCATAAAAGTTGTAAGACCTCAAATGTGGATGTTGGTTGTATAATTATTCGCTAGGCTCGAATAGTAACGCATTCGACATACCGCATTGTACATCGATGGATGAATATTCTTCTCTATGGCAAGCAAGTAACGATACAGGGGGCCGTTTCACTAAACTTCGTACGACTAAAATGTTCGTAAGTCCAAAATTATGATTATAAATTTCAAATTAACAATGGTTTCTTATAAACAATTAATGGATTTACATTTATTGAGCATATGCTGCATATGCAGCCTATGCTCAATAAATGTAAATCCATCAATTGCCACAAGTTAATAATCAACAATGAATCATAAGCAGGGAAATAAATGCACACAATTCAGCACAATGAGATAACAAGTACACGTACAGCAGGAATACCGCATTGGAACTGCCAATTATCAAACTAGTTCAGCTGGACGGCTGCACTTGATTAGTGATCTGCGAAATGCCTGATTTTGTGCCATTCCGGTGGCCATTTTGATAATGACGACCATTTGCAAAACGAGTAAACCATATGTATAGGACTTCATGCAATAACACCATAAGTGATTTGAGTAAAATGATAATTATAATATTATTTACTCGGCAATATAATTTCATTTATTCACACCCACAGAATACCGTTAGCGACCATCTTGGAAAATGGCTACCAATAGTGTCACATGACGAATCTGAGATGCCCATGCAGCGAAACATGCTTAAAGCAATGTTCCCTAGCTGTGTACAAAATGTAATTCTTGTATAAAAAGAACAATTATCTGACACTTTGACTCCGTTATAGCGCGATGCCAGCGTTGTGCATGTACATGTATATACGTGTCATTGTACCTAGCAACGATAGTAGCAAACAGGAAGAAAACAAATGATGATCAATATGGACTAATAAGATATAGCAATAATAACGAAAAACAGAACCACACTGTATATACAGTGAAACCTCTCTAAACCGGACACCCTGGGGGTTTAGAGATTTTCCACTGTATATCACGCATATGATCATTCTGGGGGCATACACATGTCTTTTGCAATCATGAACATGCATTATTATCTGAGAATTGCTACCAAGAAACCAATCAAAATGAGATCACATATATGTTTGTGTTGTCCGGTTTAGAGAGGCTCCACATATATACATTCTTCCCAAACTGTCATAAAAGACATTAAACATTCAAGAGAACCATGATAATTGCCGAAAACGACTACCAGAAATATAGAATAGTAGGTTAGTGCCGTGAATGGGAAAAAATATCTGCCAAGGCTTAGGAAACGGGATGGGCGAGGCTCTGCCGAGCACATCCCGTTTCCGAGCCGCGCCAGATATTTTTCCCATTCACGGCACTAACCTACTATTCTATTTATCCCGTAAACACCTACAAATGGCTTTAACATGCAAAATAAACAACACCAGCCACCGCACATATTCATACGCAGTGGTTAGGTCGTATTGACAGGATATTAAAAATATTTCACGGCACCGTGTTTCACGGCACATACGCACTGTGTTGACGGGATAAAACATATACAAATGCAAGCGCCTTTTCATTGTACAGTGGAAACTATCTAAATCGGACACCATTGAAATATATGGTCTAGTAGCAGTTACGACCTTATGTTACTAGACCATGGATATGTGATCTCATTTTGAGAAGTTTCTTGGCAACGCATCTCAGATAGATAATAAAGCATGTTCATGATTGCAAATGATATAAGTATGTCACAGAATGGTTATATGCCTGATTTACAGTGTAACCTCTCTAAACCGGACACCATTGAAATATATGTGATCTCATTTTGAAAGGTTTCTTGGCAACGCATCTCATAGAATAATGCATGTTCATGATTGCAAAGGATATAAGTATGTCCCAGAATGGATATACGCCTGATTTACAGTGGAACCTCTCCAAACCGGAAACCCTGGGCACCTCCCAGGGTGTTCGGTTTAGAGAGGTTTCACAGTATTGCATTTGCTTATTGAATATGAGTGTCAACGACTGTGCCAGTTAGTATCAGTCAATGACACAAACGCGTCCTAGCACCAAGCAACCATTTCCGCAGACATAGACACACATTTGACAAGGACCAGGGGCAACAGAACTGTCCAACTGACGTCAGTCGGCTTGTAAGTCGTAAAACAGGTGTGAAACCTTTTGCAACGGCAGCTAATGTGACGGTGAGTAAATAGATAATACAGTTAGGTACACACGACGCCATGAGACATGAGACACGCCATGTGATTGTGTACCTAAGAACATGTGTGCGATTGTTCATAAAATACATTTACAGAAACTGTGATATTTTCTATAAATTACGTCGAAAGACGACCATATTTTCGTAGCAAATGGTGAATATAATGTTTCAAGTATTCTTGGAAAAATATTAACAGCGTCTCCATTGACTACAAAAGTCACATGAGCTGCTAAGACATTTATTTCCGAGAAAAAACATGAAAAATAAAATTGACGACAAAATTGATAGCTGCTAAAACATAATTTGGCAAAACCACTTAAGCATAGCAAACTAAAATATTAAATTCACATGTAAAAGGTTAAGTACAATGTATTACATACTTGGAAAAGTCGCGGGAATACTGGACGAAGGCCGGAAGGCCTCGTCCAGTATTCCCGCGACTTTTCCGAGTTTGCTCGAGCCGGCTATGAAAGGCAAAACTCATTTTGTGTGCTAATCAATTAGAAATAAACGCTGAGATACAACATCGGACCGGATCTCTATTAATAGATTTGCAAAGGGAAACAACTAGCTACGAACCCTAATTCCCACATTAAATATAAGATAACTAAATAACAGTTGCTCGACAACCTGGTCAATGCAGACCGATTGGTTTTGTGAACATGTGGACCCAGATCTGAATATTCACTGTTCGTAATTCATTAACAGAAACATCCACATTGAAGACAACATTTGGGATTGGATCATACGTATGTCGATATGAAATAGGAATGTGAAACACACTATATATATGTATGTGTATACTGAACTGCAATTATTGTTTTATTTATCTCAAATTTAAGGGTGGGAATTGGCTCGAAGACCTTCCAGACCCGGATACAAGTATTGTAAATCAATTTTGCTTACCCACCGCAGTGGCGTAGCCTGGAATTTAATTGATGGAATGGTGAATGAACCCCATAAATTCGGTTAGTTGCGGACAGTAACTAGCATATGCTACGAACGGTACGGGAGTTTTACAGAGTTATTGCGACCTTGAATGATTCCAGAAAAGGGGCTAGGTTTCCTATGGGGGACTACCCCTTCAATTAACTTCTGCACGGTTTGTCAACTCTCGTTGTCGAGTCAATATCAGCGAAACACGGATATGTATTTGGTCAGAAAATCCCGTACAAATGACAATACTGAATCACAAATATGACACATCAGAACAATATACGATTGTTTCAGTAGTTACGTGTATGTGAAACATACGCACATGTGGCTGTGACTTGAGCAATGTGGCTTATGGTTTTGCGACCAGTGTAGATTCTGATCAGCCTGTGCATCCGCACAGTCTGATCAGGATCTGCACTGTTCGCCATTCCATCAATGAAACGCCCGTCATGCTTCGAACATGCAACATAGATCGTTATCACACTACATGAGTGTGGTATTTGGTCAGGAGGAAGATTGGTCACAAATCCCATAAGCCCCATTTCTCCAGTCACAGCCACATTTACATACTGATAAAAGCTAAACTATTCATTATAATGACGATAACTGTAGACCCAGATCTGTCTGAATTTGGGCAAAGGTGAAAGGAGGAAGAGAGACCTGACAAGAAATTGTATCGTGGCGCCATAATTTAAGTCAAGCCATGCGATTTTGTACATTCTGACAATTGAGCTATTTCATGAAATACAGTTACAAAATTAAACAAATTTTCGATTAATGAAGTCAAAAGTTGGCACAAATGTCACAGTACGTGCGGAATTCTATTCCGCGTGTACTCTGAAATTTGTGTCAACTTCTGAAGTCATTTACGGGAAATATCCCATTTTCTGTAAATATATTTCATGAAATATCGCATATATTTGTCCGTAGGTACAAAATCCCATGACATGTCTTAATTATGAGTGGACAATAATACTTATTTCCGCAACTGACGTCACCTTGACATAAAGTACCAAAGATGAGAAAACAACAATACAACTAACGTAACTGATTAGAAAATGTTCATGTAGCTTATATAGCAACTAACCTGTAGCAACTAACATGTAACAGGAATGATAAAATGGTTACACTTTTTGTAATTATTTTAGAAATCAGCAGCAAATTATAGAAATAAAAATTAGCGGAGAAAACCTCCACTAACTGCCAATTATAATATTAGTACTACACTACACAACCGCCTGCGTTAATCTTGCATACATTGCATACATGTCAACATTTATTGGCAATATCAAATCGCAATCAAACAATTTGATTGGCTGTGCCTGAGCTGTAACACAGCTCAGGCTCAGCCAATCAAGCTGTTTGCTTTCAAGCACGATATTCACGTGTTGTGAAATAAAGAAATTGACAAATATTGGCAAGATTAGCGCAGGCGGTGGTGTGCATGTACATAGTCACCATTTTGATTGTGGCAGTATGACTTGGCTATCAAAACAATAAATCGTCAAAACCCGTTATTTTAGCCAGCCCTGCTGTGTGTTGTCCGAATATATTTATTTACCTTTGCAAATATATTTATAGAAATCAGGTACAATGGTTTAGTTCAGCTTTATTTCTTACTGACTGGCGCACTAAATAAGACTGCGAACAGGGTAGACCCAGATCAGACTGCACATCTGTGCAGTCTGATCTGAGTCTACACTGATAGCAATGTCAAGTGTGAAAATAAACTACACAATTTGGACAGGATATCTATAAATAAATTCAACGGGAGATAGCTATACTAGCTACGATCCCTCATTTCTCCCGTCGTACTAATTGTGTCTTCTAAGATATATACCCGAATATATATACAACTATGTAAAAACATATGCAACCACTATGTTCTGACATTTTAGTTGTTACATATTTGAATACTTATATCAGCATACTCTAATAATAATTGACAGGCGCATTATTCGAAACTCCTTTGTTATGATCGCAAAACTAGAATGTACCAAATTTGCCGCCGTTGACTTAAACGCAGTTTTCGGTAATTAATTAATTTAGAGAGGTGGCAAATGAGAGAATGAACATTTTAAACTTTCAATTAAAGGTGCATACCCACTCAGTAAGCACAACATGTTCTTTATATCAGAGACATCATCAGAGACATTTTCTGACAAAATAAACATTCATTCACAATTACCCGACATATTGATTGACATTATTATACATTTTATATCCGACGTAAATTTCCACACTGATAGGAGCGATAACCGTGTTTCCTTAGAATGTTAACGAACATTAGTATTTATTATCTGTATTTATTTGTTGATGTAAAAAGACCATGACGCATTTAATAATATAAATAATTACAAAATATCGTGCCTCATTTGCATATGAAAATAACCTGATACCACCGCGCGTCACTATCAGTAAAATAAATATTACTAAATGATTATATCTGTATAGCGGGCACTTGTAACACAATTATACACTTATTTAATTCCGATAAAGAACATGGTGTGCCTACTGAGTGGGCATGTACCTTTAAGTTGAAGCTGCAGTATAAATGTGGGAGTTAAATATTGGTGGATATGACTGTAATTTATTTCTGAAAAGTATACACTTTTATAATTCCAGCACAAAAATATTTACACAATTCCCTAACATTTGATTGGCCCGTAGCAAGTCTCTGTCCAAAATTTATATCCCAGTAAACTCCCACGCCGAACTACTTTCCGTAACCGTGAGACGCAGTTAAAATAATTCTTAAGAAAACGGAAAATAAACACATTTTCTTGATGAATTTATTTCAAATGTTGGAATTATAAGGAATGAATGGCCTTTTTGTGGAATTTATCGGGGATATAAACTTGGAAAAGACGCGGGAATACTGGACGAGGCCTTCCGGCCTTCGTCCAATATTCCCGCGACTTCTCCAAGTTTATACCCCGATAAATTCCACAAAAAGGTCATTCATTCTATAATGGTTGCAAAGTACACGAGCAGGGTTTCGTGTTTATTGAACGCCAAATCTACATAAACTCTAATAATTAATGCTAGCTCTGAATAATTAGAGCTAGCATTAAATATTGGAAGATAGCTCCAAATCATTTGAAGAGCTGTCGAAGTCGATCGGTGCTAGCTGTAAATATTTAATGCTAGCTATAATTACTTAGAGCTAGCTATGATTAGTTGAGTGTATGTAAACTCAAATAATTAATGCTAGCTCTAAATATTTAATGCTAGCTCTTATTACTTAGAGGTCGTAATTCGTTTCTAAGCGTTTCTTGTATTCCTATTAACCAATCAAATCCCCGTTTCCTCGTTTGCAAACGTTGCAAACGGGATTTCGGGGTTTTTAGCGAATTCAAAACGTTTTCTGTATTCTGATTTTCTTATCCATTTCCTAGAAAAACTCTGCGCATGCGCTTTGCAATAAAACACATAACGTGTTCCTGAAACTCTGCGCAATCGAATTGATACAGAACACATTTAAACGTTTGAAGAGAAAACGGGGAAATGCACAGAAACGAACAACAACTGGGTTTCTGGTAAGCGTAGAGCAAACGTGAGCCAAAATGTGGGTCAAACCAATACATCACGTATAACGTCTGAACACAAACGGAGACGCTACTGTATGACTAGTTGCGAACGGTAACTCTTGTAATCCACTCCCGTACCGTCCGTAGCCAGAGGCGAGGCTACGGACGGTACGGGAGTGGATTACAAGAGTTACCGTTCGCAACTACTGTACAATGGCACCTTTTTAATCCGGAAACCCTGGGGTCTTCCCAGGGTGTCCGGGATAGACATCGTACTATCAGTTTGATAGAAATGTAAACAAAAGCCCCACCTAACAGCAATGTCATTATGTCACTGGAGATAATGCACGAGCTGCTGACTGCACACTTCATATTACTGTTGACATAGTATTCAAGTATGATTGTGTATCACACATTAACATATTAAACATGTTCATTGTACAACGGAATAATTATATTTAACGATGCATCGTCGATAATACCACTCTTATCGGAATAACAATACACCGTCCACGTGAAAATAAAATGCCCGTCCGTGAATGCTATGGCAAAAGGTGACTCATTGAGTATTGTTTTTTTTATCCCGTTAACACAGTGCGTATGTGCCGTGATTTCTTTTTAATATCCTGTTAATTCGACCTAATCACTGCGTATGAATATGGGGTTTTATTTTTGCATTTTATAGCCATTTGTAGGTGTTGACGGGATAAATAGAATAGTAGGTTAGTGCCGTGAATGGGAAATATATCTGGCGCGGCACAGAAACGGGATGTGCTCGGCAGGGCCTCACCCATCCCATTTCCTAAGCCTTGTCAGAATGTTTTCCCATTCACGGCACTAACCTACTATTATCTTTACCAGCGTGTATACACAGTACATCTACGCTACATTCTCACAACATGACAAGGGCAAAATGTAATATACAATGATTATTATTGATCAAATGACGAACTCTATCTGTAAAGCCTCACCATGTCGAGCGGACGTGTTGAGTTTTATATTTGAATAGAACGACAGATGAAGATAAAAACGTAATAACGACAACACTAGCTATTGTATTAAAAAAAACACAAACGTATACCCCACGACTAGCCGTGCGCGGTGCCACACGGAATTAAATATTTCAATTCAATTTCAGACAAATTTCAATTGACAAAGTACATATGAAGTTGTACTGACGTCTACTGTCTGTTCCACGTTTTGCTGCCGACGAACATTTGGCCATTAAACACATTACATCTAAAAAAATATTTAAAAGTACCGGGGTATGTACTTTTTCATCAATAATAAAAAGTCACCTTCCCCAAAAAATTGTATTTAATGACATTCCATCAAATATTGATTTTATTGCCAAAAAACGAATTTCCTATGTGAATTTAACATGGGGAATCAATTTCCAAAACTTTTCTTTTTTTTTATCTTGAATGATCAAAAAACGAAACATTTTGGAAATTGACTCCAAAAGGCGAGATAGCTTGAAAATTATGAACTAAGAAAACAAAAGTTAGATTTTGAAAATCAAATAAAAACAATATTTTAAAAAAATCTATTTTTAGCTCCCATGTTAAATTCCCATATGGAAATCGTTTTTTTCGCAATAAAATCTATATTTGATGGAATTTCCTCAACTAATTGTTTTGGGGGAGGGCGACTTTTTTTGTTATTGATAAAAAAGTACTTACTTTTAAATATTTTTTAGATTTAATGTGTTTAATAGCCAAAAGTTCGTCGGCTTCAAAACGTGGAACGTACAGTATTACTATATGTTTTTGTAGCGGTCTCATTTGCTTATTTAAAGGTGCATGCCCACTGAGTAGGCACAGCATGTTCTTTATATCATCTGAGACATTTAGTGGCAAAATAAACATTAATTCACCATTACCCCACGTATTGATTGCCATTAGTATGCATTTTATATCGGACGTAAATTTTCACACTGATATCAGGGGCGATAACCGTGTTTCCTTAAAATGTTAACGGACATTATTATTTTATTATCTGTATTTATTTGTTGATGTGCAATGATCATACTTTATAATCTGTAGAAAATATTATTTCTTCAGGGGAAGCATTTAATTAGTATAAATAACTAAAAAATATCATGCCTCATTTGCATATGACAATAGCCTGGTACCACCGCGAGTCACTATCAATAAAATAAATATTACTAAATGATTATATCTGTGTAGCGGGCACTCGTAATTTGTAGAACTGGTGGAATAGTGACACAATTTTTAACTTCTTTAATTCCTATTAAGAATAGTGTGTGTCTATTGAGAGGACATGTACCTTTAATACAATGTAGTATGAGTCTATACAATGTGTTAATGAAACATGAACACCTATGTTATGTAATACAGAACTTATATACGCACAATCATACAGAGACAACAAGAAGCAAACGAGAAGGTAGCAATACCACATTTCTCATAGCATATCTCATTTGTGGCTGCGACTGGATAAACGGGGCTATGGCATATTAAAACCGCCTCTGATCTCCCATGCTAGGTGTACTCCAGTAGCCTATTTCATCAACATTGCAAAGTATACTTTAGTAGCAAAGTATACTTTGAGGGAGAAATTTTCAATTTCATGATAAATTTATTAATTTTTATTATACTGAATTTATTACATTATCACAGCCAATTTGGCTGTGATAATGTAATAAATTCAGTATAATAATTCTGCATACTTTTAATCATGAAATATATGCATTTGTTAGTTCTATATGAAATAATGCATTTCAAGAAAAATAAATGATTACTCCCTCAAAGTATACTTTGCTAGTAAAGTATACTTTGTAATGTTGATGAAATAGGCTACTGGGCACTGTTTCACTAAACTTTGTACGACTAAAATGTTCGTAAGCGCAAAATTATGATAGTCTGTAAATTTCACATTAACACAGTTTTCTTGTAAACAATTAGTGGATTTATATGTATTGAGCATAGGCTGCATATGCAGCCTATGCTCAATACATGTAAATCCATCAATTGAAATTTCCAGACGATTCTAAATTTGCACTTACGAACATTTTAGTCGTAATATGTTTAGTGAAACGGCCCCCAGAAGCCTGGTCACGATCAAAACCATACATTAGAAAGCTTTCCGCAATAATACTTACTATACGTTGAACAATTCGCCAAAAAACAGGAAACCACTTTTTCGACGTTTCGACACAAGGCCTTTAATAGGAATTAGTTTCTACTAAACGCTAAATGGCATCCATTTTATATTTCACAAAGGCCTTTATCAAGGAATTAGTTTCTATTACACGCTAAGTGGCATCCATTTTAGATTTCACAATGTTCATAAATGTGAAATCTAAAATGGATGCCACTTAGCGTTTAGTAGAAATGGATGCCACTTAGCGTTTAGTAGAAACTAATTCCTTGATAAAGGCCTTGTGCCGAAACGTCGGTTTTGCCGAAATATACATTAGAAGCATAACGGGTGATTCATTGACTCAATAGCGAACGGTGCATGACCTGATCACATTGCGCGGATGCTCAAGATGATCTGGCGCCACACTGGTCGCATAACCCATAAGCCCCATTTCTCCAGTCACAGCCACATATTTGTGTTGCGTAAATAGCATCTGATTTCTTTGTCAACATATAATCGGCGTATCTACTCAAATGGGCAAGCATTTCAACAGGTTTTTAATTGCGGGTATAATCTATCGGTTCCCATTAATATGATACTTAAATGGTAGGGTGGCAGGAATTGAAGAGCTCTTGTATGCGCTAAATTCACAACCGAGGACAAAGGCAGATGTTGAGGAAAATCCGACGTTCCTGGCTTATAATTTATGTGGTTTCTGGTTCTATTTGTTCAACACAAAGACATATCATATGATATAACCATAGGCGTCATGTTTGTAAATGGCTATGTGAAGGTTCGTGGTTTATGAGGTATGCCATTGGACTTCAATACTGAAGGCTGTGAGTTCAATCCTCAACATAGGCGTGAACAATAGCAACATAATATTTCCATCCCGCTGTTCTGTCGGATGAGACTTTAAACTGTGGTACCGTACTCTACAGTGGGGTCAGCGTGTAAGTGCACACACGAACGAACACGACAGGTTGGAACCAGTATGTCGTGTTCGTTCGTGTGTGCACTTACACGCTGACCCCACTGTATATGACATTAGCTGTTGCTGGAACGTTAAACTCATTCACGTTCTATATACATGGCTAACTTGCACATTCAGTGACATATGTACTTGAGCAACGATGACAGTGTTGGAGTGGACAGCAGGGGCCCGTTTCACTAAGCTTCGTACGACTAAGAAGTTCGTAAGTGCAAATTTAGGATCGTCTGGAAATTTAAATTGATAGATTTACATTTATTGAGCAAAGGCTGCATATGCAGCCTATGCTCAATAAATGTAAATCCAATAATTGTTTACAAGAAAACATTTCTAATGTGAAATTTACAGGCTATCATAATTTTGCTCTTATGAACATTTTAGTCGTAAGAAGTTTAGTGAAACGGGCCCCAGAAACTCTTTCAGGCATTCTACATGTGGTACCTCACAACATTTGTTTATCAATGGAAATAACGATACTTTATAAAAGGTATAAATATAATTTGCAAGCTTGTGAAATCTGTAGATTGCAATTTTCCATAGGGCATCAATTCAAAATGCATTCTTGTGAGCACGCATATGACTCTGGTCATGAATTTCTGTGTTATGTAATAAATACGTGTAGAATATGTGTGTTGGCTTACTATGATATGCATTAAACGAGTTTACAAATTTCATACGAGATGAGGCTCCTATGAAATTAGTAAACGCTTTTAATAAAATATCATATTACATAGAGATTAGTAGGTTAGTGCCGTGAATGGGAAAATATATCTGGCGCGGCATGGAAACGGGATGTGCACGGCACATCCCGTTTCCATGCCGCTCCAGATATTTTTTCCCATTCACGGCACTAACCTATACTATTCTATATATCCCGTTAACACAGACAAATGGCTTTAAAATGCAAAATAAATAACCCCAGCCACCGCACATATTCATACGCAGTGATTATGCCAAAAATGTTTCACGGCACCGTGTTTCAGTCACGGCACATACGCATTGTGTTGACCGGATAAATTGTAATTCATTACGCATTCAAGATATTCTAAATGTAAACATTGCAGACTTTGTATGTAAGGTGTCATACCGTTGTATGTTCCATTATCCTTCATGTATTACCAGGTTGTGTTGCTCGACTATGAAGTTTTCGAAAATCTTGTACTACATTTAAAGTTCCGTTGGTGAAACGTGTCTGATCACAGCTGGTGTGTAAAATATATTTCAATAAATAATAGTTTCATAAAATAATTACAAATCTATGGCATTATGAATACGTATACGTGTCAGTGATATTAAAATAAAATAGCGAACACACGTAATATAATTGACACTATATGCACGTACACTATGCATATTATATCCAGTAAACACAGTGCGTATGTGCCGTGAAACACGGTGCCGTGAACAAAAATTGATATCCTGTCAATACGACATAATCACTGCGTATGAACCATATGTAGGTGTTGACGGGATAAATAGAATAATATGTTAGTGCCGTGAATGGGAAAACATATCTGGCGCGGCACGGAAACGGGATGTGCTCTGCAGAGCCTCGCCCATTCCGTTTCCTAAGCCTTGCCATATATTTTTTCCCATTCACGGCACTAACCTACTATTTTCTATATATCCACTATCCGTCAACTGTATTACAAATAAATATTTTATATTCATGTAGCTGGTTTTATTTCAGACTTCCCCATTCGTTTATATTTGACAGTTTCGTTGAATAAAACCATGTCTCCTGGGACATCAGATACGCTTGTTGACCGTGCAGATAGCCTTTTGAGTGTCAGCATGTGTTCACTGTTCGCTTCCGTATTGATCAGCGCGATGATATGACAACAAAATTATACAGTTGGAAAATATTCCCATCAACCATCAACCATTTAAAATGAAGCTCAAAAGATACGGTTACATGTAAATGAAAATCGAAATGAAATCAATAATCTCAACCAGCGTAGATACAGTCGAACCTCCCTGAACGGCCACCTCTCTACAACAACACCCTCTCTGTAACAGCCACTATTTTATATCCCAAATTAATGATGTCCACTATATTTAGACTGCTGAGCTGAGCACGAAAATTGTCGTCTGCTGTTGCTTTATATTTTGCCTCAATTATCAATAAAAACATGGATTGGCAGCACTTTAGAATCATTTCCATTGGAAATGATTCTAAAATGCTGTCAAATCATGTTTTTATGAGAATAATCGAAGAAAATAAATAAACAGCAGACTACAAAATTTAATCCAGCATTAACCTCTCTACAACAGCCACCTATCTACAACAGCCAGTTTTGTGTCTTCCCATGGGTGGCTGTTGTAGAGAGGTTGCACTGTACATATAATACAAGCCATGTGATTTTGTACCTAAGTAGATGTGCAATATCTGATGAAAAATATATAAAATTTACGATATTTTCCATAAATGACGTCTAACGTTCACGAAATGTTCACAGCAAATTCGCAATAGAATCAATTCAATGGAATTCCGCAAAACTTTCGGCGTAATTTACAGAATATATCACAGTTTCCGTAAATAATTTTTAGTCATTTGTACATTGGAATTACCCAGATCTACATTCAGATTCGCCCGAAAATACATGTTTGAATGTCGATTGCAGAGCCAGCTGTACATTGAAACTATCCAGCACTATATTCACATTGAAGAGAAAATGCGAGTTTGAATGTCGATTGCAGAGCCAGCTGTACATTAGATGTACCCAGATCTACCTTCAGATTCACCCGAAAATACATGTTTAAATGTCGATTGCAGAGCCGGCTGTACATTGGAAATACCCAGCTCTACATTCAGATTGTGAAAATACGAGTTTGAATGTCGATTGCAGAACCAGCTGTGCATTGGCATTAGCCAGTTGTACATTCGCATTTTATTGCAAATACATCTTTGAATGTCGATTGCAGAGGCAGCAGTGCGTTGGAACTAGCTAGCTGTTCATTCAAGTTGTCTGCACGCGATAACTTTTCAGCTCTACATTCAACTCGAAATTCGATTTGAATGTTGATTTGCGATCTGCGATTGCAGTTCTAACTTCACACAGCAAAAACAATAAACTATTTCTTGATCTGCAATAATAACATATCCGTATACGTATTTGGATATACCAGAGACATAGATACTATCTAACAAAATCCTTGGATATACGGACACAAAGCGATAGTTCAGTGTGAACTCAAATATATTCCATACGTTTTCACCCGAGATTGGTTCAAGAGAAGACAAAAACGACACATACAAGTATGCCTCTAGATTCATTTATTATTGTTGTTTCTCACTCTATATTACATGTATAGTACATATACGAACTCTTATTACTAACACAACGGTCAAAAACATTGCGATTACACTGTTCTGAATTTGTGTTTTCTTGATAGACTTTCCCGGCACATTCATTTTATTTCCTCGTACCTACCAGCATCGGCAGATAAAATGCTAGACTTGTCAGCGCCTGAAAATGAACAAGTAAATCAGACTACCTCATCGGCTTTTGGTAATTAAATTTGTATAAATGATTGACAGAAGAATAGATTAGAGCGGCGAATAATACTAATGCATTAGAAGCCTTCCGCTCCCCACAGAACCGCTTGGTATTAGAGAATATTTTAGGGACACTCGCAATGACGCTGAACACGATCGTCATCACCCATGACAAGTCAAATATTTTCTTGATTATTCGCAAAACATGCATGTCATGTGAATTTAGAGTCGTCTCTTCGAGACGACTCTAAATTACACATTACATGTATGATTTGCTTATGTTTTTATATATAAAATAAGAATTTTGTTCGCAAAACAATCTGGAATCGGGTGCTTATCTAGAGGGCGGATTGCTGTATTATCTTGTATTATCCGGTCTATTGTTGGTGTCGCTTCCACTTAGACAATTTCCCCGTTCTTCTAGACACTGATATTGTTTTTTTCCCGGCTAAATCTCGCTTTGTTATGCACTAACGCTCGCTAACACTGTTCATCTTGCATACAAAATATAAATAAAAAGCATTTAATGTAATTAAATTAAATTCACGATATCGATCAATAATAAAAGCATTCATTTGTGATAATTTGTAATATTAGACGCAGTTAAACCGATAACGATATCAGTATATCCTACAGCCGTGAATAGTTCCCTCCCGGAGGCGGGCGCATAGCCACAGCGAGTAGAACGCGGACTTTAAAGTAGGCACTTAAATATCAGCCAATGGGTGAGGAGATGCTGCTGAGGCAGACGCCAATAGGATTAACGCGTCGGTCTTGTTTCCTATGGCTATCGCTAAACACGTGGTTCTGTGTATCGTTGATGTCAAAACGTGTAGACACCGCCATAGTGCATGATAAGATATAGCCAAGTATACTTTGATATTTTTCATCATTCGTGTATGATTGATGTACTCTGTACTCAAACTAGTAAACACTGTTAATTTCATCGACTGGACATGTACACTCGTTAACACAGATGACTCGCAATTTGGATATATACATCTACATTTATTACATATAAAACACTTCGGATTTGAAAGTGGTTTTATTAGTTAATATTATTTCACGGAAAACAATGTTAACACGTGGAATTATTGTATTACACATTCGTGTATAATAATGCAATAACTATCATCGGGGAGTGAATACACATCGCCTTCAAATACGAATTGTACGCAACTTGGACTAACGGATTCTGTGAGAAGTGTTGGTCTATGACGTAGCCATCGGTTGTGTCCGTCCACATGTCTGTGCCACAGCTAGGATATCATTCCGCTTCCCCGTCGCCGTTAACTCCCTCGGTAAGTATGTTATACATGTATGTGGAACGTAACACTTCAAATACTCACACCCCATCCATATTCACAGAACGTATGCTAGTTGCGGAATTGCAACACTGAACATACTAATACGGACGGTACGGGAGTATATCCAGTGTTATATTTCCGCAACAATAAGTATGTACACATGTTCTTAGTGTGCATGAATAGTAAAGAAATATCATAAAAGTATATGATGGGATCTGGGCACCGTTTCACTAAACTTCGTACGACTAAAATGTTCGTAAGAGCAAATTTAGGATCGTCTGGAAATTTCAATTGCTGGATTTACATTTAATGAACATAGGCTGCATATGCAGCCTATGTTCAATAAATGTAAATCCAATAATTGTTTACAAGAAAACAGTGTTAATGTGAAATTTACAGACTATCATAATTTCGCACTTACGAACCATTTAGTCGTACGAAATTTAGTGAAACGGCCCCCCGTTTTTTATTTGAAAACAGAATGTGCATGATTAGTACCGAAATATCATAAAAATATATGATGGGATCAGAGGATTTATTCATGGAGTTACAATAAAACAGAAGGACGGAACAGCACATAAATAACAACAGCTGTCGAGATAGGTATGAAAATAATACAATGTGGTTATGGTGTATATGCAGTTCGTGTATACACGCTCACATCGGTTGTGACATATGCATCCTATAAATTACAAAACTATATAGCTATATCAATTCTCCTTTCAAATGCGAACTGAATCGCACAAAATACGACTGAAAACGTGTGTTTTTCGCAACAATTCCCACTTTTATTGTTACATATATTTATTAGAAAAAGAAAACATTACTCCTCATGGGATGTCGCGGAGATCTGTGCCGAAAAGAGAAAAAAAATCAGTTTCCCTTGATAACAATATAAGAGTATTGCGTATGTAACCGTGTTGTGGATTATCAAGAAATAAATAAACGGACATCACTATTAAAATAAATTCAGATTCATGTAAACAGCATGAACCAGGTCTGAAATTGCATCACTTAACACATCGCCGTATGTAGCCGATGTTTATTTCGAATATCAGATTTTCTTTAAATGACGTCGAATCTTGGCAAAAAGTTCAGAGCACATGCATGCATCGTTTGTAGTCTATTGAAGGTATCATATTTCTTACCGAACTGGGGCCCGTTTCACTAAACGTCGTACGATTCAAATGTTCGTAAGTGCAAATCTAGGATCGTCTGGAAAATTCAATTGATGGATTTACATTTATTGAGCATAGGCTGCATATGCAGCCTATGCTCAATAAATGTAAATACAATAATTGTTTACAAGAAAACATTGTTAATGTGAAATTTACAGACTATCATAAGTTTGCACTTACGAACATTTTAGTAGTACGAAGTTTAGTGAAACGGGCCCAAGATATCTGTAAAATACTGCGATGATATACTGAAGGTAGTCGTAGTACCCGATATTATCAAAATGTCATATTTTTAAACATGTGTCGAATTTCGATAGAATTACCAAACATTTCGTTCATAGAATCATTTCGATATCATTCAGAAATAAATTTCGAGTTTTCAATGATTTGACAATATTTGGCTCATTTTATCATTGTTTAACTCATGTTATTCCATCGTGCGACAATAAAAGTAAAATATGTTCACAATTTCGTCTATTACTATTACAAAACGATTCAATATTAAGTACGGCATATAGTATATGTGAATAAACACCATTAACGTTTATATGCAATACGTAGTGTACGGGGTCAGACACTATTCATGAAAGAATTGGCGGATGATTAACCATCATATAATATGTTTTGTATGTCATTATTTATGTATTGATACATCAAGAAAAGGTACAATTCCCTCTTCATTATTTGTCATGAAGTTTAAGTAAAATAAACACAACAAACAAATTCATAGTTTCCTGAAATGTATGTTTGCGACATTTTTATGTCAATCTCCCGGTGAGACGTGTACAATTACATTTTGGCGGAATATATGACCCAACCACGTGCCGTGCTTATATTGGACGGTCGATGCTGAGTTCAGTAGCCGATTTCACCAAAATTGCAAAGTATACGTATCTTGCTAAGTACACCTTGGGGGAGAAATTTTCAATTCAAGGATAAATGTATTAACTTTTATTATACTGAATTTATTACATTATCACAGCCATTTTGGCTGTGATAATGTAATACATTCAGTATAATGACTATGCATACTATGCAGTCGTTAGTTCTATATGGAATAATTCATTTCGGGGGAAATAAATGATTACTCCTTCAAAGTATACTTAGCTAGATAAGTATACTTTGCAATTTTGGTGAAATCGGCTACTGGCCAGTCTCGGCCAAACGAACTACATGACTTCGAGAACGACTTTGTGTACTGTATTCTGAAAGCTATATAAGCTTGGACTCACATCATATTTCCTATTCAAAGGCACTGGGTCTCAGATATGTATATATAGTGATGAAATATATTAGGAAAAATAATTTAAATGTATATTTGTATCGTATTTTGAACCTAATTGTAACTATAGAAGACGCCTGGAATACAAATCGGTGGTTGGTTTGAAACGCTAGTTATTTGTCAGTATCATACTCAAGGTTTTTAATTAATAGTTACTAATTTAATACACATTGTTTTAAAGTCACTCTTTATATTAAATGTTCTACCACATGGGCAAAAATGTAATAAAAAGAGTGACTTTAAAACAATGTGTATTAAATGTGCTTCCCTTCGGAGGTTATTGGAAGTTACTAATTTAGTTTATTTAAATTAATTACACTAGCATCTACTTTCGAAATGTGGGTTAGTGTGCTTATTTCACCAGATTAACACAGGCGGGGTGTACATCACATGTTTGACCTTACGGACGTAACGGGGACATCGCGACTGTAATCTGGTCGGTGCATATATTTATCAATACCTCTCGATAATGGGGGCTCTAGTCAGTTCATGAGCTACTGACGCTGTATATTAAATATATATACATGTATATACCCGTCACTAGCGTATTTATTACACTAGGGAATTTTGATTTTAATACACGCTGCCAATACATTGACAGCGTGTATTAAAATAAAAATTCCCTAGTGCATTGGCAGCGTATATTAAAATCTAAATGCCTTAGTGCATTGACAGCGTGCAAATAATTTACAGAGCGATCTTAAATTTTCACTTACGAACAATTTAGTCGTATGAAGTTTTGTGACACGGGCCCCAGATATGTATACAGCTCATGTGCATTCACCAGAAATCGTTTGGAAGTCAAATTCCCGCCGCCTCTGGATATGTTTGCAGTCTAATTCCCTTACATAGCTGCAGTCCCACCCGTGGGTGGGTACGCAATTGATTGTCGCATGCCCTCGGTATCATTTTACATTGCAACCTCTCGAAATCGGACACTCGGGAAAATATTAATGTTTAACTTAGATGTGTTTCGCTATTATGTATCTCTGATTACAATTACCTTTCATGATTGCAAAACACTAGAATGTGTCATGAAGCGCTAACATGTCTGATTTACAGTGGAACCTCTCCAAACCGGACACCCTGGGGACACCCCAGGGTGTCCGGTTTGGAGAGGTTTCACTGTAATACCAATACTATCAACATAGCAACATGAGAACTTGATGTATTCCTGTTAAAGGTACATGCCCACTCGGTAGGCACAACATGTTCTTTGTATCAGAGACATCAGCTAAGATATTTTCTGGCAAAATAAACATTCATTCAAAATTACCCCACGTATTGATTGAAATTATTATACAGTTTATATCGTACTTTATAATCTGTCGAAAATATTATGTTTTCAGGTGACACATTTAATTAGTATAAATAATTAAAACATATGCCTCATTAGCATATGAAAATAGCCTGATACCACCACGAGTCACTATCAGTAAAATAAATGTTACTAAATGATTATATCTGTATAGCGGACACTGGTGGAATAGTGACGTAATTATACACATATTTAATTCCTATAAAGAACATGTTGTGCCTACTGAGTGGGCATGTACCTTTAATGATACGGAATGTCCGAGAAACTGCGAATTGTATTCACACTTCGCCACTTCAATTCTGAAATTGACCGAGTTTTTCACACTTGCGTCTTAGTCGGTATTCAACAAAAGTTTTGATACGCCATATTATTATGAAAAGTGTAGTGTTATCGTGTCAATATTCCTCTCTATTCGCTTATGTCTGGTCAACCGTTATCCGTCAGTAAAAAGTGAAAGTGAATGGTTTTAACGTCCCACCAACAGCTATAGTCATATAGAGACGGGACCACAGTTTAAAGTCTCATCCGACAGACCAGTGGAAAGGAAATACTATATGAAAGTAGTTTGATGCCTAATGCGATGTTTGAACTTACAACATGCGGACTGAAAGTCAGGTGTTCTAGTCCCTAGGCCACAATCCTATATATGACCTGCCAGACTAGTGTCTTCTACTGATATCAGATTTATCAGGCAAAGCTAGGAAACGCAGAGGCTCGCAGAGGAATTCATACGGTTTCCGATCCGGGACAGATTCATTTAATATCAAAAATCTCTCGCATGGTATTGTAATTATGCTGTAACTTTATATTTTGTGTGAGAGGATACGGATTGAGATAGTCTCTTGCAAATCACGATTATGTTTGTTCATAAACTGACATATCGCGTTGTTTTCACTAAATACCGGTGTTTCGCGTTGTTTTGTTTTTGTATTCTAGCCACATTTTACGACTCTTGACTTACATACATTATCGCAAATGTGGCTGTGGCTGGATAAATTGGGCTTATGGGTTTTGCGACCAGTGTAGATCCAGATCAGCCTGTGCATCCGGACAGTCTGATCAGAATCTACACTGTTCATTATTACATCAACGATACGAGTGTCATGATTCTTTCAAGCAATATAAATCGTCATCAGGCTAGAGGAGTTTGCGTTTTGATCAGGAGCTACAATGGTCACAAGTCCATAAGTCACATTTCTCCAGTCACGGCCACAAATGAAGTCGTTTGTTTTACATGGATTGTCTCAAAAGTGATTTACTAACACCGGGAAGAATGTTTCCTTGTTAAATATCTTCTTTATTATTATATTTAGTTTGTTAGTTTAGCAGTTGGGCGTTCAGAAACTGTGGTATAATAAAACATAGGATCTCGCATGAGTGGTGATTTCATATGACATTTATTTAACTAGTTTACTGGGGCCCATTTCACTAAACTTCGTACGACTACAATGTTCGTAAGAGCCATCTGGAAATTTCAATTGATGGATTTACATGTATTGAGCATAGGCTGCATATGCAGCCTATGTTTAATAAATGCAAATCCAATAAGTGTTTATAATTCATAATTTTGCACTTACGAAAGTTTTAGTCGTACGATGTTTAGTGAAACGGCCTCCTGATTTCATAGGAAACGCGGTTATATCGAATTCCGTATGCATTAAATCAACATTAATGTTAAGTTCTATTTATTGCATACGATCAACATTATATATATATTGAAGCTGTAATGATGGAATATATCTATTACACTAAGGCGTTATTATTTTAATAAACAGTGTTCTAAAACAAAAAGGAACAAAATTAGGTGTGAAGTACAGCTTCAGTGTATGATGACGTGCTTTTTAAATATATTTAATACAGCATAGCCTCGTTTATTATGAAATCAGCAAACTATTTTAATACATATCATATTAAATCTTCACTCATGCCATATTCTTTATATACAGTGAATTTAATTCATGATATGTTAATGCAATGTTTACTTCCCAGTAGGCCAGAACAACACCACGTGACCGTGCCATTTCTTCGGTGTGGCGGATGCCACGCCTGCCAAACGCAATGAACTTAAACCCGAGCATTTAATCTCGGAATTAGATACCGATATTATCAAGGAAAAAACATATGCGGAGGAACCTGAGCCGTAGCCGATAGATCCAAACGTCGATACGTATGATGGCTGTATACACACGTACAGTGTGGCCACGTTCGGGACCCTTCAGGGACCCGTTTCACTAAACTTCGTACGACTGAAATGTTCACAATGCAACATTATGGTCTGCACATTTCACATTAAAAATAATATATTGTAGACAATTATTGGATTTACATTTATTGAGCATAGGCTGCAGCCTATGCTCAATAAATATTAAGTCATTAATTGAAATTTCCAGACGATCCTAAATTTGCACTTACGAACATTTTAGGCGTACGAAGTTTAGTGAAACGGCCCCCCTATTTAGCCAAAGCAAATAGATCCAAGCATTGATACGTATGATGGCTGTATACACATGTACAGTACGGTCACGTTCAATTGGGATATACAATGTAATATAGAATTTCAGGTTTGTGCCGAATATTATAGGAATGAATGGCCTTTTTGTGGAATTTATCGGGGTATAAACTTGGAAAAGTCGCGGGAATACTGGACGAAGGCCGGAAGGCCTCGTCCAGTATTCCCGCGACTTTTCCAAGTTTATATCCCCGATAAATTCAACAAAAATGCCATTCATTCCTTATAATTCCAGCATTTTAAATAAATTCATCAAGAAAATGTGTTTATTTTCCGTTTTCTTAAGAATTATTTTAACTGCGCCTGACGGTTACGGAAAGTAGTTCCGCATGGAGTTTACTGGGATATAAATTTTGGACGGAGACTTGCAACGGACCAATCAAATGTTAGGGAATTGTGTAAATATTTTTGTGCTGGAATTATTGAAACATACAATTTTCGAAAGATAAACATGCAAGATGGTTGAAATTGGTAAAAGACAAATAGGCGGTAGATGGTTGAAAATGCTCAAAGACAAATATGCGGTGTATGGTTGAAATTGTTCAAAGACAAATATGCGGTATATGGTTGAAATTGGTTAAATACAAATATGCGGTATATGGTTGAAATTGTTCAAAGACAAATATGTGGTATATGGTTGAAATTGGTTAAATACAAATGTGCGGTATATGGTTGAAAATGGCCAAAGACAAATATGCGCGCGGTATATGTTGAAATTGGTTAAAGACAAATATGCGGTATATGGTTTAAAATGGTCAAAGACAAATATGTGGTATATGGTTGAAAATGGTCAAAGACAAATAAGCGGTATATGGTTGGAATTGGTCAAAGACAAATAGGCGATATATGGTGCATGGTTGAAGATAATTTTCAAAGGAAAGAAATCTGAATACTGCTCCACTTGTACATTATCGAACGTGTTGCACTCATCGATATATCGACTTTATGATAATGTGCTGATCGTGTATAACAGGTCACACATGTGGCGATAAATTTCGAACATTACTCTATTTTTCTTAACCCCTACACCGCTACTCACAACAATTGTCGTCTGCTGTTGCTTTTATGTCTCGCCTTATGTATCAATAAAACATGTTTTGACAGCACTTCAGAATCATTTCCATAGGAAATGATTCTGAAGTGCTGTCAAAGCAAGTTGTAAATTATTCTAAAGTGCTGTCAAAGCATGTTTTTGATGATAAAAATGCAAAATAGAAAATAGACAGCAGACGACAAAAAAACACAAGATAGCGTTCTAAGGGTTAAACATAAAATTTAAAAATAAGCAATAAAGTGTGAATATACGGTCTTTCATACATATACATGTACTGTATTTTGAATTATTGCCGACGGTTATGAAGAAGGGTCAATTGAAGAACATTTTATTCCAGAATGTTCACGCGAAATCATACGGACGTAATTTTCCGCATATATGCCAACTCCACGCTAAGGTTGAAGTATCAAAATGTACTCAGGCGTGCAGCGTTTGTTTGTGTACTTTATTTGAAACAAAAATACGAAACTGTTTTTGTTATTCATTCCTATCTGTCAGATTCGCATTGGCGGCTAGGCTGTCAGTTGTAACCGGGCACGTTTCTCAGCATTTCACTTCCTATATTTTGCCGCAATTGCTCATAAAACATCACATATTTCACGTAATCTGTCTTGAAAGTTCGGCAATATTATTTTCCTGAAGCCGGGTCCCGATTATTAAAAGCTGACTGGCAATGCGTGATCGGTTCTAGCACCTGTTGTCGTCACGAAACTGGGTCGAATTATGCGAAAAGCATGGAACCAGCGGAAACTCTATTTCTCCGATTCATTACTTGCATATTCGACAATGGCGCGTTTAGTCGAAAACACTCGAGGGTTAGTTGGCTTGCTGGGTGAAAAAATGTGCGCATTCACCTCCTTTAATTTTGCCAGTATTTGACAATTGTTTTATTTCAAAATACTTGAATATTTTGCGCTAACTAAAGCAGATTGATTGGCTAGCCAACAAACTGCTTAATTACGAGTTCAGATTGCCTATATATATTCATAGTAATCGTTCCGCAATAATACAATATGTTCAACAATTCTGCAAAAACCAGGAACCCACTTTTCCGACGTTATAACGTCGGAACAGTGGGTTCCTGGTTTTTCAGAAACTTTGACGTCCTGGCAATTTTAACGCAGGCGGTTGTGTATAAAGACAAGCAGTGATTTAGTGCAGCATTGTGTGCTGAATGATGCAAGATGTTTCTCTGTCAGACAAATATGAAAACATGTATTGAAGATAACAGAAAATGAAATAGTTTACGAAATGTTAAATTTATAGGAAAACAAAGACATATTATATATAGACAAATGACACACGCCATGTGATTTTGAACCCTCGGACAAAATGTACAATATATCCGTAAATGGCGTCAAAAGTTGACACAATTTTGACAGTTTGGGTTATGCGGTGTTGGGTAGTTATGTTGAATGATGACGGGCGATGTTAGAAATACATCCGCGAACTATGAAATAATGTTATGGATTGAATCAACAGCCAGAAGAAATTTATGAAATATTCAGTTTGTAACGTGCTGACGGACACCGCTATATATACGCTATGAAGGGCAGTGGTTTGCGGCGCACATCACTAGCTAATGATAGCGTGTAAGTATGATGGTTATGTGCCGAATATATAGTATTGAAAATACAAGGTCAAACAAAAACTTCAACCATATCCCAAGCGAGAAATCGAAGCGATGGCATATTTAAAACCGTTTCTGCACGCTTGATACAAACCCACAACCATGTGCATCGGTCTCTCGCAATGATATGACGGTTTTGACGTTGGCTATGAAAGCTCCAGTCGACCGTTGTGTGATAGCATCGTTGGCACGTACTCTACAGTCATAAACGGCGCGTTTAGTCAATCAAATACCTGCACAACCTCATTGGAAAACCGGGATAGAAGAGATGTATTAACCCTTTCAACGCTATGTATCATACATTGTCGTTTTCTGCCCGACTACGATAGTCGATGAGATATTTAGTGTTACATTTGTTCATATTAGTTTATATACTATTCCATTAATGACAAATGTGGATATTTCAGAGGTGAATACGTGTAACAAACGCTGCAGATCCTGATGAGACGGCTCGTTACGAGCCGTCTCATCTGGATCTACAGTGTTTGCAAATGTTGGCTTTCTGGCATCTAGGCTGAACGGGTTCACGGGAGTGGTTGGTTCGATGTATGTGTTTTTGTTGAACAAAACGGACACAGGTTGTCAGACTATAGAACGTATACGAATATTGTTCGTTGGTCCTCATACTTGGATAATGTTGATTTTACGAGAAAAATATTATGGAATTCTGCTCTGCTTCGTAGAAGACTTATGAGTTACTCCCCAAGGTATTGAGCACGACGATGAAAAAATATTCTTGCCACATTAAATGGCGCCGACAATTGACGGAAATTCTCGCTGACAAATTCCAAGAAAGATTACAAAATATTCCGAATAATATACAAAATTGCACAAAATGTTCCGGAAATCACGATGGAATTTCCGACAATATTTTTTTTGTGGAAAATGTAGGATAAAATGATGAACTAATCCGGAAACTACGCCGGAATTTGGCGATTATCGCCAACTTCCGAAGTTGTTCACGGAATATCTCGAATAATACCGAAGACATACGGAAGTCTCCATCTGGTTTTTTCTCATGAATTGTTTTGACTGACATTATGCTGCGGCAGCCTCATGATCAGCCAACATACAACAATACAAGTCAACATTAATTTATGGTTCATGTGAATGGGATGGAGAAACGCTTCCACACAACGATACGTTATGGTAGAGAATCAAGAAATAATTTATATGCCAAGCATTTACCGGAATTGTGCCGGATATGTAAGGAATGAAATGCACGTGACCTGCATTCGTGTGTAGAATTATTATATGCTTAGTTGTATCAATCAACGCGAAGTCATATTTACAGCAGCACAGTGTCACGGTGAACCGTAATCGGGCTGCAATTGGGTACAACCGCGCACCATTGCATTGCACGGAACATGGATATGTAATTATCTCCAAGTGTATTATTTGCGGTGCGTTGAATTTGCGGATATTCAATGTATAGCGGAAATAAAACCCGCGCAGAATATTCCTGCTGTACAATGCGTTCGTTCAGAAGCTCACCACCATTCCATGTGCAGTGGGACCTCTCTAAACCGGACACCACAGGGTGTCCGGTTTAGAGAGGTCACACTGGAATTTATCACTCACAGGTCTTTATTATGTTCAGTAATCACGGACATTATAATCAGATACAGAAAATTCGGGTTATTTCGAATGATGTCAGTTTGAACTATATCTAAATCGGAAATGGTGGATAAATGGCAGCCAATTAAGTATCGACATACGTATCCAGGCTAATTATCATTTCGGCACTGTATCTTGATGCTAGTTGGCACACCGACCCAGCAGTGGCATACAGCCATTGTATTTTAAATTAACATTTGCTCCATCCGTAATTACTTAAGTCAACATTGTTCACAACAAATTGCGTTAAAAGAAAACAGGTTGCTGATAAGTTTGAGTTTAGCGATCGATTATACTGGGTAAGACGTAAAGAAACCTCAATCGCGTGTACGTTTTATGTACATATCATTGATTTTCTCGCCATGATTGGGTCGGGGGTGGGGGCGGGGTAACACAGGGGGGTTTAGGCAAATTGAACAATCGACCTCCTAATTCCCATCTCACGTAATTAAATTACAATGTACAGTATAACCTCTATAAATCGGACACCCTGGGATATGTCCGATTTAGAGAGGTTTCACTAAAGCAGACAGACAACTAATCCAAGACACGCGTGGGTGCTTTGCGTCCATAAACAGACATACTCAGCGGATATAAATGGCAATGAACCCGACTGTATTTCAAGACTAATGTATGAGAAAATTATGTTACTCTGTATTAGTGTGTTAGCTATCCTAGTCAAACATTGAATAAATCCCCATTTGTTGTGGCAGGTCGTATCATTGAGTTGTGTTGCAGGAACCACTGACGGGTGATGAAATTCATTGACTAATGGCATGTTTAGAAATGAAGGGATTATTGCAAGAGTTATTGTTCGCAACTACACTGACCCCTTCAATTAATAACTAGAAGCTAACTGTACACTACTAACAATAACGACATCACTGTTTAGCAAGTCATCAAACCACCATAATAATTAATAAAAAATCATCAGAATATCGTTAGAGCACCATAAACTATCGCGTGCCATTGCCCGCCAGCGACAGCCAATGAAATACGGGCGATGGCGACGACGGAACATAGCCGAAACCGCCGGAAGGCCTTCCTGTCGAAAACCTGTCAAAGACGCCATCCCCGTGTATTTTTTATTTCTCATATTTCTTTGACAGGCCATCATTGGGGTAATTTGCTTGGAGACGTTGGGGAATGACTTATGGCCCAGCGGACCGTCGCCTCGCCATTTGTGTCTCTGGCGAGCCGCGTGTTCAGTCATACTCGGACCACAAACCGCAGTCCGTCCTTGTTTACTCACGGCGTTAACGTTTCACGAACGTCAAATGGCATGAATAAGGGAGAGAGAGTGTAAACTCCAGAGTGAAAGTGTTGTGATATTATATTGGAGTCTAGGGAAGGGAAACAAAGGAGAGTTTATTGAACAATGATAACAATGGAAGGGGCGTTTCCACCCGACTACGTGGATCAAGTCGACACTGGAGTGAGTAATCCGCAAACACTTTGAAAATATTAATTAAATTGGAGAAATTGAAAGTGAATTCATTTGATAGTATGCATTTTCGCATATTCGCCCATTTACGAAAATTATTTGCATTGATTTAGTATGATATTTATTAAACCCGTTAACTGACTTCATAAACTCGTTAAACCGACGAGTTTATGAAGTCAGTCAACGGGTTTTAACGAGTTTATGAAGTCAGTCAGCGGGTTTAATAAATACCATACTAGATCAATATACCTATACCCATGCAAGATTGGTATGTATGCAGAGCGTATTCTGTTTAAAGTTGGTTTAAATATTAAAAGTCAAATTCAAAGTTACTAACAAACATAACATGTTTTCAGCAGTTATCACTAAGCTTGTCTATATCTGCAATATTCAGGTACGGGGTAACAGCGGATTTGATAATGCAAATACTCATCGGCGTCTCAATCTAACAGGGGCGCCGGAAGCATCTTAAGATTGTCCGGCGAATCTACTGGGTGCCCTCGCTACCCACCCAACGTGTAATTTGTTACCCCTCAGTTGAACCGTCTCACCGAGACGATTCAACTGAGTGGTAACAACATACACGTTTGATAAGAAATGAGAAAATTGCAGAATAATATTTACATTCCGTTTTGATTATACATGAATTACAAATATGTTAAAATTATTGATCCGGCAGTCGCCGGACATGCCGGACCTGTTCCGACGCCCCTGTCTAATCGATTATTCTCAGTTTCCGTCCAAGTTTACAATCGTCCGAAAAGAGGAGTGATGGTCAAATAAGTAAGTGAGATAGAAAACAGAAGAAAAAATTATATTGAAACATTGACGTGTAAAACAGCGAGTTTTTGTCGCGCCTGCTTTAGTCGAATGTACGACTTTAGACGCCGCTTTTTCCATCGCCGCCGTCGTCGTCCGCGTCAACAAATGTCAAAACGTTTGTACAAGTTTCTTCATCATGATATAACTTTAATACTACTTAACGGCTTGCTTAAATATTTGGACACTTGATACATGTGAACATTTGGAACACACTTATGCTGCCGTTAACATGATATTGACCTTCTTCGTGTTTAAAGCATGCACTTCTCTGATGTATTTGTGATGCTTACATGCTCATGTTACGGTCAAATGCCTCAGAAGGCGCGACACCGCTTCCGTGGCGGAATTCTTGTTCTGTACATGCAACACCACAAGCTTGGAATTTGTTTTATTTTTAATCTCAAAGAGTTTCTACATGTATGATATAGATATATCGTTCGTGTAAACATAAATAATGTTTTAGTGTACATGAAGACAGGGATATCTCCAGTTGAACATGATTCACCAGTGAATGCGGAATAAAGATGTCAGTTTCTGGTGTTGTTGAAAGCATTAATACAATCTGCACAATTAATCTCCTGTTCTGGATCTACTCTGATGACGGTATGCCGTCAGGGCGGCGGCAATACATCAAAGGGAAATTCTCAGGTTTGGGGGTTTGGAATAAACCCTTAGAACGCGGGAAACCCAAAGTGTCGTCTGCTCCTGTTTTAACTTTTGTCTTCTTCCTCAATAAAAGCATGGATTGCCAGCATTTTAGAATCATTCCAAAGGAAATGATTCTAACGTGCTGTCAAACCATGTTTTGATGAGAAAAATGGAAAATAAAAGACAAACAAATAAAAATGCACTGAATTTTAAAAGCAAATAAATCACAAAATGAACAAGTCTCTATAATTGTTTTATTATTTTCGTACCGTACATGTTAATTATTTTGTCAGTTATAGTAAATTATGTATTATTATTAATTATTAATAATTAGTATCATTATTAGTGGTGGTAGTAGTAGTATAAATATTTCAGTATAAATTATGTTTTAAGAAATTACAACCCAATTGTTTAAATTTACAGAAGAAACAATTTAAACCTACATGAAATGGAAGTATATATATATATATGCTTGAGTTCAATACAGGAGCAGTAATAGAGAATAGTAGGTTAGTGCCGTGAATGGGAAAAAATATCCGGCAAGGCTCAAGAATTTCTTTATTTCTCATCAGAAGTATATGTTGTAAATGAGTGGTCACAACATATACTTTGGTTCAGAAATATGGAAAATAGATAGAGAATAGTAGGTTAGTGCCGTGAATGGGAAAAATATCTGGCAAGGCTCAGGAAACGGGATGGGCGAGGCTCTGCCGAGCACATCCCGTTTCCGTGCCGCGCCAGATATTTTTTCCCATTCACGGCACTAACCTACTATTCTATTTATCCCGTCAACACCTACAAATGGCTGTAAAATGCAAAAATAGTATTGACTGGATATCAAAAATGTTTCACGGCACCGTGTTTCATGGCACATACGCACTGTGTTGACGGGATAAAGTTTGTTATCATCTGTATATTTATGAACACGCCATGTGATTTTGTACCCAAGAACATGTGCGCTTTTTCATGAAATATATTTAAAGACACTGTGATATTTTCTGTAAATGACGTCGAAAGATGACGGAATTTGCATAGCAAATGCGAAACAGATGTCGTTTACGGAAACTATCGTAAATTTTGTAAATATTTTTCATGAGATATCGCACATGATATTAGATATAAAATCACATGGCGTGTTTCATGTATGTGTGTGCTGGCAAATGAAATGGACAGTTAGCCCGACACACTGCATGTCAAATGTGATTGTTTTGCCATTTATTGTAAAGTTTGCTTTCACCTCGCAAATGTGTTGTTTTGACAAAAAATCGGTTACCGTCAATGTAAATATAAATTCTATAGCACGTGGAAGTTTTAATTAAACGGTACTCGATTCTTCATGAAAGTTATAAGGTTTCGTAACAAAGTTTAGTGCAACCATAAAACAAGTACCTCGTCGCCTGTGGTGCGCTATATATCATCCGATCCGTTCGTTTATTGGGAAGATTTCAAAGAAAATATACTGTAAAATTGACATCAAATATTTCGTCACATTTGAAAAGCTATAGCTTTTCAAATGTGACGAAATATTTGATGTTGTTTTCATCTTAGTTAGTTTCAGTCTTATAAATAAGTTTTATAATTGATGGTTACTAATTAATTTTAGTTTAAGTTAGTTAGACTGTCGTCTATAATTGTAAAATGTGGCAGAGCATGATCATTTCACAATAACGAATATATAAATGTCACATGTGTTCCTTACTGGTACATACATAGCGAAAATAGCAAACTATGTCTAGCGAACTTATCTCCCCTGCTTGTAACAGTTTCTGATAGCATGTATATCTACTCATGTATGTATTAGGAATATGATCAAATAAAATGGCGCGATTGTTTGATATATGTTATAATTATGTTGTGGATGAAGCGAAAAACCACATACAGTCGAACCCCTCTAAACCAGGACACAAATAAAAGTTAGTTCGTCTTAATTGTAATCGGGCTCATTGTCATTTATCTCCGCTGAGTATGTCTGTTCGTGATCGCAAAGCACTCACGCGTGTCTTGGATTAGTTGTCTGACTGTTTTACAATGGAACCTCTCTAAACCGGACACCCTGGGGACCTCCCAGGGTGTCCGGTTTAGCGAGGTTCCACTGTATTGCATACTTTTGAAACATCCTCTGAGACACGGTGCCTTTAATTAAAACAAACAAATTCAATAAAATAGTTCCCCAGTATACCGGTGCTCGGAAACACGACGGGAGTGTCTCGGGGTTGATTAGAAACTTTTCATACACCATAAAGTTCTCATCGTGGCAAAACAGCTGCTTTTTTTTATTTGGCTACGGATTTTCCGCTACGTTAACCTTTAAACTGATCCCGCTACGCTGGCTGTCAATATGGACTGACCCGGTGTGAGAAAATAACCCCTTTAAGAGGTTATCGCGATACTTCAACCCACCCAGTCATGTTTGACGTCGAACTTACAGAACATTGTATATTACGTGTAGTTTGTCGGAGAATACAAACACACGGATATACTGATAAATGTACATTTCTTTTATTTTTAAACACATAATAATTTCCGAATGTCATCATGTTTACAACGGTAACTCAATACGTTTATACGTATTCCTTGATGTACTAATTGGCCGGACATACATGTGATAAGCGGTTTGATATATAGGCTTCAACGGAAGTGGCATAATGTTTTGCTCGACATGCGTCGTCGGAACCGACACACGGAAACAAAATATCACACTTTGCATTACAGCTGTGTTCATATTATTAGTATGCACTTTAGTATTTGATACAATAAGGCATTTATTTGTATTTTTTTTAGATCTAAGTAACATTCTCATGAAGAAATCATTGGAAAAATGAATGCACATATCAATACTGTCCCCGTTGAGAGAGGGTTGTTAGTTTCGTTTAAACGATTTGTATTGTTCTATATTGACATTACATATACAGTAGTTTCAAGACAGAAAACATACTATTAACCCTTTCAACCCTAAGGAACTGGAATGGACTGTGATATGCTAATGTTCCGACCAATCCAATGGTCACAAAATGATTTTCAGATTCGTCCATTTATGAAAAGGGGGTGTTTTTGTTCTCAAAAATATTAAAATTACTTTCAAAAAGTGCAGATCCTGATGAGACGGCTCGTTACGAGCCGGCTCATCTGGATCTGCACTTTTTGCATAAACCGATATAGCGGGATTTCAGGTTCAAAGGATTAATAAGAGCAAACGGGTTTGGTCGATGAGTTTTAACAACGTTAGTTATGTGCAGCCCTTCTCAATTGCTTATTGGGACGGAGGTTGGGTTTTATAGCACATGTAGATCTGCTATAAAATGTGGTATGATAAACGGAAGACATAAATGTTACTAGGTATAATATAAATTGTTTAGAGCAAATGCATGTAGACAACTTCGTACGATTAAAATGTTCGTAAGTACAAAATTATGATGATCTGCAAATTGCATATTAACAATGTTTTCTTGTAAACAATTATTGGATTTACATTTATTGAGCATAGGCTGCATATGTAGCCTATGCTCAATAAATGTAAATCCATCAATTGAAATTTACAGACTATTCTAAATCTGCACTTACGAACATTTTAGTCGTAAGAAGTTTAGTGAAACGGGCCCCAGGTGCCTAAAAGGTCACGTATTCTAGCGGGCGACTCCGTTATTAATATATGATTCGTTACACTCGTAAAGTGCCAATTAGAGATGGTTGGTGGTGGGCAGCCACCTGTAATTATACATATTTAAACCGAATGTCTAATTCCCGCCTGTAAGAATCTGAAGATGCCTCATATATTCCTTTGTACATATACTCTATTTGTGCAATTCTCTGTATTTCCAGCTCCTGATTCCGTCACCGAACGCCCAGCCTCCGTCACAATCCGGCTCTCTGACGTCACTTCCGGCTAATTCATGCTGTGAGAACGGGCGGCCAATCATAACCGATCCTCACACCGGACAAAGCATCTGCTCGTGTCAGTACGGATCCACGTTACTGAGCGCTTACAGTCGGGTATCGGGACTGGCGGACGGCATGTATACGTCGCCACATTACGCCACTCAGGGCTATATGCCACTCAACTCCGACACCTCGGCTTTCTATTCTCCACTGGTAAGGTTTATTTTATTATTCTGGTATACACAACCGCCCGCGTTAATCTTGCCCAGTTTACTTTATTGTTCTCAACAAAAGTTGTCAAACAAATGAAGGACATATATTTCCTGTAAATGAAAATATTCCGATCGCACTCGTGCCATATACCGCCGGTTACGTTTATCTTGGCCATATGTCCACGTTTCTGAACATCTACTGGCACTATCAGCTTGCAATCACGCAGTTTGATTGGCTGTGCCTGAGCTGTATCACAGCTCAGGCTCAGTCAATCAAACTGTTTGCTTTCACGCATAATATACACGTATGTGTAGTAGAGAAATTGACAACTATTGGGAAGATTAGCGCAGGTTGTGGTGTATGTGTCTTGCCATGAGACAGTGCGGATCAAACAGTCTGTTTTCAGTGTAGTGCCAGATTAGAATATTACGGAGCCCCGCAGGGGACATGGATTTGTTTATTAATTCGTTCCCACGAAATAACAATTCGTTCCCTCGTGGGAACGAATTGTTATAGCGTGGGAACGAATTGTTAATTCGAGGGAACGAATTGTTATTTCATGGGAACGAAATGTCATTTCGTGGGAACACATTGTTATTTAGTGGAAACGAATTAATAAAAAAAAAAATTCTACGTCCCCTGCGGGTCTCCGTAACATGCACACTATAGTCAAAAAACACTAAATAATTCCGTATTTTACTGGCGAGATACATACGAGAGAAGCCAAGGGATTGTGTACCTTAAGAAGATGTGTGATATCTCATGAAAAAAATATTTACAAAATGTGCGCTATTTTCCGTAAATGACGAGCAAATGCGAATTAAACATTTCATCAACTTTCGACGGCATTTACGTGGAATATTACTGTTTCTGTAAACAGTTTTCATAAAAAATGTTCTTAAGTACCAAATAACATGGCTGGTCCCATATATGATTCCTGGCATATAATTCTGCAGTGGTTAATTAAAAGTTGGCATCGATTATTGATTGATACAGGTACATGCCGGTGCAATGGTGTAATTCCAGCAATAATAACAGCACGCAGAGCAAATAAAATTGTTGTTAATGCATAAAATCGGCTTAAGCAGCTTCATAACATGATGTGTTAAATTAAAAAATCACCATACACTTGTATAGTATACAATGAGTATAAGTTAAGATGATTTAATATGCAATTATTAAACTCGTCTACTGATTGCATAAGAAACTCGACAAAGTCGAAACTCGTCTACTGATTGCATAAGAAACTCGACAAAGTCGAGTTTCTTATGAAATTAGTAAACTAGTTTAATAATTATCGATTTATTCATTGCTCATGTAAGATCGATACTCTAATAAAGAACGACTAGTATTCAGAACATTGGCATATATAGCTGGCATCAGGACAGACGCTTCACTTCTCGCAACGACAATAAACTAGCAAAAGAACTGTATGTATGCCCAATAAAAGATCAAACATTTCATGTAAACTTAAAACAACCTAATGATACCTCTGTGGCGACTAGCGGTGAACGGTCCTCAAAAGGAATGTCAACACACAGGAAGACATTAGAACATTTATGAAGCAACAAATGCGTCATTGACAAGAATATCCTGTCTGTAACGCAGGGCGCATTAAACAAAATTTTCTTTCCGTAACGCACGGCGCTCTGTAGAGCGCCGTGCGTTACGGAAAGACAATTTTGGTTAATGCGCCATTCTTCATCTTCTTTTTCAAGCACTATATTCACGTATTTTGTATAAAAAGTTAACAAATATTGGCAAGATTAGCCCAAGCGGTGATGTATCATACAGTTAGCTCTGCAACATGCATGCACGCCTGGTATAATGATTGCTCACGGACGCCGCTGCGGTAATTGACGTTTCGGGATCATGCATTTTTTTTCTACAGCGCCAAAGTGCATTACCGCTGCCTGCATGGTTAATATGAAATATGAGTGATTTTATTACATTTTCCAATTTTCCCTAATCTCACCTGTAAGTAGTTTGAAGTTGTTGGCTAAGATTAAGATATTTGGGTCCCAGTTCTGGGATTGCGTACATTATCTCTGAGTTTAGAAATTGGACAGCTTTCCTGAAAATTACGTCGGAAATTGGTAAATATATCACGGCCAATGCTGGTGTTCCCGATTATTTTTAGCAATTTTCAACATCATTTACACCTACCAGGCCTACGCAGGAATTAATTTAAGGGGGTGCGTTATCGACGGCGCGAAGGTCTAAATTATTTTGTTTGCACATCCACGGACATGCCTCGGCAGATTAACACTTTCATCCCTAAGTAACTGGAATGGAATTTGATATGTTAATTTTGCAACCCAATCCAATCATCACAAAATTATTTAGAGACCAGTCGATTTCTGAACATGGGTTGTTTTTGTTCTCAAAATTATGAAAATGACTTGCAAAAAGTGCAGATCCTGATGTATATACGATTGGAAGACCAATATACAATGGAACCTCTCTAAACCGGACACCCTGGGAGGTCTCCAGGGTGTCCGATTTAGAGGGGTTCCACTGCAATTAAGCACTCGATGACCAATGTTTGTCATTGTCAGTCATAAACAGACAGGACAATGAAATAAAGTAGATTGAAACCCATCTAAATGAAGCATAATGAGGTCCCCGGGGTGTCCGGCTTAGAGGGGTTCAACTGTCCGAACAATAAAGCATGTATATTCCTTTCAATGTAGAATCAACACACTGTTACGGAGCCCCGCAGGGGACGTATAATTCTTTTTTTTATTAATTCGTTCCCACGAAATAACTATTCGTTCCCTCAATTGAAAAATTCGTTCCCACGAAATAACAATTCTTTCCCACGAGAACGAATTGCGAATTGTTAATTCGTTATATCTTGGGAACGAATTGTTAATTCGAGGGAACGAATTGTTAATTCGAGAGAACAAATTGTTAAATTGATGGAACGAATTGTCATTTCGTGGGAATGAATTGTTAAATCGAGGGAAAGAATTGTTATTTCGTGGGAACAAATGAATAAAACAAATATATGTCCAATGCGGGGCTCCGTACAGTTTCACTACCATAGTATCATATTCAATAGTGTACATTAGACAAATAGCTATGATGAAATATATTTTGCAATTCACTGGCTGATAAGACAAAAAAATATTACCTCTAATACTTACAGTGCAGTTGCGTGTGTCTCCGGTTAGGAATGGTTAAGAAGCCGCTACAATGCATACTGACGCCAACCCAGCAGATATAATGAACTACAAATTTGAAAATTTAGCTCTTGTCAATATAAAACTGTAGGAGGCCGGATAGATCGACCACACAGGAGTATATCGCAACGGCAGCATAATTTAGTGTTTCTGCGTCCCGAAGAAACGGAACAATTTGAAACACGCCATGTGATTGAAATGTCATTGTTTCATGAAAAATATTAAAAAAGAATTACGATATGTTCCGTAAATGACATCGAAAGTTGACGTAATTTTCATAGCAAATGTGGAATTGAATCCTGCATTTGCTATTAAAGTTTCGTCATCGACGTCATTTACAAAAGATATCACAGTTTCTGCAAATATATTTCAAGAAAAATCGCATACATTTTTAGGTACAAACTTCAACTGAGTACTGCATTTGCTATATGGAAATTTCGTCATCTTTCGACGTCATTTACAGAAAATATCATAGTTTCTGTAAATATTCCATGAAATATCGCGGATGTACAAATTTACCTGGCGTGTCTCATATGGCAGTTAGACTAGACTGTCATGAGTAATCGCCGTTTGGAACTCGTAATGAACTCGTACATACATGTACTCGACTATCACATTCGATAGGAAACAGTTTCATATCGTGTATTTGAAGATGGTCCATATGAAACGCAGACGTGAACAAGAAATCAATAGCACTGATAAATGTTCACAGGGAAACCTCTCTAAACTGTGTTTCACTGTAAATTAGGCATATGACAATTCTGAGACATCAAAATAAGATCACAGATGGTTTCTTGATGTCTGGTTCCACTGTACCAGGCCATCAAAAACATGGTTTGATAGCATTTTAGAATCATTTCCATTGGAAATGATTCTAAAATGCTACCAAACCATGTTTTTACTGGGCCTCTCAACAACGTTAACGCCAACCAACTTTAACACACACTTCTCTGTCGTGTGGCCTTGACTTTCGAGCACATGGGCTGAATGGGTTGCACATACGACTTACAGGAACAGAAATAACAGGCAGCCAAAAACTGTAATGCTAATCTCGGACAGATAGATGAACAAACAAACAGACGAACTGTCTACGATCCGACAGAGAGGGTTGGGACTATATGTACAACTTACATACTTACCTGCACAAGAGACGCATAAATCAAAACAATTCATAACGGAACTACGACGAGAGCGAGTTTCTGAAGGAGCGCTTTTCAATCACCCGTACCGAGGTTAATTTTACAAATGGAGTTTTATTTTCCTGCCTGATCTCGTCATGAGAATCACTAAATACCCGCTGTGTCAGAATCGGCGAAAACACGGCGCTGTCTAATTATCGCAGCGCGCAGTATCAAGCAAGCTATCACCGAGACAGCCAGGCGGACTGGCATACCGATTTTTATCTGGTTCCGCAAAACGCTTCTTTATCTCCGCACTTACGACCCCATCGCCATGCGGAGCGGGGTGCAGGCCGAGCCGGCGGGTCGATAATGGACCCCCCGGGGTGACTCGGCGGAACCACTTTAGATGGCACTAGAGATCGCCGACGGGGCTCGTATAGCACCGATCTGGTCATTACACCGGGGCTACCGAGTGACGGATTAATAGAAAATGACCAATCTTTTTTATATATGAGACACGTCGTGTGATTTTGTATGTACCTAAGAACGTGTGCAATTTTTCATGACATATATTAACTGTGATATTAACTGTGATATTAACTGTGATATTAACTGTGATATTAACTGTGAATGATGCAGTATAACGAATTTTTCAAATCAAATGCGGAATAGAATTTCATCAGCTTTCGATGTTGTAAATAAAATCATGAGATGCAGCACAAGTTCATAGGTACAAAATCGCATGCCGTGTCTCAATTATAGGTTACAGCACCTGGAATAACTTCTCGTATAATAACTTCGGCGGTGGCACTGACGTTATAATTAACGCGACATTAGAATTGTCAGAATGTGTCTGTTTGACGTCACGTTACTCAGCTAAGCTAATTGTAATGCGGATGATGTGTCATAGTGCTAATAGAACTTACGTGATGTTTACGTCTGGGGCCCGTTTCACTAAACTTCATACGACTAACATATTCGTAAGTGCAAATTTAGGATCGTCTGCAAATTCCAATTGATGGATTTACATGTATTGAGCATAGGCTGCATATGCAGTCAATGCTCAATAAATGTAAATCCATTAATTGTTTACAAGAAAACATTGCTAATGTGAAATGTACAGACTATCATAATTTTGCACATTTTAGTCGTACGATCTTTAGTGAAACTGGCCCTTGTTTTTGGTTCGAATGTATTTGTATGCTCGCGCTCATTTGGGAAACGTATGCCCCCGCCATACTTATATGCGGAAAAGCTGCTTACCTGCTGAAATGTTGTAAATGCGGCGTGCTTGCAGTTTGGTTATTTGTAATATTTGTTTCACTAATAATAATATACATGTGTCATCATAATGTATAACAATACTAATATTATACCCGGGAATAGAAGGCTACACAGACGAAACCCACCCTTAGATATACGATAAATAAATATACTAATACATATCCTTGCTAGTGTACATATTAATAGGTTTGCGATCACGTGGTGAAAGACACTCATACATACTTTCCTTCAAAATACATGTATTCTGCATAGAAGTCACAAATATTCTGGAATATAAATATATTCACATACAAGTGTATGTGCACCTGTGTTGTATTATTGTTCTGTGTTGTATTATTGTTCTGTGTTGTATTGTTCTGTGTTGTATTATTGTTCTGTGTTGTATTATTGTTCTGTGTTGTATTGTTCTGTGTTGTATTATTGTTCTGTGTTGTATTATTGTTCTGTGTTGTATGATGTACAGTTGATGAGACGTAAATAAACAATTTAACTTAACATTTAACTACATTCGGTCTACTCCCGGTTGGTTTGACAATGGACGAGAACCATTAAACATGTCAGTTTTACTTTCTAATGAAATTAAAATTGTTTCCGCTATTTTTCGCAGACAATCTTCTGCTTCCGTTGCTGCCAAATCATTCCTGGCACGAATATATACATGAATATACACATTAGCGTGCAGACCATCTCGATTCGCGGTGCAAACAAACGAGTACCTGTCTATATCTAATGTTTTTGCGCTGATAAGTAAATGTACTATCTCCTAGAACAAATTACTGAACACAGAAAATGTAACATTTAGTAGTAATGGCAGCGGATGATGAAAAATACAACATGTCGTATTGAGCCAGTTAACCAGCTTAGTTCTAGGTCGGTGTATACGTACACGGTGGATTCTGGGTTGACGTGAAATTAACACGTTGTTTCGAAAATAATTTGTAAATCGTACAAATACGCGTCTTCAAACAGTGTAGATTCAAATCAGACTGCACATTCGTGCAGTCTGATTTGAATCTACACTGCTTGACAGAATAATATTAAACATTTTCGCATGGTTCTATTCAAATTTTACGAGTAATGGCAGTTTCTGACAGTAGAATTATCCACGGGTTCACTGGAAGAGGATAAGATCTAGACCAGGGGCAGAGCTAATTCAATTCTCCCCCTGGCGATCAGGGTGGGCTCTGGTTAGGATGTGCCCTGTTATTGCTGTCGATGACACTTTAATCCACCTCTGTGTCGGATTAGACTCGTCATAAAGTGTGGCCGAGTGACTGCAGAAATGGGGATTATGCGGTTTGTGATCAGTGTAGCTTCTGATCAAATAACACGTTCGTGTAGCCTGCTAACGATCTAAGCTGCTTGTTGGAAGGGCGTTTTATTGATGAATGGCGAACAGTGCAGATCCTGATCAGGCTGGTCTGGATCTACACTTGCCGCACAATACGTAAGCCCCATTTCGCCAGTCAGTCACAATTCACGTTTCATAAACCACCGAGACAATCAAGGCTTCCTGAAAGTATCCCATAATGCCATACAAGTGTGTACTGTCTGTTCCACGTTTTGTTGCCGACGAACTTTTGGCTATTAAAAACATTGAATATCAGAAATATCTAAAGGTAAGTCGTTTTTATCAATAATATAACCATCACCCTCCCCAAATAAATGTATTTGACGAAATTGCATTACATATTTAACATGGGGGCTAAAAATAATTGTTTCTGGACCGATTTTCAAAATCTAACGTTTGTTTTCTTAGTTACATTTTTTCCAAACTATTTAGCCAGGTTTCTGAGTCAATTTCCAAAAGTTTTCGTTTTTCGACTATCCTTGTCTCTCTTTAACTCATTTTTGCCCCATGTAAAATCGTTTTTTCGCAATAAAATCAGTAGTGGATGGAATTTTATCAAATAATTCTTTTTGGGGAGGGTGACTTTTTGTTATTGATGAAAAAGTACTTACCTTTAGATATTTTTTAGATTTAATGTGTTTAATAGCCAAAACTTTGTCGGCAGCACAACGTGGAACAGACAGTAGTTATTATATCGGTGTTTTGTTCTGTACTGCATTTGTCACATATTCTGTGAACATTGCAATTGGCATATTGTACTCGTTTTCTTGGGTGCCTTAGACCGTTATCCTTGGAAAGAATGTCGGTGCCGTGATGTCACTGATATAGGGTTTAGAAATTGCTAAAACGATAACATTCACAAATACGTATACACGACTTATTTATAGCACCAACTTGAATGATTGGTAAGTTTGTATAACAGGCATACGCGTTCACAAAAAAATTTGTATGACTAAGGTGTTCGTAAGTGCAAATTTAGGATCGTCTAGCAATTTCAATTGATGTATTTACATGTATTGAGTATAGGCTGCATATGCAGTGTATGCTCAATAAATGTAAATCCAATAATTGTTTGCCAGAAAATAGTGTTAATGTGAAATTTACAGACTATCATAATTTTACACTTACGAACATTTTAGTCGTACCAAGTTTAGTGAAACGGACCCCAGATGAATATATTCTATAAAACTGTTGATTGCTGATTGTATTGTTTACACGTACAGTACACGTAATCTAATTTCCGTATCGGTTTGCTATTGATTAGTCTTCAGTTTAATTGTTAAAAGTGAAACAGTATAGTAAAACGTGATGTAAATATGACAAGATTAATAGCTAATACATGTCCTCGTTGTTGTATTAATTCTGTACTCGTTTAATAAATAACATATGAAATAATCACATATGTAAGCTCCTTAAAGTATTAACCCGTTGAACCCGAAAGCCCGCTATAGCGGATATTTGCAAACAGTGCAGATCCAGATGAGCCGGCTCGTAACGAGCCGACTCATCAGGATCTGCACATTTTGCCAGCAATTTTCATATTATTTTAGAAAAAAACCACCCCATTTTCATAAATTGACTAATCTGAAAATCATTTTGTGACGATTGGACTGGTCGGAAAATCACAGTCCATTCCAGTTACTTAGGGGTGAAAGGGTTAAATAGCTCACCGTCTCATATACGCTACAATATGAAGCACCTATTTATCTGTATGCCAAACTAAGTTGTCGTTATTCCGCTAAGGTATCGCAGAAATTGGAATAAAAACACCAATATAATGTTGATACAAGGAGATTTGTATCTGTACATATGTTTTATATGAGTTGTGTATCTATACACGTGTTCTGTATGGGGTTTACTGACGGAGATGTGTAGACACGATGTGTTCCTTGATAAAACTTGAAAGTGAAAACCCGCGTCAAACATTCATGAGTTCTCTAACAGATGCTAGCGAACTATTCCAGTCACATATGTCTGTGACTAGAGAAATTGGACTTATGGCAGTTGTGACCAACGTAGCTCCTGATCAAATAGCGTACTCCTGTAGCATGATAACGATTTTATATTGCTTCTTAGAAGCATGACCGGTGTTTCATTGACATAGAACAGTGCAGATCTTGATCATACTGTGCTGATGCACAGTCTGATCTGGATCTACGCTGGTCGAAAAGAAACATAATCTCCATTTTCCAGTCAAAGCCACATATATGACGGTTCATGAGGAAATTCGGCAAAAAATGTGTTTGACATTAATGCATGCACAGATCAGCCTGTGCATTTTCGTTATCTGATCAGAACACACACTGTTTGCCAAATTGTCTGTGAATGATCATAATGTCACAGACAGCGATTTGGTATCCGTAGCTGATCTGACATTGCATATGCCAAAGTCATTGTATGCCAATTTTGTCATGATGAGGCAAATTAAATCTTATTTTGTCTATAAACCGCGTATATTTCCTATAATTACACTGCACTCGCGAGAGATATGTATATAAATTGAAGGGGTCAGTAGAAGAAGGGGGCTAACTCCTCATGGAGTTAGCCCCCTTATTCCACTGACCCCTTCAATTATTCATTAGTACCACACGTTGATCTGTGGCTAAGCTGGACGTACATGCATTAACCCGTTCACCCCTGAGTAACTGGAATGGACTTGATATGTTTATTTTGAAACCAATCCAACCGTCACAAAATGATTTTCAGACTGGTCCAAATATGAAAATGGAGTGGTTTTGTTCTCAAAAATATGAAAAGTACTTGCAAACAGTGCATATCCTGATGAGACGGCTCATCTGGATCTACACGTTTTGCCAATACCACTATACAGGCCTGTGGTGTCGAACGGGTTAAAGGCACTATAGTTAGTCGGTGGTATCCGTCGATTTGCTAGACTAGCAGGGGGAATTGCGATTTCATCTAAAATTTGGCATCAAAGATTCGCACGTGATCATGCTGATTGATAACAGATACCCGAACGTCGGTGTTGAAACAAAGATTTAATTGATTCAGTTTCCCCGATCATGTTTCTGTTGCTCTAACTAAGAATTATGGGATGGTATACATGCCTTGTATACGCTTAATAGTTATTTAATCATACGATAGACACATACAAATGCATACTACAGTGAAACCTCGGTGAACCGGACACCCTGGGAGGTCACAGGGTGTCCGATTTAGCGAGGTTTCACTGTAAATCAGTAGCCCATTTCATCAACATTGCAAAGTATTCTTTAGTAGCAAAGTATACTTTGAGAGAGAAATTTTCAATTTTATGATAAATTTATTAATTTTTATTATACTGAATGTATTACATTATCACAGCCAATTTGGCTGTGATAATGTAATAAATTCAGTATAATAAATCTGCATACATTTAATCATCAAATATATGCTGTCGTTAGTTCTATATGAAATAATGCATTTCGGGAAAAATAAATGATTTCTCCCTCAAAGTATACTTTGCTAGTAAGTACAACAGAAATTAATATGCTGTTAGACCAAATGTTGATATGGTATTTCGATGTTAAAATGTTCTTTAAATTTCATGTACTTTTAATTGGTTTCTTTCCTTATACATTTCCTTCATACGAACGTGTGGAACCTGTATTGTTCTTGATTGAATTTGGTTTTGCATTATTATTCTTTTAGTACTTGTTATCTCGATGTCATGTGAAAGAAACAGTGGCATTAATCAAGCATGGTATATACTATTTCTTATTACATACGTAATTTTGTTTCCCATTGAAATACAATAGAACGCAAACCGTCAATATTGTTTTCCATTTTCACGTCTCGTATTGGTCAGTGCCATATTTTGTATATATTTTGAGGCACTCGTACAGCGTGAGTGATGTACTTATATAATAACGCAATTTATTTATCTTATGACACTCATTCCGCTGCGCAACGATATTGGTCGCTGGCTGCGAAACTTGTGCATATTTTCACATACAAATCAAATAACCTATACTCACTGAACGAGGGTTAGAGTGATTGTACAAAGACAGGGGCCCGTTTCACTAAACTTCGTACGACTAAAATGTACGTAAGCGCAAATTTATGATCGTCTGGAAATTTCAATTGATGGATTTACATTTATTGAGCATAGGCTGCATATTGAAGAACAGTTTAGTCTTACGAAGTTTAGTGAAACGGACCCCAGATGTCCTGTAAGAAGAACTCTCGCAGCAATAACAGGAGCAGCTGTAAATATGGCGACTTCATCTGCACTTGTTTCCGTCTCCCATATACGTCGGCGGAGTAATTTCACTTTTCCGTATCCGCGGGCCTCTTGTCGTAGGCCAACTGGTCAAATGTCATTACTCGATGATTACATTTATTGTACTAATGTAGAACTTACTAATATATGTATTGACACGTTTCTCGTCATATAAATTATTTTCGTCTATTATTCTTAGTATTATTGCAATAGAATAAACAGACAAGTCTATATATATACGTAGTCCAGTGTCCACGCATGTACAAGTGTATGTCGATACTACTAGTATGCGACTCGGTTACACTAACATAATCTGCAACAACTTCGTTTAATAATAATAATAATAATAATAATAATAAAATAATAGTAATTTAATACTAACGTGTTTAGTCATGTAATAAAACAATAATGCATGAGTGTAATAATAGCGTTCAATAAAATAATATTAAAACATACATGTAAATAACTTGAAGAAAAATGCTCTGTATGTATCATGATTGTTCAGCGGTTGAACACAAACTCTGGTAACCTATATTCAATTAAGTTAACGCAAATAAACAAAACATATTACTTTTATTGTTGGTTGTTGGCTTAATATTTTTCTTGGCAGCGGTATTTAAATACTGTGATGTCCATTTCACTGCCACTGTTGACTTGATATTGAAAAGCGCGTATGAATCAATGTCTTCTTTGGCATCAACGGTATCATCATTAACCGAATCAGTGTATCCTTCCGCGGGAATGAACACCACTTGGTATCAGCAACCAATGTATACCCAGATCAGGCTGCGCATATGCGCAGCCTGATCAGGGTGTACACTGTTTGCAGTTCTAAAAATAAACAATACAGATCACAAAGTGCGTATAAATGTGTATAATGACGCGACTATGACAGCTGATTTTGGCGTACCAGGGCTGGGAATGTCAATTTCAGGTGCGCATTTCGTCATCAATGCGATCGTGATTTCATTGGGCGATGTTAATTTCCTTCCACAATAAACAGATGACAGTATGAGTGAACGATTTCGGCGGAGGAATGTAACTATTCGGCAGTAAACAGAGGGTTTGGAGTTGACACCCATTCGGAGATCATCTGCCGTATCGATTCGGTATAGATAGCTACGTAACGTGTCCACGTCCATGCGGGAATGTGTCTTGCGCGACGCCGTCATATTGAATTCAAATTGAAATGTCGTTGCCAGAAAAGGCAGGTGGATTGATCGGTCATCCGTGGTCCTTAAATTCGATCGACTGCTCGCTTAAGAATGACAACCGCTGTGTATTAGAACATCTGTCAAGTAGATTACCAGAAAATCGCCGTTCATATAATTGTTTAGTGTTGTATTGTAATGTATTAAGTTATGCTTTGTGGAATTAACTTTTAATTGTATTTAAAGGAATGACCAATTGCAATGCGCTGGTAATTACGGCTGCACTTTTGACCTCGGCGGGAACTCTGATGCCACGCTCGTCCGGGGTCTTGCACTTCTATGTCGTAAGCGCTTCTGTTATAAAGCTGTGTTTGTTTTATAGTTTATCATCATCACTAAGCTCAGATCATATCAAGAAGGGTTGATATAATGTACCTGAATTATTGTGGAATACTATTATTGTGACTCATGGGTTGTATGACCAGTGTAGATCCAGATCAGCCTGTGCATCCGCACAGTCTGATCAGGATCTGCACTGCTCACCATTCCATTAATGAAACACCTGTTATGCTTCTAACAAGAAATACAGATTGTTGTCAGGCTACGGGAGTAAGATATTTGATCAGGAGCTGCACTGGTTACAAGTCAAATAAGTCCCATTTCTCCACACATAAGTTTCATGGAATGTATTATAGGAATGAATGGTCTTTTTGTGGAATTTATCGGGGTATAAAGTTGGAAAAGTCGCGGGAATACTTGCACAAAAAGCACAAAAATATTTACACAATTCCCTAACATTTGATAGGTCCGTAGCAAGTCTCTGTCCAAAATTTATATCCCAGTAAACTCCCATGCCGAATTACTTTCCGTAACCATCAGGTGCAGTTAAAATAATTCTTAAGAAAACGGAAAATAAACACATTTTCTTGATGAATTTCTTTCAAATGCTGGAATTATAAGGAATGAATGGCCTTTTTGTGGAATTTATCGGGGATATAAACTTGGAAAAGTCGCGGGAATACTGGACGAGGCCTTCCGCGCCGCGCCAGATATGTTTTCCCATTCACGGCACTAACCTACTATTCTATTTATCTCGTCAACACCTACAAATGGCTGTAAAATGCAAAAATAGTATTGACTGGATATCAAAAAATGTTTCACGGCACCGTGTTTCACGGCACATACGCACTGTGTTGACGGGATAAATACAAGTACATGCCATATTTTCAACTTCTATAATAATTGTGCAACGTGCACACGGTCCCGCGAATACAGCCACGACTATTTGTTTGCTGTATGGCTTAATCTAAATACGGATAAACCATACATTCCTTCGCTTCGCCTATTCACTCCAGTTTGAAGTTGAACAAAATCTCTCATCTTTGCTTACATTATCAAAATGCAAATTTGTTTAGACGGGAATGATGGTCGAAGTGATGGACACCGTGACGTTAACGAACCACAGACAGCATTGTGTCTCAGGACAAGGCCCGGGCATGACGCCCGTAAGTGCCGAGCCCTTAAACCAAATACGTGATGTTTACTGGATAAATGGGATTATGGGATTTGTGACCAGTATAACTCCCGAACGAATAGCATATTCACGTAGAGTGATAACGATATATATTTCTTCTTAAACGCACGACGAGTGTTTCATTGATGGCATGGTGAACAATGTAGATCATGATCAGACTGTGCTGATGCACAGTCTGATCAGGAGCTACATTGGTCACAAAACCCATAACCCGCATTTCTCAAATCACAGCCCCGTATAAGAAATAGCTCTGCCAACAGAGTGGGCCCTTATAATATCTAAGAGTGAGCTAACTTTCATTAAAAAGTAAATATAGTTTTACAGGAAATGTAAACAGAATTACACGTGTATAACAGCGTTAACAAACAGGAAATAAACGCCTAATGACAATGCTCTTCAAGAAGATACTATGTGGCTACATGCACGGTGACGTTCGGGAACTCTTGTCTCCGGGAACGGTAAACGACAGCGCGATCGACACCACGTGACGGCATTAACGATTGTCGCGATTTATTCGCCTTGACTTGTGTATATTTATTCTGGTGGGAGGAAAAAAAGTCACCGGCTTAGAGAAATGACCATAACATATTTGCGACGAGTGTAGATCCTGATCTTAGTGCGTACTAATACATTAAAAATAAACCAGTGATTTCAATATACACTTACGCATTGTTTGATTAGCAGACTGGCGATATGGGGCTATCCTGGGCACAAGAGACGACGTGTTCATTTCCCCAACAGGCGGCACCAATGATAGTTAACATTTTATATTATTTTACGAAAAATAAAAGATTCATAGATAGACAATTTACTTCAGAATGACTGCCATCCAAAGTGACAGCATATTATTTAAATGTAAATAGAACGTAAAATAAATAGCACTCTGCAAAACAAAACTCAATCAGTAGCCGATTTCACCAAAATTGCTAAGTATACTTTGGGGTGCAATTTTCAATGTATGCATCAATTCATAAATAAGTTTATGTAATAAAATAAAATATTGTCTGATCATAACAATGGTCGTGGTAATGTAATACATAATAATTCCAGCACAACAATATTTACACAATTCCCTAACATTTGATTGGCTCGTATCAAGTCTCTGTCCAAAATTTATATCCCAGTACACTCCCACGCCGAACTACTTTCCGTAACCGTGAGGCGCATTTAAAATAATTCTTAAGAAAACGGAAAATAAACACATTTTCTTGATGAATTTATTTCAAATGCTGGAATTATAAGGAATGAATGGCCTTTTTGTGGAATTTATCGGGGATATAAAGTTGGAAAAGTCGCGGGAATACTGGACGAGGCCTTCCGGCATTCGTCCAGTATTCCCGCGACTTTTCCAAGTTTATACCCCGATAAATTCCACAAAAAGGCCATTCATTCCTATAATAAATAAAGAATATGAAAACCACATAATTGTAATCATTACATATATACAGGCGTCTCCTCTATATGAAATAATACATTTCAGTTCAAATATAGAGAATAGTAGGTTAGTGCCGTGAATGGGAAAAAATATCCGGCAAGGCTCAAGCATTTCTTTATTTCTCATCAGAAGTATATGTTGTGACCACTCATTTTAACCGTCTCGCCGAGATAAGGAAAATAGATAGAGAATAGTAGGTTAGTGCCGTGAATGGGAAACATATCTGGCAAGGCTCAGGAAACGGGATGGGCGAGGCTCTGCCGAGCACATCCCGTTTCCGTGCCGCGCCAGATATTTTTTCCCATTCATAGCACTAACCTACTATTCTATTTATCCCGTCAACACCTACAAATGGCTGTAAAATGCAAAACTAGTATTGACTGGATATCAAAAATGTTTCACGGCACCGTGTTTCACGGCACATACGCACTGTGTTGACGAGATAAAAATAATTACTCCCCCAAAGTGTACTTAGCTAGATAAGTGTACTTAGCAGTTTTTTGTCACATCTGCTACTGGATATACTGCATATCTAGATGAATAATAATACAATAATTGACGACTCCATTATTTCCAAGTCCTCATTAATGCCACTTGTTTTAAAATAATGTTGTTTTAAGATAGTCTCAAACTTTTACATTTATCTTAATTTTACTAAAGAGCTCTCAACCACTTATGAATTTCCGGTTATCTCTCCAAGGAGATTAGTCTGAAATAACGACATTGAATACAGAACTTGACGGTAGCTACCAATGTAATATGTTGATCAGACCGCGCATCGCCCGGGGGTCGACAGAATTTACCGTAAGTACGAATCAACACTTGTGCTTCACAAGTGTTGATTCGTACTTACGGTAAATTATATTTTGTATGTATCCTAATGTCTAATGCCTGTACACGAATACTGTATCATTCTCAACGAATACCAAACGAACAAGTAATAAACCTCGGGTATTCGCTGCGTTGCACATGCGCTGGCTAATGGTTTGAGAAATTGCGTCAAGTAGCCAGTAGAGCCGCTTAATCAGTCAATTGATAGCCACTAATGCGTTTTAAGAGCTACTGTGGGAGTCATCAGAAAACTGAACATTATTTTATTATCAAATATCGCTCAGGTCTAAAAACGCTGTTTCCATTTTCAGTAGTTGGCGTCTACGTAGCCCCGCACGGGACGTAGAATTCTTTTTTTACTAATTCGTTCCCACGAAATAACTATTCATTCCCACGAAATAACAATTAATTCCCTCAATTTAACAATTCGTTCCCACGAATTAACAATTCGTTCCCTCAATTTAACAATTCGTTCCCACGAAATAACAATTCGTTCCCACGATATAACAATTCGTTCCCTCGAATTAATATTGTTATACCGTGGGAACGAATTGTCAATTCGAGGGAACGAATTGCTATTTCGTGGGAACAAATTGTTAATTCGAGGGAACGAATTGTTATATTCAGGGAAAGAATTGTTAATTCGAGGGAACGAATTGTTAAATTGAGAGAACGAATTGTTATTTCGTGGGAACGAATTAATAAAAAAAAAGTCATGTCCCCTGCGGGCTCCGTAGGCGTCCGCGTGTCATTATAGTTCGTTCGTTCGGCTCATATTTAAGGGTGGGAATTGGCTCGGACACCTTCCATACCCGGTCATTATAGTTTCGTTATAACCTTATTATAGTCCTAACGCCCAGGCAATGTTGTGACTGACACCTTCTTGTATAATAGGTTTACTCATATATATTATTTCATCCACTATACTTATGCAGTTTATAATGTGTTGATATTTGCGGCTATGACTGGGGAAATGTGGCGTATTGGTTTTGCGACCAGTGCAGATCCAGATCAGACTGTGCGTCCGCACAGTCTGATCAGGATCTACACTGTTCGCCGTTCCATCAATGTGACACACGTTATGCTTCTAACAAGCAATGTAGATATGTATCAGGTTACATGCAGGTGCCATTTGATCTGGATCTACACTGGTCTCAAATGTCATAAGCACCATTTCCCCAGTCACAGCAACGTATGAGTTGTCCACAGCTTCAGCAACGTCGAACCGTTCGATGTTTATGTTAATGGTGGCTTTCTCAAGGTGCATGACCACGTGGTCCACTCCAAAGTAAGTATTATTTGATATTTTCCTTAATATGCAACGGATGTTTATCAAATATGGCGCAGCAAACGCGTCTTCATGAGCTGAATTTGGTTGTCTAGGGAGTTTGGCAGAGACGTATGTCGTTTTTGCGAAGAATCGATTTCCGTGTCGGAGACACGGAAATCGATTCTTCGCAAAAACAACAGCAGTTTCGGCGAAAATAAAGAGACCATCAAATGCAGCTTAACAAGACGCGTTTGATGCGCCATATTGCATCAAAATCCGTTACGTAATAAGGACACTATAAAATAATACGTACTTTGAATCGGTACTTGTTGTTGTTGTTAGTACCACGTGATCATACACCTCGTTTCAGGGAAATTTTCGGTCTGTTTGCCTATTCGCTTTCCACGTCCGTCCAGTATAATTAATCTTGTCGGACCTAATTAACAATGATTAACAGTATGTGATGTACATGCTGCTGATATCTACGGTTAATGAGTAACATATACGTATGATAGTGTATTGATGTGTATCGATATGTGCACAATTGGGTCAACCTGTTCCCGAAGATATTAATGTATAATACGTAAACAGTATGGACAAGATAGACACTATTTACACCGGCTATCTCTGTCGATGTCCGTATCACGATGATTATGTAAGAATCAATTGTTCTATCGCGATACAGGCATCTTGGTGATAACGGAAAGGTTAACAATGCATGTATATATATATACGCTGATGAGGTTGATAATGAAAGTGTACCTCGTGCAGATGCAGAATTGTGTTGGAAATCTCATATACAAATTAATATTATATTTCGCGTTATTTAAAATTGTAACCAATTCACCCCTTAGTAACTGGAATAGATTTTAATATGTTTAATTTTGCAACCAATCCAGTCGTCACAAAATGGTTTTCATACTAGTCCATTTATGAAAAGGGGGTATGTTTTGGTCTCAAGAATATGAAAATTTCTTTCAAAACGTGCAGATCCTGATGAGACGGGTTGAAAGCGTTAAAGGTACATGCCCACTCAGTAGGCACAACATGTTCTTTATATCAGAGACATCATCTGAGACATTTTCTGGTAAAATAAACATTCATCATTCACCATTACCCCACGTATTGATTGGCATTAATATACATTTTATATCAGACGTAAATTTCCACACTGATAACAGGGGCGATAATCATGTTTTCTTAAATTGCTAACGGACATTACTATTTATTCTCTGTATTTATTTTTTTATATACAATGATCATACTTTATAATCTGTCGAAAATAGTATTGTTTTCAGGTGACGCATTTAATTAGTATAAATTATTAAAAAATAGCATGCCTCATTTGCATATTAAAATAGCCCGATACCACCGCGCGTCACTATCAGTAAAATAAATATTACTAATGATTTCTGTATAGCGGGCACTCGGAAGTTTTACAACTGGTGGAATAATAACACAATGATACACTTATTTAATTCCTGTAAATAACAATTCGTGCCTACTGAGTGGGCATGTACCTTTAAATTATTTATTTTTAAATTATTTATACTAATTAAATGAATCACCTGAATAAATAATATTTTCGACAGATTATAAAGTATGATCATTGCACATCAAAAATGATTACAGAGAATAAATAGTAACGTCAGTTAACATTTTAAAGAAACACGGTTATCGCCCCTGAAATTTGTATGGAAATTCATGTTTGATATACGAAGCATAATAATGACAATTATATCGTAGGGAAATGGTTCATGACTGTTTATTGTACCCTAACAATGTCATATCTAACGAATGGACGAAAAATATATGTCTCCCTATATTATAACCTGGCACGTGGGCATGTACCTTTAACGACAATAGTACTGTTACATTGTACAAAGTATATTTCAGATACATGAACAAACCAAAAACATTGTCACCCATAATGTATACAACTGAACAATTATGTTCACATATATCTATCCAAATTGCGATCTCTTGCGTTGTCACAAGCATAGTCTTGTCATAAATAAATATTAATAGTTTTTACAATGTAGACGTACATCACAATTACTGATAAATGTGAATTAGACATTTAGTTGCCGTATATACAACTAATAAAAGAAACTAGTATATATTAGTTTATATTTTCAACTCAGAGATGATGCTCAAAATAATTGGCCTGTATATAATATGTTCTATGTACCTGCTCCTCGCATATGGGAATTTCCAAAAATAGATATCGACAATCATCCATATAATGTCGACGAAAATTAGAGAGCCCACGCGAAATTCCATTCTGCGTGGGCTCTCAAATTATCGTCTACTTTCGACCTCATTTACGGAAATTATCATATACCATCGTAATAAGCGGTATATCTGCAAATAACGTCACTGGTGCAATGACTAAATACACAATGCCCATGTACGACTACATTTCATACATATATATATCTGTACATTTCCAGAATGCTGCCCATTACGACAGCCTCAAAGACACGCCGGCGGCGGAGGCTTGGCGGGGAATTACCCAGCCGACGGCATGTTACCCGTACGATCCCACAATGGCGGCGTACCCCTATCCCAACACGTGAGTAACCTGGTTAATTATACTGTGGAACCTCTCTAAACCGGACACCCTGGGAGGTTCCCAGGGTGTCCGGTTTAGAGAGGTTTCACTGTAATGTTTGCTGAGATACATATCATTGGAGATAGATTACAGTGCAACGCAAGACACTTACACACATTGCTGTTTTCTCGGTGTCTGGGTTAAAGAGGTTCTACTATAGTGTGTATGATCACTCGGGGGTGAAGGTGAACATTTGTATATCTCCGTAAATCCGGGTTTCCATGACCATCAAAAATTCTTCAAGCATTCTCAAATAAAAATTAATGGTTCAGTATAATTTTCGTAAAATTGGTCATGTGACATTGTTATGTCTGCCATAAGCATTCAAAGTACACGAGATGTTTTGCCGTAAAAGGCATTTTACTGTCTTTATGGTATTTATTGTACTCTGCCGCTATCCAAGAATAGGCAAACATATGTAAATGAAAAACCGAATGAGAAAATGGATAAGCATATATATGTCCACATTAGCCATGTAGCATCCGAACAGTCTGGTCCGGTCTCACGCTGTACACACCACGGCAGCTCCGTGCCCCCTGATCAGCCTATGCATTAGCAAAGTTTGACCAGGGTCTACATATTCAATCACTAAGGTTTGCTTACTGCAGTCAACAAGCATCCTAATTGTATTGTGGGAATGATTATAAGTACATGTAATAGCATCTTCAAATGCTGTCAAAGACTGAAGGTCCAGTTTCTATGCTTGAGGCCAAGATAAGTTTCAAAGCTACGACTGAAGCAGCTTTCCATACCACGTTTGCGACGAAAGTAGCCCGCGATCAGCTTGTCTATTAGCAAAATCTAACCAAGGCCTACACTGTTCGACATTCAGTTACAATGTACTAAAATATGCAGCGGTCAGCAATCGCTGCCAGTAAGTAACCTCACGACGTTTATATTACGATCAGCGTAGTCCCAGATCAGACTGTGCATTTGCACAGTCAGATCTGGGTCTACACTGTTCGAAATTCATTCACTAAAGTGTTGCTTGATAATAACCAAACACATATCATATTCCAGTTACGGCGGCGTGGACTTGAATGGCGCCGCGAGACGGAAAAACGCGACGCGGGAAACGACGAACACGCTAAAGGCATGGCTGTACGAGCACAGAAAGAACCCATACCCAACAAAGGGCGAGAAAATCATGCTGGCCATCATTACGAAGATGACATTGACACAAGTATCCACGTGGTTCGCGAACGCGAGAAGGCGGTTAAAGAAAGAGAATAAAATGACGTGGTCGCCGCGTAATCGATGTGGTGATGACGACGATGATATTGACAAAGATGACGACATGAACGATGAAAGTGGCAATGATGATAAACTTGATAGTGAAAAAAATAACAACGACGGATTGGATACACTTAAAGATGACAAAGGTAATGTATTAACATTTCAAATTGCGTTACCGTTCCAGGGCCTTTAACAAGAACACTGTTCACTTTTCGAATACTGATGAGCGGCTTGATACGAATATCCGGGTCATAGCTACATTCTCTGGTGTTCTATTGGTGGAAGGGTGTCACAGGATGTTACCGAATGGCATCAGTGTAATGACGTAACGCAAACAAATCCGCTTGTTTTTAAAAAGAAAACCACGTCATGATGCGATACCTGATAAATAGAATACGATGTTAGTGTATTTTAATATCAAGTTATCAGGGAATTCCTACGCGAGCCTCGGAATTCCTATGCGTTTCACAACCTTGTGTGATAAATATTTTTTTCTGCATTTTTATAATTTCTCATCAAAATAGAATGGTGTTACCACTCCGTTGAACCGTGGTGACGACATATACTGGGGGGAGGCATCAGATACCTTCGCCGGACCAAGTAATGAATCAGTAGTGAATACCAGGGCGCCGTTTCACTAAACTTCGTACGACTAAAATGTTCGTAAGTGCAAAATTATGATATTCTGTAAATATCACAGTAACAATGTTTTCTTGTAAGCAATTATTGGATTTACATTTATTGAGCATAGGCTGCGCTGCATATGCAGCCTATGATCAATAAATGTAAATCCATCAATAGAGATTTCCAGACGATCTTAAATTTGCGCTTACGAACATTTTATTCGTACGAAGTTTAGTGAAACAGGCCCCAGAATTGGACCCATTTACACTGGTAACGATGGGAGATCTTTTTCCATATCAATATTATATCATTCTGTTTTTGTCCTTAATTGCAATCAAGAGGTTAAAAACCTACGGAGATCAAACAGAATCCACAAAGACGAACAAAACGTATAGTTTACACGCTGTCATGTAATATCGCCCATAAATCACGTGCGCGGCTTACATCCTGTAGACAAAGAGACAAGATCGTGTTTTCACTCGTCAGTTTACATCGGAATTCATGTTTCTTTAATTTGCCCATTAGTCGTGCCGCGTTGCACTTGTTGTTTGTAAATGGGCCGGTGTCGCACAAAACCGCCATTGTGACCGTTTCAGACTCCATATATGCGCACAACCGCCTGCGTTAATCTTGTCCAGTAGCCCATTTCACAAAAATTGTGAGGGACTAATCATTTATTTTCCCTAAATGCATTATTTCATATAGAAATAACGACTGCATATATTTGATGATTACAATTATATAGAATTATTATACTGAATTTATTACATTATCACAGCCAAAATGGCTGTAATAATGTAATACATTCAGTATAATAAAATTTAATACATGTATCCTTAAATTGACAATTTCTCCCTCAAAGTATACTTTGCTGCATAAGTATACTTTACAATGTTGGTGAAATAGGCTACTGATGTCAACGTTTCTGAACATATATTGGCAATCTCAATCTCGCAATCAAGCAGTTTGATTTGCCGAGCCTGAGCTGTAGCACAGCTCAGGCTCAGCAAATCAAGTTGATTGATGTCAAGCACAATATTCAAGTATTTTTAACTAAAAATAAATTGAAATATTGGCATGATTAACGCAGGCGGTGTTGTACCTGAACCGTTGTCGGTAAACGGTGTCGAATGTTGGCCATACGGTTTCTGATAATAAAACAAAACACGTACAGCTTCGAAATGAATTGATGCATGTTTTTGTTTCGTTTTGGCGTGGTTTTACAATACAGTATGATAGACGTGATGATTATTGGAATAAATTATACAAATGTAACATGGAAACAAGCAAAGCATATAGAATATAATGGTATCACATAATTCTGTCTTACCTATTTCGGAACAATTTCATGGTATTTAGAATACATTCATTTTTAATTGTTGTGTGAATTCCGTGCATGTTTACCATGTCGGATTCATCATCACAGAAACATCATTTTCCTTGAATTAGTTTTTTTCTTCAACTATTAAGTATTTCAGAAATGTATGGGATAACTTACACTATGGCCGATACTATCATAAAGGTTTAACCACGCTAAATCATCAGATATTCATGCGCTGTGTAAAAGTAGTATGTTAAAAAAATAAGCCAGATTTGTTATGCCATAGACACTCTTTGCTTGCAGAAACCAGTCAATTGATGGACTAATCTACTTCACAGGCATGTTAATGTATCATATACATCAGTTTCAATCATATGCTTTGGGATTATTTTGTAAGTCGGAGCATGTTTGTCATGTGAGGCGGTTTCAATTCCAGCCGCTGACATTTTGCGCCACCACCTGGGTGGTCACAGGAAATGTAATTTATCAGTCTTAACAATAATTAAACCTATGTTTTAATTAATGAATATCCAGAGCAGAATGGGTGCAGGTTATGGGAAAATAGGTCCCACAACATCCATACGAAAAATGACAGTAGCAGAGAATAGCGAAATGTGTGGTCATTGGTTAGTTTATATAGAAAAAATCAATGGCGGTGGTGGACCTAAACAATTTACCTACGAATTTTATCTCTGACAAATTTTCGTCTACGATCGTCGCTTGTTGACTCCGCGATTCAGCTGAAACCCACGATACATCATTTGCGAATGTGACTGGAGAAATGGAGCTTATTTGTCTTGCGACCAGTGTAGATCCAGATCAGCCTGTGCATCCGCACAGGCTGATCAGGATCTCCACTGTTCGCCATTCCACCACTGAAACAACTGGCATGTTTCTAAAAAGCAAAACACAGACCGTTATCAGGCTACAGGAGTGTGCTATTTGATCAGGAGCTACACTGTTCACAAATCCCATAAGCCACATATCTCCAGTCACAGACACATTTGATATTGCCGTGTCACGCAAATGATCTCCATCGCAGTGTTTGTTTTGGGGAACAACGGCGAATAATGACAGCGCCGTCATTTGATGAGACACTTGACTCCCCCCTTAAGTGATCAAGAAATTGTCGGGAATTTGATATGGGCCTCATCGTCAATAAATATTGACTTCATCAAACCGTTTGACCGCTACCGACAGCGCATTGACATCTTCGTTTATTGAATAAAGCATTTCGCGCTGACTTCGTTGGTTCCCGGGGTGGAGCCATTAAACCGCGTAATTTGGGGTTCACTTTCGCAAACCTCCCATCTCCGTCCTAAAGTAAACTGCATAAAATAATTTGGCATCGCTAATTGGAAGCCAAGAGGAGGGATTTGATCAATTTCTCATAAAAGGGGATCTCGGCTCATTGAGATGGCTAATTTAGTCCGAGACGGCGGTGATATTGCCGTCACCGGCGCTGCCATCTGTGTGTTTGAACACTCACTAGTCTGCGAGAATCTTGGGGCGGATGCATTTAAATGTAACTTATTCAATCACAAGTTTGGACTTAGTTTAGTATCACATTAAGGCCATATGTTTTCCGCCTGGCTGAGTCGCGCGTCGTAGTATATGCCGACGTCCTTTGATAATTTAAATATAATCGAGTTTTGTAACTTGTTTTGTAATTTACAGTAAGAATCTTGATGAATATTCCAAATAAATGAGAAGTAAAAAAACAAAACAAAAATATATATATATATTGATATTTCCTATGTACAAATGTAAATATATCGTATAATTATGTTAATATAACGTTGTCCTTTCCTGGAAAGTGATAAATTTTACAACAAAAAATTTGTTTGGGTTTTTAGAAATATATAAGCATCTATTGGAATCACAGGTTGAAGTAACGTACCAAGGTCTATAAATACATTAAATATACCTAAAAGTATCAATAAGTGGGGAAACATTCAACCTGTGATTGGAATCAAAACATTTCGTAAGAATATGAACGTGAAATTTTCCTCAGTAATGTAACTGCACAATTTGCTTTAAATATGGTCATGTTCCCGAGATATTTAAATTCGAATGCGAGTCACTTTAGGCGAGTCGTTTAGACTATTTAATTCGGATAGTACATTTTACTTGCTCCGCTGATCAGAGCACGTGTCTTCCTTTTCCTTCTGTTGTGGCTATTATATCTTTATTCTATTTTCGCATGAGTTTAATTTGTGGCGACCTTTTATGTGGTTCCACTACGGGCATGTATCTTTATTTTAACGCAATACCGTCATGCCATTCGTGCAATTAAACCGACCATAGCTGCATTATGAACATTAGAACCCTTTAAATCTGGACACCGTAGGAGAGAAACACGGTGTCAGGGTTGGATAAATTATCATGTAATTTAAGGGAAGTGTATGTATATGTGGGTCCGTGACGTGTCTTAATTTTTCATGTACGTAATTTGCATTTATAATTCTCACCTAAACACTGCATACTACTTTCATATCCCTTAGAATGCGAGAAACGTAAATTATCGTCTGCTGTTATATTATATTTTGTCTTTTTGGCAATAAAAAAAATGGTTTGACAGCACTTTAGAATCATTTCCAATGGAAATGATTCTAAAGTGTTGTCAACACATGTTTTAATGTGCAAGATGGAAAATCAACAATAAACATCAGACGACAAAATTTAATTCAGCAGGATAAGGGTTAAAGGGGCATACCAGTATTGTTTGAAAAAGCAATATAAAAACAATGAATAACGTGTTTTCATCATGGCCCTGTGTAAAGTGGTTTAATTGAATATAAATGACGATCCTATAGAACTGCTGCGTTGTTTCTATTTCACCCATATATGTAGATACATATCGGATTTCCTATATTGTTGCGTTCAAAAATCTGATACTTATGTACCGATATCAGTGAAAATTGAAACAACCCAGCAGTGACAGTCCTAGTATCGTCATATATCTTCAATTAAACCACATTACACAGGGCCATGATGAAAAACTCGTTTTTATTTTTTATAATTTTTTTTTTTTAAATCCTGATATGCCCTTTTAAGGCCGTGATATTTATTGTCAAATTCCGGATAGTCATTCTGCCATTGTTTTTACTTGGTGGTTTCTCGCTCAGTCACCGTGTCGCCAGAATGGACGCCGTGTATCGCTCCATAACGTCCCCGTAACTCCACGTGACAGCATGGCATGTTGAAACATGTTCAAATTCCAGTTGATATGTGGTTGCGGCTGGGAATGTTGGCTATTGCATTTTTAACCAATCCAGCGTCTGATGTTCGTAAGTGCAACATTGTGATAGTCTGTATATTTCACCATAACAATGTTTTCTTGCAAACAATTATTGGATTTACATTTATTGAGCATAGGCTGCGTATGCAGCCTATGCTCAATAAATGTAAATCCATCAATTGAAATTTCCAGACGATCCTAAATGTTCACTTTCGAACATTTTAGTCGTACGAAGTTTAGTGAAACTATCCCCTGTAGCATGTACGGATGTATGTGGCTGTGACTGGACACATGGGGCTTATGTGATTTATGACCAGCGTAGGTCCTGATCAAATAACACACTCCTGTAGCCTGATAACGATCTATATTGCTTATTAGAATCATGCCGGGTGTTTCATTGATGGATCGGCGATCAGTGCAGATCCTCATCAGACTGTGATCTACAATCACGGACACATATGATGTTTGTTTCGATACAAGGAGGTCGGGTGTTTTAACCGACCGAATGGCGAACAATGCAGACCTAAATCTGAGACTACATGGGTCGCAAAGACCGTAAGCTCAATATCTCCAGCCACAATCTGATATATGTTTTATTTATGCGAATTTATTTTGTTGCGTGTACGCCAATTAAAAGAAAATATACATTTAACTCACCGTTTCAATAAGCAAGTGGTTTAGTCTATGTTGGACTCTACAACTAACAAGGTGTATAACCAAGGTGTATTATCACGTGGTACTAACAACAACAAGTACTGAAACTTCCAGAATCCATCCGATTCAAAGTACGTATTCTTTGGTATTGTCATTTTCACGTAACGGATTTTGATGAAATATGGCGTATCAAACGCGTGTTGTTAAGCTGCATTTGGTGGTCTCTGTACTTTGCCCAAACTTATGTCGTTTTTGTGAAAACACGGAAATCGATTCTTCGCAAAAACGACATAAGTCTGTGCCGAACTCCCTGGATGACCAAATGCAGCTCATGAAGACGCGTTTGCTGCGCCATATTTCATCAAAATCCGTTCATAGTAAGGACAATATCGAATAATACTTACTTTGGAGTGGGCAAGATTTCAACACTTTCAGCCACTGTTGTTGTTGTTATAACCAAGTGATCATGCATCTTGATAATACTTCATCTGCACGATGTATCAGTGTTGGTAAATGTTCCAGTTGTATAATTATAATGCTGAAAGGGTTTCAGAGGACCTGTGGAAAAACTGTATCATCACATATAAGTATCACTTTTAGCTCCGCTATCACGGGTATACACTACACGTGGACTACAAGTCTTTTAGAAGTTTTATACACTTCAATTGTTGATCGGTTAAGTAAACCATGTGATGAGTTCAGGTTATAAAAGGAAGCAGAGAATATATTCTTTTCCTTACATTTCTTTTATTATATTCCAGTTTCAGATTTAATTTATAATAATAATATTCTAAAACAATATATGCAACTAAATACGGCTATAAGGCATACTAGCCCAGAGCCGTGTTCCTTTATTAAATGTTGACGTTCTATGATGGATTGTTAATGACAGCCGTTGTTTTTCATTATATCCAATAAGTTTCGCTCCATACACCGTGCAAATGATAAATTGCCGCTTTCTGAACGAAAGCAGCGTCTAATAATTGCTAATTGCATTAGAAAATATAGGTTTTTGTCAGTAAATATTTCTTTGAAATAATAAATTAATATAATTACAAATCCATGCTCTTTCCATTGGCTGACAGGTTGTCATTTTACAAGTCACGTGACTGTGACAATGCGCACGTGCGGGAACGAACTCGTACATAAACAACTTCGCTAGAAAACTTCCCGTTCGCTCCCTAATTAATTATCAATAATAATCCGTGAAAGCGTTGTCGATATAATTTTTCGTTTTCGGAATTTATTAATTCCGTTCATGGTTAAATGTGGTCAAAGCGCCAAGAGAAAATTGGCCCAAACACATAGCGAGATCTGTTGTGTTCACCACCTCCTGCGTTAATATCGCCATGATGTCAACGTTTCTGAACATCTTTTGCCTATGTCCACTCGCAATCATGCAGCTTGATTGGCTGAGCTTCCTGTTTATGTCGAATGCGTGTTTTGGTTATTGGATATTAGTAAAAAAAAATGTAAATTTACTAAATACAGTGGGACCGCCCGCTCTAAGTGAAAATAAAGTATCTAACATGAATATGACGGTCTGTTAACGCAGAAAATTAGTTTGGATCTCGGTATTTTCTCTTGTTTATTTTAAATACGAATAGGATACAAACAAATAATATACGCGTCGATAACAACCACTATAGCTATACTCGTCCGAAATCAAAACTCAGTCATTTTTATTTTTCAATTCCATTATTGGCAGTCTGGCAATTTGTTTTGATTTCGCCGTTAGACTCACTTGTTCGGAGCGTGTCGCACAGTCGTGACATGCGCACCCTTGTTGCTGAATCGAATACAGCCGCGCGCAATGAAATGGCATAGCGTAATTATGTCAATTTCCCCTTACTTAAGTACGCCTGGCTGATTATACATCATTAATTTTATAACTGGTCTCTCGACTGGGTATAGATGCTTTAAGATTGTTTCCGTTTTTGTAAATGCGGCGAAAAGCACACAGTTGAATACTTGTAAATGCAATGACGACCAGTTACTACGTTTTATGTAAACATATTTTCTAATTGTATATGTATGGTTAACGGCGCTGTACAATTAACCTGTTCTGACTGCGTAGATGAGCATGCTAACATGCGCATGGTTGTTACCGATTCTATTTGTGCGTTACTACAACTAGACCGTACATGTATAGGTTTCTGCTGTGATCATGGCCGACCTTTATATTGGCGCTGCTAGAGGCAATAACACAATAACACAATAACACACCTTGTCAATTGAAAATCACAGCTAGACATAATGAATTATAGAACTTGAAGGGGTCATTGAAACAACAAGGGACTTAGCGCCTTTCATTGTTAGAGACAAGAAAACCAGCTAGAAAAAAAAACAGAAAATTAAATCACGTTTCTATCTGATGACCGTCAAGTTGGCTTGTATCTCGCTATTACAATCAGTTTATCACATGTAAAGTGTGGTAGGTTTTTTATATATTATACACTACCGTCTGCGCTAATATTTATACATTTCTTTATTTCAAGATACTTGAATATTGTACTTGAAGTCAATCACCTTGATTGGCTGAGCCTGATCTGTGAAATACTGTGCTTGAAGTCAATCACCTTGATTGGCTGAGCCTGAGCTGCATCGCAGCTCAGGCTCAGCAAATCAAGGTGATTGACTTCAAGCACAATATTTAAGTATTTTTTGTATTTTTGGAAACTGCTTGATTGCGAGAGTTAACATTCTCAATAGATGTTTAGAAACGTTGATAATCGGGGCAAGATTAACGCAGGTGGCTGTGTATTTTAAACGTTTTGCTTTTTAGTTCTTGAGGAACCGTTATATCTTGTAGTATGGACCTTAGATGGATGTTGAAGGTTCAGTGATGACATTATATGGTGGGCATGTTCATTTCTCTTCCCAATGCTTTGTTTTCTTTTAAGCCATTTATTCACTGAACTTCGTACAACTAAAATGTTCGTAAGTGCAAATTTAGGATCGTCTGGAAGTTTCAATTGATGGATTTACATTTATTGAGCATAGGCTGCACATGCAGCCTCTGCTAAATAAATGTAAATCCAATAATTGTTCACCAGAAAACATTGTTAATGTGATATGTACAGATGTTATCATAATTTTGCACTTACGAACGTTTTAGTCGGACGAAGTTTATTGAAACGGGGCCCTGATCTTTTTAGTTTAAATAAATGTTATTTGTGCTGACTATATAAAGTATATAGATACGATCCATTTAATATTGTTTATGTAGTTCTCCGTCAGTTGAGATATACAACTAAATTCTCACCTCGAGTGTGCAAATGGTGACATTTTGTACACATGTCACTTTAGATGTGTCAGATAAAGCTCTTGAAGAACGCGGATATCCCTTTTTAATATTCTTCAATTAGATAATCTACCACTTTTGTTCACGTGTACGATTAAGCCGGGGGAAATAATTTCCCCCGGCTTAATCGTACACGTGAACAAAAGTGGTAGATACCACACTACAGAGCCCCGCATGGGACATGGATTTTTTTTATTAATTCGTTCCCACGAAATAACAATTTGTTCCCACGAAATAACAATTCGTTCCCACGAAATAACAGTTCGTTCCATCAATTTAACAATTCGTTCCCTCGAATTAACAATTCGTTCCCACGATATAACAATTCGTTATTGTTATTCGAATTGTTAAATTGAGGGAACGAATTGTTAATTCGTGGGAACGAATTGTTAAATTGAGGGAACGAATTGTTATTTCGTGGGAACGAATTAATAAAAAAAAGAATTCTACGTCCCCTGCGGGGCTCCGTACGACACTACCCAATGAAACAACTGTATTACCAACGATAGAATAGCGAAAACCATTCACGTTGGAAAATATTTAAATTGAAATTTGGCTAAAAATGTTGATTTGTTCTTTTTGTCAATAGTTATGTACATACCATGTCTAGCTATGAAGTTTCACCGCCATACGCCGTCGATATGTTGTCAATTATGTTTTCGAGATAACTGTCAAGTGTTGGTATATTTTGACACGTGTCTTGCTCGGAGATAAATTACGTTGGTCGTGACTGCATGGTATACTTGTGTCGGCCCGATATTTAGACTCGGTTGGAGACGTGGACATTGGATGTTGGGTGACTATTGCTTCAATTGAACTTACATTGTAGTGTCACAAGTGTGCCAGTAAGGCAATATATACTAAGAAAAATACAACATATGTTTACCCTTTCAAACTACAGAGCATATATTTTATAGTTGCCAACACTGTAGATCCAGATGAGACGGCTCGTAACGAGCCGTCTCATCAGGATCTGCAGTGTTTGTCATTATTTTCAAGATTTTGAAGCAATACCCCATTTTTGATAAAATGAATAGTCAAACATCAACATGGAACATTCAATATGTCAGCTATTTCGGGATGAAATGGTTAATATACCACTGAGATATAACAAATAAATACACACATAATTATTATGTACACATATCATAAAATGCACATACATTTTACTAGCCTCACGTGGTATATGTACATGTGTTAATTCCAACTTTTTAACCGCTTTGAATTATATTATTATTATTGCATTATTACTTTTTTATTCTCAGTTTTTATTTTGTATTGTCAAAAACAGTTATACAAACACATGCTATACATGTAATAATACAATTGGCTGTAATAGTACTACACTTAACAATACATATACATGCAACTAGTAATAGTGTATATACGTATTTAAGTATGTTTGAACATTTTAAAGAACTGTTTAGATCGAAACGTTATAAAGATTATAAATAGAGAATTTATATTTGTATGCATTGGGTATAGTTCAATTAAATTATGTTATCATTTATATGCACGCGAAACTGTTTCTCACGAATACCACAACTCGGACGACGCTTAACTCTACTCGATGGACATCGCTATGAAAATGACAACGACTTCAATAAATAAACAACTGCATGTAATATAAATAAACAAAAACGTTACCGAAAACTGACAGTTCAGACATATTCTTGTGAAATTTTATAGTGGTGTCTTATCTCCCCGTGTTAGATAAAGTCTGTCAACTTAATACGTTTGTGTTTGTTTCGTGATAACTTAAGAATATTTTGTGTCAGTCGCATTAGGCAAACTGTCAATCACGTAAATCCCAGAAAACACTTTTCCATTTGGCTGTTGACCTTGCGTACCATATTTGTGGCTGTGACTGGAGAAATGGGGCTTATGGGTTGTGCGAACAGTGTAGATCCAGATCAGACTATGCATCCGCACAGTCTGATCAGGATCTGCACTGTTCGCCATTCAATCAACGAAACACTCGGCATGCTTCAAACAAGTGAAATAGATCGTTATCAGGAGTGTACTATTTGACTAGAAGCTACACTGTTCACAAATCCCATAAGCCCCATTTCTCCAGTCACAGCCACATTTTGGCAGTTGTAGGCGAACTGGGGCTATAACCAACCACTTCGGACGTGTCAAGTGAAAGGATTATTAAGTAAAGTCGGCGATTGTGTGGGTGTTTCATGATATCAACGATATATGAGACCAAATCTTACAAAATCACCATCATGGTGATTTGTAAGATTTGGTCTCATATATATAGCGCATGTTCTGTATATACAATCAAATATATTTTCTCCTGAACCCTTTGATACTACACTATAACACCGTATATAGCATGAGTATATTATAATGAAATTAATATTACTTAAACTAACAAGGGTATCGTAATCACTAGGCTAATCCCCTTGCTGGCAGCCTTGATAATACAAAAATAAAAATATACTTTAACATGTTTGCCTCACTTTTTAAACTTTTTAAAAAATCTATTTTTAGCCCCATGTTAAATTCCCATAGGAAAATCGTTTTTTCGCAATAAAATCAATATTTGATGGAATTTCATCAAATAATTTTTTTTGGGGAGGGTGACTTTTTTGTTATTGATGAAAAAGTACTTACTTTTAAATATGTTTTAGATTTAATGTGTTTAATAGCCAAAGGTTCGTCGGCAGCAAAACGTGGAACAGACAGTACATACTTATGCTTCTTCATTGACCTCGATGGACGACATGAAGGTGTAGTCTTCATCACGATGTAGTTTGGGCGATGTCTTGGCGAATTGAAAATATCACTCTTATTTCTCTGAACGAAGATTATCAGGCACACACCTTGCGGAAATTGTTCTCATTTTCAAATACTTTGTTTGTTAAAATTGTATAAAACATATGATTGAGATAGGTTGTATGCATGACTAATCTATTCCCGATTCAGTTACCCAGCTATGTCATTTATTTGTATAATTTTCTCACCATTATCTGCGTCTGTAATTGAAATCATCAGTTCCCATATTGCGTAGTCTCCCGTCTGGCAATGAAAAATAGCCACACATTTGTTGACTACAGCGCGTCAATGTATACTGCTTGTCATCTTGGCATGTATTCTTATGTCATTGTTCTTTAGCTATGTTTATAGTTGCGAGCAGTAACTCTTGCAATCTACTCCCGTACCGGACGGTACGGGAGTAGATTCAAAGCGGTATTGTTCGCAACTACTATACATGTACTTGTACTGTACTATCTTCCTTC